>OX376374.1:43738240-44247344 GCA_947369275.1 Nemotelus nigrinus
TTTAGTCAGTTCGAATAGCCTAAACGAAGAAATTTATACTTAAATAAAACGGCCACAAATTTTGTTCATAAATATGTTGAGAAGACCGACAAGTGAATATTTAAGTATGAATCTGACGAGGGATGAATAGAGGACTAGAAAAAGTTAATTTTCGGTGAAATATTGGAAAGAAAGGCTGAAACCAGCAACCTTGGAACAAAACCACCATGTTGAGAGACTCCAATGAGCTAATCAAACCAGACATGTATTGTTAACTCTCAATTAGATTATTTAGTAAGTTAGTAAATGTTATTGGATTGATCTTTTGTTTGCCATAGTAAAACGTTTCTTTGTGCTCATGATAATTATTTTACTTGAAACCAATCCACAAGAATAGTGAAATTTAATTGGAGTCAGTACCAGCACTCAATCGATCTGATTCTAAAATAAAGTAGAAGGAAAATCACTCACACAAAATAAGAACAGGAATGAGCCGAGAATGCAGCTTTGAAAAACATCAAAACATGATCAAAAGGGAACAGGTATGCAAGAATAGTATCAAACGTGACTGAAACTTTCAGATTAATAGGACTCAAATCATTGAATAATAGTTGAACAGATTAAAAATACATGCTGCTGTTTCACAATTAGATGTCAATTTTCGTTGATAATGTAATCAACAACATATTCTTCAATAATGATCAAATAGGAAAGGTGCTGAGACCAACAACATTCTACCGAGGCGTCGCTAATGCAGTATGTTGATTTTATGGTTAATTTTATTCCTCAAAGTTGCTGCCAGACAAACGAAAATTCAAAAACAACAATAATAATCAAAAAAAAAAATAACAATGCTATGGGACCCATTATGTCCCAAACCTGGACAGGATTTGTTTAGTTTACAACAAACGTAATAAGTATTAAAATACCAATTTAATAAAAATATACAATAAAAATAAAAAATATGAATAAATATATAATTGTTATAAGATAAATATTTAAAATTTGCTAGTGAAACACAAATACCCATATCAATATCGGGAACCAATAATCTATATAAATTAATATGAAAATTTAATGCAACTAAAATTTGCGATATTACTCTGCGTTAAATATTTTTTCATGCGTAAAATCTGTCTTTCTTCTATATAAAACTTTTATGTAATAATAATAAAATACATAAATAATATAATATTATCATAGTCCCCTTTATATTCCATTTAATTTACCATTTTTCGATTTAAATTTCTGGAAAATTACTAACTTTTATATATTAATTAATTTTTTAATTAATTTTTTATATCTTTTTCCGGAAGATTATCTCTATTGAGAATAAAAGAAAATTAATCAATCAACATCGCTGAGGCCAACGTAGAATTCTTGGGTTTTTTATCAGCTTCTTCATTGCTTTCTTTCACACTGGTAATGATTTCCGTGTCTTTAATAATTTCATCATGCAAATTACATTGGATTTAGTTTGACTTCCCCAGCCATCTTTTCGTTTTCCTTGTCTATGGACTTTGAAATAAGCACTTCTTACTTCCCCAAATTCACTTGAGATTTCTTTTGCACCATCAAACCCACTTTCTCAAAATTGCCAACCTTTCTCGTGCAAATCCTATTATCGGTTACCTTTTCCAGTTCACATTGTTTCAGTTAAAAAGTTGCTCTTACAGTAACAGTGGTATTCTTCTTTTCCCCTTATAGTTTCCCGTTCACAACAATTTTAGCGGTTTAATATCAGCTGGTAGCTGATATCACTACCAAACTTAGTGGAATGTTGGAACGTGATGAATATGATATCAAGTTCACTGACATTTGACAAACGCTAATTCAAGTAATGGTGAATTTGGTTTTTTTTACAACAAATCCAGTTTAATGTTTTTGTTTTACTTTTCAAAAGGACTGGCCCCAAAGCTCAGCCTCGTAAAAGTATGATTCAACAAGGGAGTAAGGAAATAGGCGAATTTGTTATTTCAAATAATATAATTTTGCTTTGGAAGCTGGAAAAAATCAAATTAAGTTAATTCTATCCCGTATTCAGTGTTTTGACTAACAATTTTTTTCGTTATCATAATTTCTCTACAATTTATAATTTATTGTTTTGAGTAGTATTTTTTCGAGTTTCGCTCTATATATTTTTGATTATCTATTTTGAAATTGTATTATAGCTTTCAAATATGGAATTTTGTTATTGAATACTCTGCACAAACTTGTTTTGTAATTGAAAAACTAATAGGCTAACAAAATAATAAAAAATCTTCAAAGCGAAACGCATTTATAACCTATAAATTTAAGATAGAAACGTGGTGGTTTCACATTGACTTATGCTAAGTATTCACAGTTTGCTTTATTTTATATCACCAAACGATATCAATATACGTCAAAGTGATGGCTATTGTTTCAATATCACTACGACAGACTTCAAATAGAAACGAATATTCTAAAACAGGTAATAAATTAAACACCGACGAAGCAAAATATCTTCGTCGCGTCTTCACAATAAAACGGCATAATGAATATAGTATATCTTCTTTTGCTGTGCAAAGTGCAGCCATACCGTCGCTTGGCCTATCATTAAACATGCACCTAGTAGAATAATGCATACAGAATGAAACGCAACGAAGCATTTGTGTCACTGCGGCAATGAGATGATTGTGGTAAGAAACAGTAAAACCCTTTTAGCCTATTGATTAAATGAAATATTTCCCATGTCGATAAGACAAAACGGTATCATTTTCCTATCCACGGGAATAATCTTTTTAACACTTTGCAATTTTTCGCCACTTGAACCGTGGACAGTGCAATCTCACGCAAATGGATTTTGGCGTGAAAGGTCTGCGATAACTTCCTCATTACACACTTACGGTAGATGGCATTTCTGGAATAGATTGGTGGCTTCTAACAGTTTACGAACAGTTGGCCCCGACTAGGCTAATGCATCATCAGGCATTGAGCTCAGAACGAACCTAACGTATAGCGTCAGGCTCGAGGAACGCTCGAAATTCCATGTGCCCGACATCTACACAGCTAGTTCTACGATTGGTAGTTTTAGTACACCAAAGGCCACGAATGTCTTGGCTAAGAAGTAGATACAAAACGATACAGTCTTATCGCCGTTACTTTAATTTTCGCCAAAGAAGGAAATTGCTTCGTATGCCAGGGTCTAGCTGGCAACGCCTTCGAGTGCATAATTAGCTGATAATTTGCATTGATATCACTTTCTCGATGTTAAGTGAATGAAGAAGAGATTCTAAATTATTTTTTATTATCCTGGTTGAGGAATCATGTGAACGTAAAACTATTACATATTCGTATTGGATTGTAGATTATTGATCATGTTCATCCCACTATACATACATATGTGAATGCTGCAAAATAATGAACAGATGAATTTTGTGCATATCTTTGGTTTTTCGTAGCAAAATAGATATTTTGAAATGCATATACATAAACTGCACAACAAAAATTACTTCAAAAAGCACTTACCGGCAACGGTTGCGTAGCGTTTACGGTGCTTTAGCTTGTGAAACTTTTGTGCTTAGAAAAGTAGTGGGAAGGTCAGCCAGCATTACAATTTATTACTGCTCTTTTTTTCTCTATAAAAAAGTTTGATACTGAATGAAAAGTTTTCTCAGGTGACCCACTTAATGGACGGGCAAACAACTTCTTGTTTTAAAAGTTATGGACGGTGAGCAAATGAGTTGCTTTGATGTGAAAAGTTTACTCTTTTAACTTCAAGCAAGAACACATTTTTTAGAAACTAAACTTTAATGATCAGAATGTGTTCCGCCCACCGTGACTTAATAGTTTTGGAGAGTAAAAAACAAGTCTTTAGTCGAATAGTTGAACATGGTATAACTAATGTTGAAATGAAAAAGAAAAGAAATTGGAAAACTCGTCAAGTAGCATTAAATAATGTCGGTCTTGGTTGCGTAAAAAACGATTTAGTTATGTGGATTGAATATTAATTTGTTTTATTCATGATTTAATACAACTATATCAATATTTATGTTTGAGTGCCTGTAAAGTAGAAGAAGAAAAATACGGTCAAATAATATATAAAAAGGTATTCTAAAAAAAATGTTTTAAGGCATGTATGACTACAGCAAAAAGGCCTTGAAACTAAATTTAAAAATACAAAGTCATCAGGCGTTCTTCATATGTTTTCAAAAGACAAAATATAATTTGCAAAGATGACTGATCTTTTGCTCATCCTGTTTGATACCCTATACCAAGACTATTTGCGCATCACATTGTCATGAATAATACATTTGTAATCACCTGTCATTTATCGTTTGGAGAAGAATTGTTTCCTTAGCTTTTGTTGAGCGCATTATAGGTGTTTACAAAGGCCTTCAAAGTTAAGTTCGTGATGAACTCAAACATCGAGCTTGCGGTTGGTGTTGGTTGCGAGTGGTTAAATACTGGTTATTCAATATTTTTGCAATATCACTTGTTGGAAAGCTTGTCACCGACCTCAGCAGGCTTCCCTGACCGATGAGTACTGTTGAACACAAAATTACTATCACCAAATTTTTTTAACCATAGCTGGCACTAACGTTTTTGCCCAGAATCGTCTTTGGAAAATTAATGCAACTTTTGAATTTGAATTTTATTCTACAGATTAGGGCTACGGTTTGATATTCAATGTGATCATTCACATGATTTTTTTGATTTGTAGCCATATTCACACAGTGCTGTCAACTGATAGCACTACTTGCAAGTACACGCAGCAGCATATCCCTGCCAAGCTCAGAGAAAACAATCATCGTGGCCAGCTTCCAACATTTTGGATACTTTCTGAGGTGAATAGCTGCGTTTATAATGTCCGTAACTATCTGCGAAAAGTCCAGCAATAGCTTATGATGTTACCTGTTTCAGAAACTTTTATTTATTCCTTCAGAAATTTGGCGTGCAACTGGCCTTTAGCTGCCTGTCCTTGCTTTATTTCATTCGATTATTGTCACAACATTTCTTCTAGAATCGAAACTGTGAGACATTAATGCAGGTATTGGTTTTTCTTAGATTTCGATATTTCAAGCCTATCAACTGGAGGCATGACGGGCTTATTTCGTGGCTCAATAATGAGCTCATTGTGTCAGTTTTGCTCTCAATATTGCGTGTGAAGTGCTGAAGTGTTGGCACTACTAATCTTTGTAATTAATAATCTAATCACAAAAGGCACTAATTAAATAATTTACATTCAGTTTTAATTCATGGCTACATGCATTAGTGGTTTTACTCCGACTAAAGTACTTCTTCTGTAAATATTTTAATGTTTTTAGAGAACTTTTAATGCAACTTTATTAAGGCTTTAAGAATCTATCATCTTCAGCATCTATGTTACAAAGCTGCCTTCGTAAAGGACACGGGCAGTGCGTTATGGATGTGTGTTTTGAAAATGGCATTTTAGACAACAAGCCTGCCACAATTATATTTTTCAATTGCTTTCTTTTAATGATAAAATATCAGAATGTTTAATGGCAAATAGTTTTACGCATTCTTAATTCTCTTGAAAACATTTTATTTTAGATTGACCCGATCAGTTTGTTATCAAATTTTACTTTAAATAAAATGCGTCTGACTTTCATCGCATTTAGCAGCGCGAGAACGTCATTTCATAATTAAATTAACATTTACTCAAATGTTTTCGAAATGAGTAGTGATTTCTCCAAACAGGCTGCGGTTATGACAAGGCAAGAGTGCCTCAACTAATGAGTTGATGGTCTAGGAATACCATCTTTGCCAAGGGAGTCAAAGTACGTACTGGAATAAGCTATGCCAGACAGCTACTAATCTCACACAGCAGGAGATCAGCGTATGCTGACTGCTATCTAGCTCGATTCGGCAGTTTGATTGCTTTCGGTTCCAGTGTATTTTTGAAAAGATCATGCATGTCTTCGCGTTTAACAGTGCCTCTGGTTGCTTCGTCTTTAAGCATGCTTCAAACTTCATCCGAGTTTTTGTACAGCGGAAGCTGTGTATCGTAACCTATGAGCTGATTGATGAAAAAGGGAAAACTCTAGGAGTTTACCATCGACAAGAGCTCCGATCTTAATATAATTTGTTTTTCTCCTTTTACTTGCCCGGTTTGCTTTGAGGCCCTTTTCAAGGCGGGGTCATCCCCACGACTGTTACAACACCACTAGGAATACGTATGATAATGGCCCTGCATTAAAGTTTCAAATCCCTTAATCAAAAAAAATCTTTGTGAGTTATTTATATATATATATATATATATATATATATATATATATATATATATATATATATATATAATATACCGTCTGCATGCGTCGCCCTAATAATATCACAGCTGGACGCATGATAGAGCTAATAGAGCTAATGCCTGGCTCATGCCAACAGATCAATGCACTATGCAGTGATCAGACGTTTCTTTGGAAGAGGAAGAAAAATCGAGTTAGTTTGTGACAGAAAGTCGAAGAATTGGATAAGCTTGAGCGAGTCGCAAGAACAATAATTTTGTCGGAAAATGCGTGATAAGATATTTGAGACTGGTGGGGCTGAATGTCGCCGAAGCAGTTTAATAAAAAAGAACATTTTGTAAATTAAGTGAATCAGTGCGTCGTTGATTGCCCCAGTTTTTTTTATTAAATAATAGTTACAAAAATATATAAATGAATAACTAAACGGGACAGTTCATGAAAAGCTGTTTTGTGTAACAGAAGTGAACAAAAAGAACCGATAGTGTGAAGTAAAAGAAAGGTCAACTTAGCATGACGAAATATTTATTTGACTTTTACAAAAAAAAACTTCACCGTAACAAGCAGATATTTTTTCGGGCATAGTGGCAAGTTACTTTTACACAAGAAAGCAAGAACTCTAGCGGATCATTTCCACGCGGAAGAACTTTAAACAACCAACATATGAAACGATTCTAGTTACCGAACATCCACACAGAACGGTGTTCGTAACCTTTTTTGTCCGATGAACAGTGGTAGTTTAGTAACAGTATTGGCCGTTAATGACAGATTTATTTAATGTAATAATTAATTGTTAAGTGTAAAAAACAGTTACAGATCATGATGCGATTCTTGGTTCTATTATACATATTTATTCATTCCTAATTATATTGGTCAGTTTTACTTGATTTGAAACTTAATCAGATTGTGAATAGTGAAAATTAATAGTGAAAAGTAAGTAAACATCCATCCAGCTGTCGTCGGCGTCAAAAATGAAAACCTTCCTTCCTCTTCTTGTATGTTTAGTATAGTTCGTGGAACCTCGTCCGTGTTTGTATAATTTAGCGTGCTTCTAGCATGAAGTTTTACTCTACCCAAACCCCTCGACCGTCGCAGCTGAGCTAGCAGGCAAGAAGAACGCGCAGGGCATTTTCATAGAATAGAACTTAGATTTATTCATATTGTATCCTGTAGCTGGATTTGACTAACATTGAAGTTATCAAAAGCTTGTATTCACCAGTCATCATTTTTCTACTAACTGTCATCATTTTTCTACTTTTCCATGTCATCATTTTTCTACGAACGTTAACCTTGCCGCAAGTCTGCCTGACGTGAATTTACGTATGCGGTTCCAAATGATTTGAATGAGAGCAAATACCACGTTTTTTGTTGAATAGTGGTCCATTTCGACTGGTGAAATATTGCTGGATCAATATTGATCGTCTTCCAATTCTCACGGATTGCGTTTTTCTCCCAATCTCCTTCACATTGACAACTCACAACCTTCTCACCCTAAACTACTCAGTCACGCTCTAGATCGCCTCACCGCGTGCTTCCAGGAGGTTATTCTTCAATTTCCTTGCCTGACAGTCGACAGTTATGAGCGAACGATCTAATGCAACTCCCAGTTCCGTTTTGTGGAAATTGTCAGCCAGTTCAGTGGCATTCATAGGTTGCAGCGAGCTCTAGGGGCGTGCAAACGATAGATAGCATTTTGATGAGAGCTAAGTAGTTCTCGCATTTGCAAATTATGATCGAAACTTGAATCATTATAAATGCTCAAAATGTTTAGGGAACACATCTACTAACATGTTTTAAAAGTGAAAAGCTGCTTCACTTTAAAAAGAATCAATGAGCGAATAATCTCCCACGAGTCTAGAAATGCTATTTCTAGTTAGACTCGATATTGCTTCATGCGAGTAATTTTACTGGCTTTGAACAGAAATAGCACTCCAAGGATTACCGTTTTGTGAAACATTCACTCATTTGGCTTGCTCGCTGCCAAAGAGTTATCGCCTCGCCACTAAAGTCCATTTTCGATAATTTACCATAAAGTTTGCATAGACATCATGTCCGTCACCCTTTTGTAATTAGTTTTCTATCCAATTCGATAGCTTCTACCGTGTTCAATGTCCTCAGGGAAATTCCAGGAGAACGATGTGATGCGAGTAATGTCTGCATTTCGAAATGATGTTTTTGTTCCTGGTAAAGCTTCAGGAACGTTACAGTTTACATGGCGTTCTAACGACAAAGATGACATTCGGCAAATTGTAGAATTTTCCGGGATATCCCATTGCTTCCAGGTAAAATAAGTTAAAGTGTCAGATGATGTGAATTTTAAGTAGGTACAAAGTCGTCTGAACTAAATATTCAACTCCTCCGGCAATATTTTTTTTACTTCCACTATCTGCACAAAGATTCCGAATGCTGTGGACTCAGCAGGCATACATTATTGGATGAAGGAGCTGATTGCACTTCCATTGGATAAGCCTTGGAATATAGCCTGGGAAAAGAATAAGCGTTTTATGTGAAGTTATACGATTTAAAACTGTCTCTCACTCATATTTACACTTTACGAGGTAAAGTGTGTGTAAGTAATTTCCAAGATAGAAATAAGCATTATGTACTTTCATCCAATGCTTTCAACTATCAATGGCATGCAAACAGAAAAACAAATTGACGCTTTTCTGTGGGATAATCGATAATTAATTTGTAGTTAAAGCAATTACCATAAATTTTCTCGTTGTGTTTGTTAATCGTCCGCGACTGGATGCAGCTCGGGATCTAAATTCTGATTCATTGTCATATTATCTTCTCGCATCAAAATGAATGGCACATTACAATACAGCTCGTGCATTGCGATAGCTTCTTCTCCGCGGATTAAACAAATATTGCAATCCACAGTTTGGTCTGGTCTGGTGCAGTGGTAGAATTACAGCTTTGCTGTTAATTGAAATCGTAATGGACGAGTGGCGGACGGTCGAGGCAATGGGGCAATCATCATAAAACCTTCATATTTATGGCAATATTAACATGTGCTAATACTGAAAGGAAAGATCCAGCGTCTGAAAGTGTCGTCGCGTTGCTGATGGTGTGATGGTGCAATGGCGTAGACACGGCACGACACGACCTGGGACAATTTAGGTCTTTAAGTTTCCATAGTTGGATTTTGCATAATGGTCGACCACTTAAAATGGAGCCCTGTGATTTATGCATATCATTTTGCTAAGTGTTTGCAGGCGAAAAAGCACTTTTATATTTTTTTGTCTTATTCCAGGAGCCATATTCACAAGTTTACAAGAGAATGAATTCTATTTCCCCTATATAACCTACGTAGGAAAAAAAAGCATGTTTGTTACAATAGAAATTTTATTAAACTGCATATGATATATTATAATTTATAAAATAGTGATTGTTCTCATATAAATGATTTCATTCAGAATAAGTTTTAAACCAAATCGGCCAAAATATAATTCTTTTGTGATTTAATAAATAATGTTTTACTTAGGAAAGCCGAACATACTTAATTTTAATCTACAAACCGCATTGAGATTTTTTAACATTTAAAGTCTAACCGTATAATTTTCTTTAAAATCAAAGTCTTAATCAAAGAATTTTACAATTGCAATCATATCAAAAATACTTAGATCTTTACAGTCGCCCTAAACACACACCGAAAAGTATAAATTGCAAAAGGCACGATAATATGTAGTTAGAATATACTTTTCGCCGCTGGAAACAGCTAGCCATTGCGTGCCAAACTAATCCAGACTATCAACCGTTGCAGTGTCTTGTTAGTCATCGAAACATCCCATATCAAAACGTTCTAGAGCCCGCAGTGGACCCCCGTTGATTTCTTATAATGAACGTATGATTTCAATACAGACTTCATGCAGAACTCATTATAATTCAGCAAAACCTATTAACTGAGCAACTGCAAAGGGCAGGACTTTATTAGACTATGCAAACACTTTGTCTAGATTACGGCTACACTCAATTGTGGCTCTTGTATCGTGACATGAGAATGACCAGGAATCAGTTTTAGTTTTTTTCACTTGCCATCCCAAACCGACGATCGTTAAATTTTGCAATGATTTCTTCATTCTCAGCACTGGGGAGAAGTTTATAGGCTGTGATAAATCAAATCACGATGACAAGCCGCAATATTATGTTTCGCTTAGCTCAAAGTGTCATAGAAGCGCCGCATAGGATAGTAGAGTTCTCAACTAAAGAAGCCTTCTTGTGCATCGAAAACGGTTAAATAAACTGATGTGCTTCTCCGAGTCTAGCTCCCATAAATAAACGGAAACATTTTATTCTGCATAGAAGACGCGAAGCCTGCGATATAATTCACAAATAACGGCGAAGGGATTGGTTCTCGAAGAGTTTTATGTGTAGAATCGTAGGTTGAAGGTAATAGATTCTACCATTCAGTATGATGCTCATAAATTTAAATTTGATTATTTTTGTGCATTGAATGGATGTGTCCCTAAGTGAATACAATTGGCTCCACAATAAGGTCAAAGCATAATTAATATGAAGATGAGAGCCGGAAGCTATACAAGTTTGCCAGCAAATTACCCTGCCATAGCTAATACGACTAATTGAATCAAAAACTATCAAAATGTTTGAAATTAATCATAGCTGGTTGATTAAGTTTGATTGAACTAGCAATTGAAAATTTAGTCATAAAAATGGTGGACTCATGATAACGCCCCGATAACAACAACCAGTAGGACTCAGCATTTCTCATGTTTTTCTGATTTGACTCATGATTGAAATTAGAATAGAAATGGTTTCACTGGCATGACCTGACTTAGCTTCATGGTGCAATGAACGATAAAAATAGAAAAAAATATATCTGGGCTGTTGGTTATGGCATTCTTGACCTAGTCTCTTTATGCACGGCATCACCGGAGTTAAATCCGAGCACAAACGACTCCAGACTAATGTCATGGCGTCTCCATCCCATTGAAACCTAGCAAGTCTCAGAATACGTTTAAAGCTCGCACCGTTAAGTTAGCGGTGTGGATTCGGTTGACATTCTTCTGCATTTGCGCTGATCTGAGCAAAACACTCTATGAATACATTTTGCTTACCATAGCGTTGGCATCCCTGCATTGCAAAAATTACCACAGGCTCAACAAAGGAAATAAGAGCTGTAAGCTAAAAATCCACAACAAACAAACTACAACAAAAGCAAAAGACTATAGACTGATAGACAAGAAGACCCGGAAATTACAGCGGTAATACAAGGCGAAGCAAGCGCAAAGTCTAGAGAACTCCTCTTCCGTCGGATACTTTAACGGGAAGTGAGGGAGCGATCACTTTTGCGTGCGCAACGAATGCGCAAGGAGCCAATAACTTTGACTTCAGCATTAGTGATCTGGAGACTTAGAGGAGTCATCCGCGTAAAAGCTTTAAAACGGAGTGGCGAAACAGACAACACCGCAGCAGTTCGCACTAGCACGTGTGTCCACTAGAAGTTTTTGGGGTTATGTTAACATATCCTTCGCAAAATGTTCTAACCCACCAATGTGCAGAAGAGTAAAAAAGAAGAAGAAAGGTCATCTTCGCCTGCCGGATGAACGTGCTGCAAATGACAATGAAAAAGAAAAGAAAAAGGAAACGAGCAGTGAAAGGAAATCACAATCTGTTACTTTAGATTTTTATTAATGCAGTAGGCTTACGTTTGGAGAAAAATACATTATTTTTGAGACATGCCAGTATTGTAAAGTGAATTTCGAAAGAGCATAATCCATGTTTTTAATTATATTCGGGAATTCAATACTTCTAAAAAAAATTCTATTGTAAAGATTTGATCATAGTGTTGAAAGAAGAAAAGCCCAAATATTTTCGTGAATACGATTCAATCGTTTTCTAGCTACTATACCTTTTGCTGGTGTTTGGCGACTACTTATGCGCCGTACTCTCTCATGCTCTATAAAAAAAAACGGCACTATTTATTTCAAGAAGGAATTTGCTTCTTGAAATAAATAGTGCCGTTTTTTATAGAGCATGAGAGAGTACGGCGCATAAGTAGTCGCCAAACACCAGCAAAAGGTATAGTATTTTTTTTGTATTAAAAAATTTTACATGTTATGAAAAATTGAAAATATCAAAAATTACCAATGAGCTTGCAATTAAATTTTGAACGATCCGCGAATTTTGCATTGCCTACAAATTATTAAATTAATTTATTCAATATGCAAGTTCTTAGCTTAAACTGCAAATCAACTCACGCAAAATTTGAATTTCGCGCCATTTGTTTGGTAAAGTGTTGGCAACCAAAAAAAAAACAAAACTCTTTGGAAGCTGACAGTTAAGGGTTATGAGAATTGGGGCGCTACATGAAAGAACAACGTGTTTTCATTATATATTAATATTTCAAAAATAATGAAAATTTGGCTGTTACAGTGCGCAAATTTCATCCAAAATATGGTCGGAATATTAATTTAACTTCGTCAACTGTGAAGAGAGTAATTGAAAAATTCAGAGACACTGGGTCAATTGGGGACGCAAAATACACTGGCCGTCCACAAATAAGCCGTCCAAATGATAATATCGAAGCAGTGAGTGAGAGTGTTGCTGAAAGTCCAGGAACATCCATTCGGCGTCGTGGACAAGAATTGCATATTTCACGAAGCTCTCTACAGCGTATACTCACTAAAAATCTGCGTCTCAATGCTGATTTTTCGAGCAAAACCTTCCTAAGCGCTGAAGCTCATGTTCACCTTGATGGCTTCGTTAATCGTGAAAATTTTCGCATTCGGGTTTCAGAGAACCTACATGTGCTGGTGCATGTGCTTGTACATTCACACCGTATTACTGTTTGGTACGGATTTCGAGCTGGAGGCGTCATTGGACCATACTTTTTCGAAAATGAGGCTGGCCAAGCAGTTACTGTTACTGATGCTCGATATCGTTTCATGATAACCGAGTACTTTCTGCCTAAATTGGATGACATTGATGGAGACGACAAGTGATTTCAAAAAGGTGCGACATGCCATACAGCCCCTGAAATAATCCAATTCCTGCATGAGACATTGCCTGGTCATGTATTCGCTCATTTTGGTGATCAGAATTGCGTAAATTTTGGAACAATCCTTACTTAAACCTTCACACCGTTTGCTTATCCTAATTTGCTCAGAAATGCCTTATTTTTATTCAAATTTCCATGGAAATCCTAACATCACTAAAATAATACTCAGCAAACCAAAGGTTAATTCTCACTGGAAGAACAAACATCCAAAAGTCATATAATTTTCAGTACCAAAGAGCATTTCAGTGTAGCGTATTTACTTTGGCTTATTTTTCTCTTTGCGGTCATCACATATCAAAAAAACGAAAAATTTCCACGGTAATACATCCAAAAATATTGACCGTACCATGGAACTGAAATTAAATATTTCATCATCATGAAATTTCTTTTAGCCAACCGCAGGAATTTTCATCTCGTTCTGATTAGTATTCATCTTTTTCATGACGCTCGAATATTTGCAGATGAGACTGATGGTTGAAAGCTGAACTTCTAATTTCTGAGCATGAATGATTTGAACTTTTTAATTTGTATAATTATATCATAGTAATTCAGCTCGTTTCCAGGATTTTTTGACCTGAATAAGTAAAAACACTTTTAGAGACTATTTCAATATGGTTTCTTCAAGTCTTTTGGATGGTTAGGAATGTGAATTTCAAAGTAATGTAAAATTTTTCATTTGACGACCTTAGCACAAGTAATTAGCATGTTCCTAATTTAGATATCGTCGTACGATATTATCAATTAACTTTCATGAAATGCTCCAAATGAAAGTTCCATATTAGATACTTCGGTATAAGGTACTCATAAATTTCTTATCAAATCGATTTTTATTCTTCAAAATATCTGGTTACAACTAATAAATAATATAAAAATGTCCAAATATTAGAGACTTAGAAGTACAGTGGTGAGATTCAGCTTAGCTATATGAAATATCAATGAGCTTTGCAGGTATTATAAAGCCAAATCATTTTATTCCAGAATATATATTCCAATGAGAGCATTTTTTGGTGCCACATTTCCGAAAATGCCTGGTGCTGGCAATCCTGTGTTAGCTGCATATCCAAATATATACCAAATCTGTTTCACGTTAAGTTAAACCCACCCTAATGGGCCATTCAGACAAGCGTCCATGCGTCCACGCGTCCATGCGATCTAGCGTATTTTGCTTACACGAGTCAATTTGATTTTGTTTATATAGGCGGGTCTAAAGCGAAGGAGGTGGAGTAAACTGATTCATGTACAATAGATGTTAAAATGATTTCTTTCGGTCAGTGGCATGTGTGGATGATTTGTTGGTGATCGTTTACATATATGTTTTGTGGATGATTATTTTCTTATATAATGATGTGGATAATATATATTTTGCATCCTTACGTGCATGACTATTACGAAAAAAAATTGAATGCACCAGCATATCTAGACTCAAACATATATATGTAGGTATATATAGTCATATGGATTAGTATATACAATTTTCTGTCACCAATATATTTGTACGGAGCAAAAAAAAACATCATTATAAGCGTGTAAAATCTATCCACTTATCGCCTTAGCCCCGCCTTCAAAAAACTGGATTTGAGTTGATTTGACTCGTGTAATCTAAAAACGCATGGACGCGTGGACGCATGGACGCGTGGACGCATGGACGCGTGGACGCATGGACGCGTGGACGCATGGACGCGTGGACGCATGGACGTCTGAATGGCCCATAAGAATTTCGTTTCGATGAAATGACTGCGCTGGAAGTTATAGGGGTGAAAAATTTAAGGACTTCCACCCTTAAATTTTCAAAACATAATATTTGATGTTTGTTGTCATTGCAGGATCATTCCCATTTGAAAATCTAGTGACAAAATTGCTTAGCAAAGAAATGTCAAAAAATTACCACAGCTGGCAGCTCTTTCATGATTTTTCTAGGAAATTCCCACGAAATTTGCTTTACAATAAAGTCTATTTATTGCATGAATTTCGTTTTGATATATCAAGCCATATTTTCCTGAGCAAATTTACAAGATTTAGGAGACAAAAGTGACCATAGCTCAGCTCTATTTCAATTTTGCAACCAAATTTCTATCGAATTCGGCTTAAAGTAAGATTCAGCTAATGTGTGAATTTCGTCAAAATCTGTAGGATCAATCGGAAGTAGCAGGGCAAAAGCAGTAATTTTTCTAAATGTTTTTTCAAGATAACACCACTGCTACAGGGTTTTTTGTACTTCAAAATCACTTCTATTAAACTTGGTCCAAGTTAATACCAACATGCTCTGTAAATCTCATATTGATCGGATAATTCGATCGTCAGTTCTAGTGAATAGAATTTTCGAGTGCTGAAAATGTAGATAATTTGGTGATGGATAACCGTTCTTGTGCAACGCAAAATTTTGAACCTATCAATTTAACATGGTGGACAAAGATTGAAATTTGTCAATAATTTCAGTTTCTTGTCAAAAAGCAAAAATTTTCAGAAGGGCCGATGATTTGAAAGATTTTTTTTCACGTACCTGCCGTAGCTACAGGATTGCTTGCACAGTCTTAAAGGTCCGTGTGTATACATATACATATTTAATGTCAATACACCCTTTAAATTTTACGATGATCCAATAGTTTTGTCACAAGTTATGGCAAATCGAGATTTGAAATAAAATCCTTTCCTACTTTTAGGAACTCAGCACCCTCATAGGGTTCATAATTCAGTTCCTGTACTTTTTTAACGAAAATGTTCTCTGCATAGAAATATAGGCCGCAGTCAAAAGGTTAAAGATATCTTAGTTTTAATAAGTCACTGCACTAGTCTTTTTATACATCTGTGCCCTATGCAAATTGGAGCTGGATCGAATCACACACTTCAGAGATAGACATTAGTAGTCCTGACAAAATTAAAACAATTGTTTTAACTTAAAAATTGTTTTAATTGTTTTAAATAACATATACAGTGGCGGACAAAAGTCTACGGCAGCACCCTATATTGGGGTTCTAGTTAATTGGAAGCTTTAATCAAATCCATTGATGCACATTTTTTCAGAAATGTAAATATATTTATAAAAAAACGAAAACAAAAACCTTTCATAACAATCTTAAAATAAATTCATAAAAACATAAAAAATTTAACAGACATAAGTCTACGGCAGTCAGTCTCGGCTGACTTATACTCAAAAAATTTACAAGTAAACATATCCGAATTTCTTTAATTTATTTGCTGGCTTAATACTTGGTTAGACCCCTTTTAGCATCAATTACTGCTTGCAGTCTTCGGGGCATAGAGGCGACTAAATTACCAGTTTCAGCGGATGTAATTTCCTCCCATTCTGTAATGAGCGCATCCTTCAACAAATTTTTATTTTTTATGTAACATTTCCGAATTGGGCTTTGGGAAGGCGTATTAAGCTGCATGGGTGCGTAGTACAACAACCAGTTCTTAACGAAAAGTGTTGTGTGCTTCGGATCATTGTCTTGTTGGAAAATCCAACTCCCTCCAAGGCACAACTTCTCAGCTGATGGATGCAAATGCTGTTCCGACAGGTTTTTCTAAACATAGCGGCCCATAGTAGTTTCAACAAAAGTCAATCTACTGACCCCAGATGCAGCTATGGCTCCCAAAACCATAACATTAGCTCCACCGTGCTTAACAGTAGAAATCAAATTTTTGGTCTAGAAAGCTGAATTTTTTTCCTTCATATTTTAACGCAACCACCACTGCCGAAAATGTTAAATTTCGACTCATCGGTAAAATGAACTCGATTCCAAAAATCAATGTCCTTGTTATTATGGGCTTTGGCGAACTCTACACTGAACGGAAAAGGTACGTAAATACAATGAAAAAATTCATTGTATTTATGAAAAATTCATAGTTTTACAACCAATAAACATGTTCATTGCTACAATGAACAGCCATTTATTAAAGTCTTGAATCGAGATTTTCAATGAAAAAGTTCATTAACTGTATGATTGTAGTTCATAAAATCAATGAATGTGGTTTATAAAACCAATGAACTTAGTTCATTGAATCAATGAACCTAGTTCATAAAACCAATGAATGTTGTTCATCAAATCAATGTACAAAGTTCATTCCATCAATGATCGTTATTTCTAGAATCAATGAACATAGTTTCTAAAATCAATAGATTTAATTCATAGAATCAATGAATATGGTTCCCAGCACCAATGAAAATAGTTCATAAAATCACCGAACATACTATGCGACAGTGAAACATTCTGGATTTCGGTAAAATATTTTTATTAGAATGGTGTTTTATATGTTACATAATTTTCATGTACATATTTTCTAGATCATAGAAAAAAAGAGAAACAAGTACAAAATATTTTCTTGTACTTGTTTGTTGTCGTAATGTAATGTAGCAATATATACTAAATAAAATAACTAAAATGAAATTCACAAACTAGTATTACTTTACTATCAATAAGAAATGTCTCGAAATGACATTTGAGCAAAATCTATATCAAAACTTTCCAATTACGCCCACATTTGATTGCTGTCAAAAATTTTGACAATTTAACAAAGCATTAAAATCCTTCTGAAAACGAAACGTAGAGTGGCAACGCCGTAATTGCCAGGATAAATGCTTCTAGTTTTTGATCGCAAAAGTTTCGTTTCCATGACTTTATTTATTAATGAATTTGATTTGAAAAAAAATATGGAACAATCATATTGTAAAGAATTGGCACGTCTCAATTTCGACTGTTGTTTTCAGTCTGTATCTGTTATTTGTATTGGAAATGTAAATGTAGAAAGCATGCGAAATTGAAAAGTTTCAGGTAGATTCATTTGTCGGGATACATTTTGTTCTACTCCTCTTTCCTTTTTAATTCCTCAATAAGAATATTAACTTTGCGGGACTTTTCTTTAGACTTAATTTTATGAAAATAAACTTGAATCAAATTCCAGAAGGATATTCTAAGTTGAATAAATAATAAATTTTGAAACAAATATCTACTGCTCGCAGCAAGCTTTCAAACGGAATTTTCAAATCATCGAAATAAACATTTATGTATTTGATCACTCTTAAACTATCACCAATGGCAGTTACAAAAGGTTGGATATTTTCCGGCCTGCTTTTCTTAAAGCTTATTAAATCCTTAAGTCCCGCGAATGATTTGCAATTAATCCTAAAAGATTCTTGTGAATCTTCACTTGTGAATCTTTTCACAAAATTTTTCTAATGGTGTTCTTACTCACAACTCGTTGCCAGGGAAGTAAGAAGCCGTGTAGAGCCCATAACATCATCACATCGGGACAATCTGTATTTGATATAGAATTATTAATTTATTGGTTGATTTTGTAGTGGGAATATGCTTACTCTTATTCAAGTGAGCACATTTCAAAAAATTAATATCCGCTCAGATTTGTTTTTTTTTTTTTAAACTCCAGTAGATGAATACGTACGCTCCTCCACTTATCTACCACCAATGAAAGTATACTGGTAAAATTTCCGAATTGATTGTAAACTTTGTCATATTCTTTAATAGGAGATATTAGCTTATTTTATAATCTGATCCAAAGTTTTTAAATGAATCTTTACAGCAAGTTATTATGCTAAATTCTTTGAATACATTTAGAAGAGGATGCAGAACCAAATGTTTCATGTTATCGTAGATATCTAAAACATTCTTACGAGTAAAATTATCACTATCATATAATAATATTGCGAATTTGAGAATTGAATTTATGAAATTTTCCAAGGGATCCAAGCTATTTTTATTATTATTTGAAGGATAAGTCAAGTCAGATGCACATTCTTCTGCAACAATTACGTTTGGAACTAGAGGTGGAATAAAAGAATCATGGTTGGAAGGTGGATCTATCATTGATTCCTTCGAGGAACTCTGCTCAGAATGTTTTCACTTCATATGTCGTCTGAAACAATTAAGTTTCGAAAAACATCGATACCAGTTATTTTGGATACATCTCAAAGTGCTTTTTTTTAATAAATCATGGACTCTTTTCAACTGAACTATGAGGAGTTTTATTGAAGCAAAAATCTCACGACACAGAAAGCATTTCTTA
The DNA here is from genome assembly GCA_947369275.1 of Nemotelus nigrinus. Taxonomy (NCBI): domain Eukaryota; kingdom Metazoa; phylum Arthropoda; class Insecta; order Diptera; family Stratiomyidae; genus Nemotelus; species Nemotelus nigrinus. The sequence goes on from OX376374.1 coordinate 43,757,489, forward strand.
TTGGGCATATGTATTGAATTATTGACCTGGAATTTATGAATTGCACACTTATTATATAACAATAATACACTTTTTATGTAATAATAACTTATTATATAGTTCAATATTCATATTAGGTGTATTTTTTGCGTCTCGGTCATTAGCAGATTAGGGCAGGCAGCATTGAAAGCAACAGCAATCCTGCCTCAGCTGCTGATATTTTGATTGCTGCCTACCCTAGCCTGCTATTGTTCGAGACGCGAAAAAATGCACCTATTATAATAAGATTTTAACTTACCTTAAAGATTCGTGTAAGCCATTTAACTCAGCTATAAATTTATTCACTGAACTATGCCACTTCTTAACTAATCGAAAACTTTTTAACTTAGCTACAAACTTTCTGTTTAAATTTACCGAAAAAACACATAGCCAAATATAATAAACACAATTGATTGCAAAATGAACATACATGTAAAGAATATGAACGTATAAACTTATGTGATGCACGTATTCTTGGCTTCTATGAATGAATTCATAGGGTCTATGAACTTGTTCATATAGCCTCTATGAATCAATTCATAAGTACTATAAACTAGTTTATAGACTGCGAATTGATCAATAACGGCGAGATTTGAATCTTTATCAAACTTTGACATTAAATAACAGATACAATGTTTAGGATACTTTAGTTAAATGCCAAAAATTATGGTAAAATTTTGATATCTATATAAAATTATCCCATGGTCGAGAGAGAAGGCTTGTTGATCTCGTATGAACAATCTATAAATTCATGAATTGAAACTTATGTGAATGCAATCTATGAACTAATACTTGATTTTTATGAACATATTCATTGAAAAAAAGCTGAAGTTAGGAAAAATACCTATATGAACTCAAATTCATTATATCTATGAACGGTTCATACAATCATAAACTTCTAATAATGAAAAGTTCATTGTGACAATGAATTGTTCATACCGACAATGAAATTGGACTCTATAAACGATGTTCATTGACGTTATGAACGATATTTTTTTCAGTGTAAGCGCAGAAGTCGGTTTTTGGCGGATATTAATTGTTTTTTACTTAGAGTTCTGCTTTGAAATCTATTAGAATTTAATGCTCTCGTGATTGTTCTTGCATCCACATCCTTTTTCCTTACCGTAGCCACTTGTTTCGTCAAATCTGGAGCACTTATTATCGGATTTCTATTCACCTCTTTTAAAAAGTAACTAATGTCTCTGCGCGGAAGTTTTTTCGTTCAGCTAGTTCGCGGCTTATTTTCAATGGAACCAATGTTTTTAAAATTTTTGATAATGGTATACACTGAACTTCGGTTTAGTTTCAGTAATTTCACTGGATGGCCAAATTTCGGACATCACTAGAAATTTCTTTTTGCGATGAGGTTTTGTGGTCTTTACGGTTCGAAACTAGAGATAAAACTATAATATATGTAGTTGCAGCTGCACATGTACTGAATGACAATGAGAGCAAATAAACAAATATTGAAGAAATACCGTTAGGTTTAGTTGCAAATTTTTTGTGTATAAGTCAGCCAGCATTGACTGCCGTAGACTTTTGTCCATTCAATTTTTTATGTTTTTATGAATTTAACTTTAAGTTTGTTATGAAAAGTATTTGTTTTTGTTTTTTACTAATTTTCGAAGAAAAGTAGTATTAAACTCGTTTCGCCGAAAATTCATATTTCTTTATATATATATATATATATATATATATATATATATATATATATATATATATATATACATATATATATATATATAAATATATATATATATATATATATATATATATATATATATATATATATATATATATATATATATATATATATATATATATCATCAAAATGATTAAGGGAGACAATCTCTGGAGTGGCAAATCCGATTAAGCTGAAACTTTCGGAGAACGTAGATTTATTTAATAGGTAGGTCCACAATTTGCTAAAATTCAGATATCTTAAACCCTTTTGGCGGCGGCGAGCGTTTTAGTGAATTTTGAGGTACAACCTATATTTCCAAGCAGCGTGAATTTTTGTTCAAAAAAATTATTGAAAATGACAACTTATGATGTTTTAAGCTTGCATATGCCAAAAAATTGGAAATTTTGAGCCGTGTGTGGGTGCAGCGTGCCTAAAAGTAGGCAAGGATTTTTTTTCAAATTTTGATTTGTCATTACTTCTGACAAAAACATTGGATCATCGTGAAATTTGCAGAACGCATTGATGTTGGCTAAAGTTTAATACACATGGATTTTCAAAGTCGTGCGGGTAACCCTGTAGCTGCGGTAGGCTCTTGAAAAAAAATCCTTCAAATCATTGAACCTCCTGAAAAATTTTTGATTTTTGACAAAAAAATCAAATCATTGATAAATTTTAACGTTTGTGCATCATGTCAGTTTGAAATTTTTAAAATTCCGATTTGCACAAGAACGGCAACCCATCACTAAATTACCTCTATTTTCAGCACTCGAAAGTTCTGTTCACGAGAACTGACGACCGGATTATCCGATCATAATGAAATTCACAAAACATGTTGGTATCAGCTAGGACCAGATCTGATAGAAGTGATTTTGAAATGCGGGCAACCCTGTGGCAGTGGTGCCATCTTGAAAAATCACTGAGAAAAAAAAACAGCTTTTTGGCCTATAACTTCCGATTCAGCCAACAAATTTAAACAAAATTCACGCAATATTTGAATCTTACTTAAGGTAACATTTGGTGAAAAGGTGCTGAAAAATTAGCATAGAATTGCCAGCTATGATGATTTTTGTCTCCTAAATCTTGCAAATTTGCTCAGCAAAATAAAGCTTTTTTCCCTATAACTTCCGGTGCAGTCAGGATATCAAAATGAAGTTTATGCAGTAAATAGATTTTAATGTGAGCCAAATGTCATAGGAATTCCGTACAAAAATCGTGAAAGGGCTGCCGGCTATGACCATTTTTGTAATTTTTTGGAATTTCTTTACTGCGCGATTATGTCATTAGATTTGCAAATGGGAACGATCCTGCAATGAAAATTAACAACAAATATTAACGCTTTAAAAATTTGAAAAGTATTGAGGATGATAACCCTAAACAATTTTTCACCCGTATAACTTCTAGCGCAGTGATTCAATCGAAACGAAATTTATTGGTTGGGTTTAGTTTAACGTGAAGCAGATTTGGTATATATTTTGCTTTGCTGCTGACACAGGCTAAACAGCTTTAGCCATTTTCGTAACTATTGTATCAACAGATGCTTCAAATTACATACTCATATGCAAAACATTTGCAATAAAACTAAGAAACCAATTTTTCAATTTTCCGAGTTTTGAACATTTTTCGGATGGCAGCCTCAAACAACGTTAACCGCTAAAGCTTTCGACGAAATCCTCCGATGAGAACGAAATTCAAAGGATAAGTTGAATTAAGTATGAGTTTGTGAAGGTAAACTTATTGCTGCTTCGTTGGGAAAATGTTGCCAGCACTGAACATTTTCATCATTTGTGTTATGGTTGAGTTCTGTCGCTTTGAACAAGGAACAATTGATATGATTTTACAAAAAAGTGTATTACGTCTTTCCACATTTTTTTGTCACTCAAAGACAATTTCTTCAAAAATTAGTTTTCTAGCGGTTCAGGTGCGCTAGAGTTTTTATAAATATACTTCCGTTACTGAAAAAATGTGCATCAATAGATGTTTGATTAAAGCTTCCAATTAACCAGAGCTGCAATATAAGGTGCTGCCGTAGACTTTTGTCCGCCACAATATATGTTTGTGTAGCTCATGTAGGCTTGTGGGTAGAGCACTAGTTTTTTAAGTCCTTGGCTCTAATCCAAGTTTGGACGAGAAATCGAGCATCGAGCTTTGAGTTCACCTAGCTCTTTGAGTTCACGACTGGACTGGAACTTCAATAAAAGAGAAAATTTCAATAAAAAAAACCAAATGGTATTTGTTCGAAAGTATTTTTTAAAATGTGATTTCGACAGTATGCACTGTTTCTCATCAGACATCAACTCATAGCGCATTAATGATGTGCCGCGGGAACATTCCCGAGTCGGAAACTTCCCGTTCGGGGAATATTCCCGAAATTTGCCAATGTACCGGGAATATGAAACAAATTACATAAATGTTTGTTTCATTCACTTTTTGCTTTTAAAGCTTTTTGTGACGTTCACTAAAAATTAGATTGAGCAAGCTATAAATTTTTTAGCTTTGTAAGTTTTAGGTTGTTGTGTTTTATGTTATTGCAATTAATATTTAAATCCTTATTTCTACAAAAACCTGCAGAAAAAGAAAAATATTTTTACTTTACAATTCAAGTCGATTACTTTTGCCTCATTTATATGTATTTGAAAATACTTTTTCCGCAATACCAATTTTTCCTATGTTTTTCAAATTTATCGAGGAAGCGATCGGTGCGAGGTGCAATGCGCATTTCAGCAAGCACAGAGCTTTTCGGACGCGTGCCACTTCATCACCTCCTCTCGCCCGCTTATTTTGTTACCACTCCAGTTACCTTTCAGTCAACGACTTGAAAAGCAGAGTGAATTATTGTATATTTTACTTATTTATTAATTTTATTATTAATTTTATGATCGAAATATTTTATGTTGAAATTAAAGTTTTTTTCTTGTGTGAAACGATATTTTTTTCCATTATAATGAATAAACATGAGAGAAAAGTTATTGGTTATGACTTCTGTAGCTTCATGTTAACCCCAAACCACATAAAAACTAACCGTTTTGATTTTGAATTTCCGGAAATGTTCCTTAAATTCCCGGAAGTGTTCCTTAAATTCCCGGAAGTGTTCCTTAAATTCCCGGGAATATTCCCAATCAGGGGAACTTACCGGGAATTTATTAGATTTTGAATTTATTTCGGGTATTACGTAACAATATTCTTAAAGATAATAAAAACTATAATAATAATCAGACGTAATCTTGGCACTGTTCATTAAACTCAGTTTTAAATTCCCCAAGTGGGAATGTTTCCGGGGAATGTAACAGGAATATTTCCATTTCGGGAATATTCCCGGGAACGGCACATCATTATAGCGCATACTTGATATACGTTGTTTATAGACCAGAAGGGAAAGAGCGATCACATACTAATAACTTCTATAAAAAAAAAACAAATTATGCAGAAAAACATTATAAAACAGAAAATCAAATAGTCGGAAATACAAGTTAGACTCTAAAAAAATGTATAGCATATAGATGACTATCTAAATTATTCATCGCCATATGGAACGAAAAAGAATGATAAGAGTTTGATTATAGCCCCTCTGAAATTCCTCCAGCTGAGCCAATTTAGAATGGAATTGAAAAATATTTTATGCTTGTAATTTAGTATCGAAACGATATTCTTTTTTTTCAAGCTTCTCATATAAGAAATGAATGTGCGGGTGGATAACACATAAACGATACATTCCTTATTGAAGCAGCAATTCAGCCTGGCCAGTATGGAGAATTGATTCTTTATATTCGCTTTCGGGGGCATAAAACGTGGAAAAGCGGATCATTAACTTTTGTTTGTACAGTGATTAATCACGGATGGTTTGCCTGTTATTTCCATGTTAAGCTCAGCGTTGAGCATATTTCTTGCACTCGCTGCATTGACGACTACGCACGGTACTTGCGGATCGGTCGAAAGGAGTATCATTCCTGAGAATACCAGAGGCTTGTTGGCGAATCGTTTTATGCGGAGGATGTATTGAACGTGATCGAATGTAAACATGCAGAAGGAATAAAACACAAGGTGCCATACTTTGCATTAAGAATTAGATTTCGCTTCAGGGTGCATAATGACGACTTCGTCTTAATTGAAAACCCGTTTATTAATGGTTTGGCATTAATCTCAGACGAGCCAGTAGTGTTCATACAGAGACCTGGGGTGAGGCAAGGTGATTAGAGTCACGTTGGAGCATAAAATGCAGCGTACGAGTTTTATGGTGTTATTCTGATAACTACAATAAAATTGACCAGTGGGCTGTGTATGCATAGATATCCCTTCAGGGAAAGACCGTGTGCTAATTTAAGACCGCTTCCCAAAAGCATTTCGACACCTGAATTCGCATACGACCTTCGCATTGATTGGAACAAAAAATTTACTTTCAATCTTAATGTTGCGATAGTTTATGTCTCCAATCATAGTTTTCGAATGAAATCCGTGAAATCAATTAAGCGATTCGTCGCTGCTTTCGACCACTTATTTTCCCTATAATTTCACCCCAATTAACAGTCACAATCATTTATTTGGTGCACTAATTAACGTAAATAAAACTAATTATATAGAGTCAGCCGTGCATATGAAGTGCAGACCGCAACACAAACTATTCAATATCGCTTTATTGGGCACAAGGATCCGAAATGTAATTAAATAATTTGCTAACGCGGCCTACATGTAACGTGCTCGCGAGAGCACCCACTCAACCGCCTCCTGTTCTATCTATTCATCCTGACACTAATACGTAGATTGTGGTTTTGTTTCAAATTAAATTCAAATATATGTTTTGGACATTAGATTGGTTTCGGAGTGAGAAAGTATATTAAATTTTAGTCAGGTCACCATCGAATCGCAATTTCGTTGATTAAATTTCATGGATATTTACTGTGGCGAATTCAGTATTAGATGGAACGCATGAAGATTGGCGATATGTACATATATTTATTTAATTTGCATGGTAATTGATAAATATACACATGAATAGACACGAAAAAACCCACTTAAGTTTTCCAAGAATTGCATCATCGTAAAAAATTTAAGTTTTTTTTTACGTATTACTTGATGCCCTATTCATCAAAATAAAATCTAAGAATTGCCAAATAATCAACAAGGCTTTTCATAGCTTTGAGCGGGTCTTGGCTCAAAGCGAATAAGAGCGTTACATCTGCATATTAGGACTTTGACTTGAGAATAGACCACTGGAAAAGAAAAGTCAGTGGTGAAAATGGTGTATAAAAAATATCCAGTGACAGAACCTTGTGGCAACCCTGGTGGCTGGTGCCACAGGTCCCTGAAGTGAATTTGCTTCATTGACACTTACATAAAATTGTCTGTTGCTAAGGAAACTTACGGCGAGTCGTATTATAAATTTCGTAAATCCTTTCTAGATTATTATATATAGAAGAACTTCGTGTATTTATTATTAGTATTGAGATTGGAAGATGTTTAACAATTAAGCTAGACACCTCATCATGCCCAGATGGCTTTTTACTTTTCATACCGCCTCACAAGTGCAACAAGTATTCACTATTCGCGAAGTGGAATAAGTCACTTGTCAGGTGCGGATCATCCGATAAATTTTCGGATGAAAGTGTGACCAGCGGTTCGTTGTGACTATTAAGGAACAAATTAGCTTCTTGGTGTACAATTTGACTATTAAAAGCAAAGAACTTGGGCTGAACTTAAAATTGTGACCAGTGGCTCGTTGTGACTATGAAGGAAGTATTGACTTTCTGCACTGAAAAAATCCACATAGCGCCCAGAGCCATGTAACATAGCGCATTATTTATGGCCCCATACGCCATGTACATAGTACTCTGAGCCATGCAAAATGGCTCCCAGCGCCATTATGTCAGAATCTACATAGCGCGTGGTCCCATGTTACATGGCGCAGCATTTATGGTGCCACACGCTATGTACATAGTACCCTGAGCCATGCAGTATAGCTCTCAGCGCCATAATTACATGGCGCAGAAATTATGGCCCCACACGCCATATTACATAGTGCCATGAGCCATGTAATATGGCTCATGGCACTACAATTATAGCTCGCAGCCATGCTGTGTGAGGAGTTGTATAAATATCAGCAAGCTTCTTGAGTATAGAAGAGGATATGATATGGTCTTTGACGCAGTTGATGATATCTTCAGATGCTCAGAAGTTAGAAGGCTCGTGGCCTTTTGTTGGCTGGATCATCTTCATGTAGAAAATACATATTGGCCGAGGCCCAGCGAGCCGAAGTCAGACGAGACCGCCAACATGTGGACGGCATTTGACAGCTCGTCACGAAATCGCGTTGACTCGTGCTCAAAACCCACTCCGATCGGAAGTCGCACGAGCGCCGGCGGGACCGTTCCCACAATCGGGCTCGCCAGCTTGCGCCTGGGCTCGGCAAATATGCATTTTCCATATCAGGTGCACTGAAAAAACACATAGCGCCAGACGCCATAATTTATAGACTTCTGGCGCCATGTACAAGGTCGATTTGTGATAAAATATAGCGCCACACGCTATAGTATATAGGAGCAGACGCTATGCTTATAGCCCTCCACGCCATGGACTATAGTCCTCCACGCCATGCAGTATAGTTCTCCACGCCATGCACCGTAGTCCTCCACGCCATGCACTATAGTCCTCCACGCCATGCACCATAGTCCTCCGCGTCATGCACTATAGTTCTCCACGCCATGTACATGGCGTGGAGGACTATAGTACATGGCATGTAGCCCTATATACTTTTCGCCATGTATTATGGCGTGTGGCGCTATATTTTATCACAATCCCTAAATCGACTATGTACATGGCGCCAGAAGTCTATAAATTATGGCGTCTGGCACCATGTGTTTTCTCAGTGTGGTGTACAATTTGACTATTAGAAGCAAAGAAGTGTGGTGGAACAGCATTTAATTGCAATTGAATTGTTTCTGCGAATAATTGGGGCTATTGATCAAAATTGCGCACAGAAACATTGCCAGTTGTTACCGCTATCTCTTGGTTTATATTTCTACCATGTCAGGGACTGGCCGAATGGCAGCTAGCCGCTGTGGCAATAATAGCGAGACTTACTAACCATTATAGCAATAAGCTTGCTGGGACAGCTGATATTCGAAAGGACTGACGTATACAGCGGGTGATTTCTACCCTGTCTCTAAATAAATTAGCTTCAAATTAGGACGCCAATTATGCCCAACTTCCTGTGCTTAACAATATCCGGCAGTTGTCCGTGAACTTGATATTTATCAATTTAATCAAACTGGAATTTTGGTCAATAGTAGAGTGTATGATATCGTTGACGCAAACTAACAGGCTATCGACTTGACGGTTTGACAAATTTTCCGTTACGCACATATCAAGATTATTTACCAACATATCTATGTCACGTTAAATAGTCCTTAAAGAGTCCAGCCACTTGCAATGGAATAGGAGGGCCACTTTGATATAGCCAATTGAGTAACACCCTACCATTTTCTTTGATAACGGAATCTTCCCACTGAGGGTGTCTCGAATTCAAGTCGCCATCGATAAGTGAGTATTGAAATTGAGAAACTAGCGAGCTAATTTTGAAGAATTTTGAAGAAAGTATAGAAAAGCAACTAAGATGCGTTTACAATTTGAGCTTTTTACTACATCAGCAGCAAAGAAACAACATTAGTAGGAGTACCATGTCCAAATTACTCTTAAGTAATAATGCAGTACCACCGTTTTTGTTGTCTGGGACTGTTTCGTATCCTTGAAAGTTAGCTCTTTGATCATATGACAGTTTAGTTTCTGTTAGAATTACCAAATCTGTACCCAACATATCAATTAGATAATAAGCAGACGCTATTTGAGCCACCGAGATGAGCGAAGTGCTGTTGAATGTGACCACCTCAACCATTTTTTTTTGTTTTTTTATTTATTTACTTAACTTTTTTTTTATTTCCTGAATTAACAGATACATATCCAGTTAAAGATTAGACAAGAAATAAACTTAAAATAAGGAAAAAATGACACTAAAATAAATTAAAGTGCAAATTTGAAAAAAAGAAGAATAAAGAAAAAGAGAGAAAAAAGATTATAAACTCAAATTGGTCAAAACATACCAAAAAAAGTATACATAAATGAAGTATACATTAATGAAAAAGAATCATAATTTAATACAGAGATCGAATTAGATATTCAGCAATTTAATTCATTCATTTCGTAAGATAAAACACTTGCTCTTAAATTTTTTTTATAATTCGTACCCAAGGCGGAAGAAGATGCATACTCAAGCGATTATGTTGCTTAGGCAAGCATAAAAGTGGAGAATAAAAATATGTATGAGTACGGGCAAACGATACGTTGAGAGCAAAGATCTTGTAAAGACCAGCAGTTTGACTGTGATTAATAGCCTCTCAGCAGCAGTTCCAGCTGCCAATACTTGACTGATAAAATCATTTATCAAATCAAGATTGACGTCGGTCAGGGCTGACCCCGAAGAAGTAAAAGTAGGACTTCCTAGTGCCTGTGCATAGGAAACACTACTTCTTCTGTAGTTCGCAACGCTATGCTTCACAAACTGCTGACGATCCTTTCTGGCCTGATTTTAACGAATTTTTTTCACTTCGATCCTGGCCGCCATATTTTTGTATGGCCGGGCACGCAGCGATGGACGTTGGTGCAATTGTTTGCGACATGTTGTTGTAGTACATGTTGCAGTTGTAATACTGCAACCTCTTCTTGTCTCTAACTTATTCCCACATCCATTTTTCCAGAGAATGTAATTATTTTAATTATTTTAAAAAAAGCAGCTAGCTCCTGGGAAAGCTCAAACTGCGCCAGAGAAATCTTGGAAAAAATACAAAGGTACGACATGTCACTCAAATCAACTCCTGTACTAGATAATAATGTATCGAATAAATAGCAGGAATTGTGGATAGTGCTAAATAAGCTGTGATTTTTTTTTTTGTTTTTCGAGGCATAGAATTTCAAATAATTATTAGTCTTAAATATTAGTTTGATTATTAGCTTAGCTCAATTTGAGATCGATGAAAGACCAAACAAAGACAACTCAGAGTGTATAGTATTTATCGAAACCACAAACAGCAGATGTTTGCAATATATCACTCATCCCCTTCCTTCTAAGCTCACAATTATTATTTTTTGTATCAATTTATTTGCATAATTAAATTATTCCCATATTTAATTATGATTTGTAGATCAACACGTTTCTGCCTCGAATAGAAAGTACGCAGTAAGTATCACAGCTCAGTATGTTTTCCTTGACTGGAATAATCACAACAAAAAATGAAAACATTTAAACAGTAATTTCAATTAAATTTCAATGAAAATATTTGCATAGTGGATTTCATTGGTTTGTTGGTCGTAATTAGCATATATTGATAAATTTATATGCAGGCAATCAATAATACTATGCGTAAATAATTATTTACTTATTGTGTTTAATAATTTAATGGTGTTTAATTTTGGAGAAAATAAGCCAATAATCGAATGTATATGGGTTAGTAATGAATTGCAAATAATTGATATTTGTTACAAAGCCTAGTAACTTCGTTTTAGTTTAAATCACATTCGATAGCCTGGAACACGAATTTCCGAACTCACATATTTGGGAGTGCGAGCGATACAGCTGAATATTTTTTTTATATGAAAATCACACGGCTTTTATTGATTTCGATCTTTCAAAAAGATAATTGATACAACACGCCGTTGAAGCGTGATAAATACCGTGATGAGGAAGTCAAATTATTGACTGAAACAGAAAGATCTCATAATCGTTGATGTCAGTACTGTATTGAAATAAATATTTTCTCTTTTGAATTTTCAAATTAATGCAAATAGTATTTTCAACTATATCTGCTACTAAATATTAATTAGGTGAAATTCCATGATATCTTTGAGATATATTCTGTTAAAACAATTTGCCTGGAACTGAATGAGCTAACCGAAAATATGCACCTTGCGTCCTTGTAAAGACTAATTTATTCATATGTTTGTTAATTTATTGCATATTTTATGGAGCTTAGTTGTGTTTACATCAAACTTTTGCTGTACCTAAAATTTTAAGCGCATTTGATTTTAAAAAAAAGTCGCAAGGAGCTCTTATTATAAAATCCAGCATTCTACGCGGTTCACCTTCTTATATATTGTTTTTGACGAATGTGCTGGCAACCCTGTCACAACAGAAAAATCTAAACAGATATCCTGCAAATCAACGACTTTCCTGAAACATTATTGTTTTTTAGAAATAAATGTCTACGATTGATAAAAAAGAAGCTTTTTCAACACAGGCAAATTGACGTTTTGAAAATTTGTCACCGCATAAGAACAGTAAATGTTCACCAAATTACCTACAATTTAGCACTCGAAATTTTCATTTGCAAGGACTCAGAAATTGATAATCAGGCCAAGTTGAAATTTACGAGATTCATTGGTATCAAATAGAATCAGGACTGATAGAAATACGTACTTAAAAAGCGAGAAACCTTGCGGCAGTGGTGAAATCATGAAAAATCGTTCAGTAAAACAAAATCTTTTTGCTTTATAGCTTCCAATACACTCATCACATTATAAATAAATTCATACAGTATATTAACCTTACTAGAAGCAAAATTTTATAAAATGTTTGTTGAAAAATTAGGTTAGGAGTTCTAGCTATGATAGTTTTTAGTACTTTTTCACTGAGATTAAATTTTCAAGTAATAACGAGCTTTTAGTGAGAATAAATTCCAAAAACTCCAATTTCGAAAATTTTGGAATCCTTGTGGGTGGCAATCTCAAAAATCTTTCTACTCCTAAAGTTTTCAGCGCAGTCATCGGGTAGAACCTAAGTTCACAGTGTGAGTAGGCGTTAACGTGACGAAGAAGAAATCACTTTTCGCTTTTGCTAGCACCAGGCATTTTTTTTGAAGTACCAACATTTGACACTATTGATATTTAACATCTACAGTGCAAATAAGTAACATATGGCTAAATTTTCCAAGTTTGGGGAATGTTTTTGCTGGTATCTCCAAAAATCTTTCCATGCCGATATAACGGATAAACAAATTTAAAGGATGTGTTGGTATTGACGTGAAGCTGTTTTGGTAGCATTATAATATTTTTAGGCACCGAATGCAAACCCTCAAGAAAAAACTGTATCAGCACGGTTTCATAAAAGGTCGTCCAGCCACAACAAACGTTCTTAAATTTTTTCATTTAGTAACCAATTCAATCAAAGCTCACGAAAGAATTTGATGCCCTTGATCAGTTCATACTCTTAGCTAAGCTTAATTCCGTTCAATTTTCTAACTTGTTTTTGAACTTGGTTGATTCTTACTTGATGTTTGAATCCAACGTGTATCCTCTCGCGGTGCCTTGTTATCTGAAATTAAAACCACGTCTGATGTTACATAAGGTAGTCATCTAGGGTCTTTTGCTGTTCGCCCTAGAAAATAGAAAAAGAACTAACAGAAAATTACCTCTTTTAACTTTCTACACAATATGAGGGTTTTTTCTAATTTCATTACTACCAAAGCATTCAACATAACCTTGGAAAAACCAAAGCCATAACACAGCAAAAAAGACAACTTCTCATGAGCTTTTCTTTTTTCTATCAGCACATTCTATAATTCAGCACGTGAACTACATATGAAGAATAAAATTTCTGTATTAGTGAATTCACTGGCACAGAAGTGTTGTTGTTTCCAATGCGTATACTCTGTTCTCTGCTGGATAGAGGAGCAAAAAAACGCGCCTAATATTTTACTCAAGCAAAAATAGTACTGTAATCTATAAATACACACTTTTAAGTACACCTTTAACTAAATCATCGAAAGTACTCAATTTAGGAGTACTGTTGAATCAATCATTCACTTTTGACGACCATATCGACTCAATCGTCGTGACAGCTAGCAATGCCTTAGGCTTTGTCAATGAATTCAACGACATTCTCCTGACTAAACTCCGGGCGGGAAAATTCCAAAAACTTATTTGTCGCGAAAATTTTGACAGGCATCATTTTTGTCTACCAATGAAAGACGTATCAAGCGGGTGAGCTTTTTCTCGGTCCCTCATCATAGGACTGCAATCAATAGATACTTTAGCGAACTTTACTGTATGTATGATTTTCATTTGTCTACAGCATCACTTAAAGAAACCTATATAAGATTGATTAATTATTGTTATAAACTTGATTATTTTTATGTATAGTCTAGATTAGATAAACTTCTGAAAAACAATTAAATATGTAAACAAGTGAAAAAAAGAAAACAAGTATCTTCATGTTAACAATGACAAATAAAATGCTTGGTCACAAACAAGCCTATACCTTGTTTGTGTGGAGTGTACTATCCTGAATATTATATTACCCTTGTGATTCGGTTACTCATGCATGGGTATCTAACTTATTCAATGATATTACAAAACAGATACACAGAGCTCAAAAAATTAAACAGTACATATATTTATCAGGATAGCTATTACATGAAAGAAGAAATGACTTTGCATTGTTTACCCAAATTATCAAGTGTGTTAAATCTGGTTCAAAACCACATCCTACAAAGGCGTTTATCTGCTTTTGTCTCATTTTTTAAGCAAATTTCTTTGTGCTGTTTGGCATTCATAGGTTTTATTTGTTTTTCAATTCAGTAACCTACTACTGGGATCTAATGTTCTCCGATTTAACTGCCCCTACGAAACGAAACGTCGTGAAGGTCTTATTTCAGAGTATTTTACCACCACTAATTAAATAAATTATAACTTTTTAACTGAATATTTTTTTTGACCTCATTCTAGTTAACTGTCATTATTGAACATGAAAGTAATCGATGGTCGAACCTTATGACAACTAATAAATTTTGGGGTACACGAAATCTAAAATATTTTGGTTAATTTACATTAAGTTCACCTACTCAATGAAAACTATTTTCCAGGAATATTTTAGCACCATCAGTTTCTTTAATTATTTAATGTTTTTTGCGAGATATGCAAAGAAAACGTCACCAAGCTATAAATTTCCTATCTTGGGCCATCATATATTTTAGTGAATTTAGTTTTGGTGTGCATTACCCCTTAGTTCTTTACCCTTGAAGGAATATATCCGCGCTAGTTAAGATTTTCTGATCTTTTCAATTCGCAACAACTTATGCTAAAATGTTAAAATGAATATATAAAGTGATTTGTCACCCATATTCAATATTCGTATACAGAAATTCCTTTCCCAAGCATTTTCCTGCTCATCTCCTTTCATCAATCTGTATTTTTCACAAATTGTCCATAGTCAAAGCAACTTTGATTTCGTTTTGAAATAAGCTTCTAGTTTTTTATTGACACCTTTGTGTTAATTCATGCCAAAAATATGGCTGATTAAGGATAATTGTCAGGTTTATTATATTTCATTCGAAAAAAATGTTCATCCTCTTCTGAATTATTAAAACACGACCCTTTCGATTCTTCTGCTGCACCAGGATATTTTTCGCGGTCAGAAATCGAGCTCCAAAACCACTCTTTTATACACATATCATATAAATGTAAAGAAAATGATCGTCAAATAACATATACCTACTCGGCTTTTTCGAAAGTATACCCTTATTATTTTTGCAATTAGTATTTATGGAAGACATATTGATTGATTTCTAAATGCTACATTACCGAGCTGCAGAACATGCCTTCAAAGCTGCCGCTAAAAAGATTCACAAACCGATAGCTCCGCAAATCGTAAAACGATTATAATCCTAAATATGTCGCCGAAAAATAATTTAATTGGCATCATTATAATGAAATAAAGTTATTGATAGGCCTTGATTGATACTCAACATTATAATGCTTGTATCGACTAAAGTAAAATATACGATGCCATGAAACTTGTTCCTACAGGAACAAGTAAGTATACGTCTTTCGAAGACGGATAAGTTGCAGCTATGTATAACCATAAGCAAATACATACACATGTGTATGCATGCAGTGATAAAAGAGGCAAGCTATTTTAAAGACAATCTGGTTCTCAGACTTTACCTGATCTTATTTCCGATTCAGTAATGATTCATTAAATTATTGATTTCAATTATGTTTGTGGGGAGTCACCAGTTCGAATTTATCTGTCAGTTTGATCATGCCCCTAATAACTAGAACTGGCAGCGACTTTGTGTGGTTTTAATCTAAATTTTTTATGGAAGCTTTAAATATTTTTTTGATGAATAATGACACAGAACTTCTTAATATTTTGAAATAAATAAAAAAAGATAGTTTTTTAATCTCAAGCTACATTATAATATCTTAAAAATATTCATGATCTCAAAAATTACTGCTTTAGTTCATGCCATTCAAATTGAATTGAAGGTATTTCGCAATAAACAGTCTATTATAATTTATGCGAAATATTTCTAGCAGTCAAACAATTTCCGAAATAACCATCATTTCAACGTTCAACTTTGTTTCGAATTTATGAATTCGAAATTAATTTGAGTGAAACTATCCAGTGTCATGCAACTGCAAAGAATATACAGAATTCAAGCTAAATAACGAATTCATTACGGCTTCCGATGTTTCTAATTTCGCGCGATAAATTTTTACAATAGCAAAAATTTATGATAGCCACAATAAATTCACAAACGCTTCCATTCAACGTTGTATGCTGCAACGAAACGTAGTGAGCACCACGGCAAAAGCTCTTACGATGTTTGTGAATTTTATAACATTTATTCCATACTGTTCCTTCCTCAGGTTCAATGTTCTCGTGATTAGAGTTCATAAAGCGTAGATGTATCGTTTATTGCAAATAATTTTTACGTGGACTTGGCACTTTACGATGAGTGCCACGGATGACAACTTGTATGATTTTCGGGCGAAGATTATCCAAAGTCAAAAAAACCCAAAGAATACGAAACCCGCGATTTAATGGAGCACGTAACAAGCAACTGAAGAGATATTTCCAATGACAATAATTATCGACATGTACAAAGAACTGTAGACAGTAGATGCTTTCGAATGCTCCTAATCGATTATTCAAGTGAGATGGTTTCGAAGTGGCCACTAAGAAGCAAATTGCGTGCCGTATTGGTCTGAAACTTTGCCATATCGCGGGACAGATATCTTGTGCTCACTTACCACGACTGTTCCTGTTGTTGACCGCAAGAATTGGATTAATCTCTGATAGCGGCATAGGTAGGGTTGCAGTTAAAGGATTCATTTCTAGACGATATTTAGATTCGATGCTAATTAAGTAAAGTTGATTAGTATGTGGTTTTAGCCTGATCCACCTTTTTAGCGAGGCTTGCATCAAAGAGCTTGGAACCTCCTGACAGGCGATGAGAAAATATAAGCAATGGCTCCTCTGGACTGTATCCCATGACAGGCGACTACCATAGTTAACATGATGGCTACTATCGCCAAGTCGGCCTCGAATTGGTTTTTCACATTGGGCCACTAATAAACCAGTCTTGATCTTCTGAAAGAAGAATATAGCTATTCCTTGCATGTTGCCAATCATATGAAAGTGACCCTCGAAATACCTATCAATTATCAAAAAAGGAGACGCCAAGACAAATCCTGTTTTTAATAGAGCGATATCATATGCCAGGATGCCAAAGAAATGCTAATGATATCAAACTGGACGGCGTAAAACATGGGATGTATGGAACTCTCCTCTGCGGCTTGCCTTGGTCGGGCTCCCGGTTAATGTGCCATTGGTAGTTATGTAAATAAATACATATTCTGAACACAGTATTTTTGATATGCAAATAAATATAATTTCGTTCAGAAACCTTCTGTTGAATAATTTTCGCAGAGAAACCTCATAGTGACGGGGCTAAAAAAGATTCTGCACAATCCATAAACTTCAGTTTTGAGCAAACATTTTGTACTATTCTCTAACGAAATGTCGTGGAAAGTACCCTTTGAATAATAGCGAAATGAAATGCCAATACTGATTTTTTTTTCAAAAAAAAAAAACGTACCAATGAGAAACAGAAAATTGACTTCATCTTCTACACAAGCTGAAAATACTTGGGTTATAATTAACAACTTACTTTATTTACTATAACGAATAAGTGAATCGCGTGTACGCTGTTGCAGTGCTGCCAGACAGGCTCTGTGGCTTATACTCAGACAATTCCTATTTATCCCTTAAATTACCCTAAGTAGTCATTGTGACATCATTTCCGGGAAATTTTTTGGCATTCTCAAAAACCGGGTTATTTAAATGTAAATTTTTATATGTGTAAGACTGCCGTCACATGAAGCAAACTTTTTTCAGGTGAGGTGAAACTTTCGCCCACTCATCCTAATCTTTCGGGACTAATTATTTCCACTCAGGAAAAAACTAGTCCCGAAAGGTTTATTATCGACAGAGCCGCGAGAGAGACAGTTAGACAGCACTATGGGCAAAGTGTATAGAATGATAAGTGGGTAAACTCCTTCCATTTTCCAGAAAAAACACTTTGATCTTGAAATTGCGCCTCTATTTACGCAATGCATTATCTGTCAAAGCAACCTTAGAGTGTGCTCGTATTTTTTGCGAGAGTGAGCCGTATGTGAGCAACGAAAAATCTAGTCTGAGTATATAGTTGTCGAATCATATCTTGCACCTCTTTATGTTCCATGCGATTTCTTCCAATTTTCCAGGCTGATCAACAATACAATCTCAGGCCAGTTCACTAGATTTTTGGTCCGTATACATATACAGAGTCCGCACGCTGGTTAGGAACTAACTTCTTACGCTGTGCCATGGGTGGCAGACGAATGCGACCAATCACAACACCGTATTCCGTAATCAATTGACGTCATTTTTTTCACTCACTCTGCATCTTCTTATGTCAGAAAAAGATAGACATTACATATTTCTAGATTATTATTTATTGAAACATCCGTTCCGGAAAATGCATTATACAATTTCAGAATGCCCTAAACAAAACCCTGAATATTTTTTTCCCTGTTTGTTCCCTGAAATTTTTAAAATATCCCTAAATCTAGGGTTAAAATCTTTAATATGGCAGCACTGCCATTTTCATTTCGCGGGTTGGCGGCTTTTGTGCTATATATTTTTGTGAAAAACTATATTCACACTCAGAAAAATGTCATTTAATAGAATGAAATTTAAATCAAAAGCTTAAATCACTTTGAAATAAAAAGCGAATCTCATTTTAATTCCACTTTATTATAAAAATTTTCCTTTCAAATCAAAATTTTTCATCATTGAATTAAAAAGAAACGTATATGGAGCCAAAAAATTTGATGGTAGCATGTTTTGGTAAAAAATGACAATAATACCCGGTGTTGGTAGATCATCACTAGCAACACACCCAAAAGCTAACCAGGCTTGCCTTACAATGAAACTGAATGAATTTCAAACAAAAAAAATTAAAATTAAAAATTACAAGAAAAACCAAAATTCCTGGTACTAACATGCCTTAAGGGGGGAAATACATGTAAAATGGAAAAGAAATTGCTAATTTTAGATTGACTTAAAATATATATATTGTTTATTCAGAAAATTTTTAATATTAAATCCTCAAAGTACATATCTTATAGTAAATGAAAATATTTTTTTAATAACTTTTCAACACAAAATGGAGGCGATGCGAGCAAATGAAATAAACACATCAAAAACAGCCTCGTACAACTTAACGCCTTTTCCGAGAAACTTGCAACGCTCAGAGAAAAAAAAATATGCTAATGAGATCTATAATTCCTAGGTGAACCAATAAAATTTAGAAAAAAAAACCAAATTTTTACATTAATATTAGATTAAAAAAAAAATCGATTTTTTTCAAAAAAATCACGTTTTAAACATTGGTAAACTAATTATTTTTCCGAAATTACAAGAAAATGTAGGTTCAACGATGAGATAATACTCTTTTGTACATGTGATATAAATTTTAGCCTAATAGGTTCAATATTTTTTGAGATATCTTGTACGGAAATTGAAAAAGTACTACTTTGAGAAAAGCGCGTTTAAAGTTCTAAAGCTCCACCGACCTGGGGAACGCCGCGCTGTCTATAACTGGCTATAACTCGAGAACTAACACGAATATCGCTTCAAAACTTTTTTTGGTATATTTTAAGAGTATTTCGAACACTTTGATGCAATAAAAAAAAATCGTATTTGTTTTAGCAGTTACATGTATCTCCCCCCTTAACTAGCACCGGGCTAACAAAATTTGCCCCGCATTGAGGCCAATCTACTCTATGAATTTCGATTGAACACAACGACTTCATTGAAAGATATAAAGACTAAAATATGTTTGGTGAAAAATTACTACACCTAGGGAATTATAACATTTGCCGCTTATTTTAAGTTTAACGTTTTATCACATGAAAATTTGGTGGTAGCATTTCTGAGTAGAATAATTAAATGAAATTTCACAATCTTTCTTTGTCTACTTTAATGCGCTAAGCGCCCAGATTGTGTTGAAAAAATGTCAAAGCTCTTTAATAGCCAAGTTAAAACGGTGTGTAAAATTCATTTCATAGTCTTGATTTTTTCAATGACATCTCTTCATTTTTCAATGACATCTCTTCATAAGCTCCGAAAATAGTCGCAGCATCAAAACTTCCATCTTTTGTAACCATATTTGCGAAGCAAGCAAGTAGTATATAAAATGCATCCAATTCGTTCAACGCTCTAGCTTCCTTTAAATAATTTTTTCTACAAATAGCACTTCAGTCCGATAATACTGGTTAAAGAGCTATTATGTAAATTTTTCAACTATATTCTTCACATACTTTGGTAAATAAAATAAAAACAACAAAATTATTGCATACTGAAATTCATTAAATAGTTAAAATCATGTGTATAAATAAATAAATTGTAGAATCAAATATAACTCAGTGTTTATTAAATGAAATTAAAACTCTTTGTGTCAAAGAATACAGTCGATATATTTCCTTAGAACCCACTCCTTAGTTCTAGTCAAGCCGCAGTTATCTCATGCACCCAACAGCTTCCATCGCATTGCTACATGTGGTCAGCTCTTTAGCCAGTAATTTAAAGCACTCCATGCTACACCGGTCACAAATTCGATTGCATGCTAAGTGCATTTAGCGCAAAATATTCCGGGGCAGGATTGATTCCACAGATTGACACATACAAATGCACACGTTGATTAGAAACTATACTCAATACATCGTTTTATTTTGAAATTCTCACTCCATGCAATGTTAGCGATTTGTCGCTAGTCACAAAACTTTTTCGCATTCGATCTATGGAAAATCATTTCCACTTTTTCGATCAGCCAGTTTTTGGAATTGTTTTCATCTAAGGTCTATTCTTGAATTGTCTTATTGTTCGATTAAAGTTTTTCCTGTTTTCAGTGCAGACACGAAGCAATGGGCTGATGCAGAAGTAAAAACGTGACTGAAACGGTAGCATGAAACGGTGGCCTCCTTTCTGTTGCAGTATAGCTTTTCCATGTTGCATACCGAAACATCGGTAATGATAAGAAATCTTTTGCGAATGAGTAGTAACTAGAAGAAACAACGAAAAGAGTTCGATTAAATTTAAATTATTACAATTATACTTCGATTTCAGGATAAATATCGAATAAATTTATGCCAGTTGTAGAAAACAGCGAACGTACCAGCATCGCTGATTGTAGATTAGTAGAACCATATTTATGAATTCAAATGAAGTTGAACGAGAAAATCGTATTTTATTTTAAAAGCGGAGCCATAAGAAAGTAAGTAGAGAAAATAAAAACAAGGCCCCAAAGGTAACTGAGTCATCAACCATTAAAAGTCATAGGCAACACTTAAGGGCAATAGCGTCTGTTTTCAACAGCCAGGACTATGCAGTGCAAATTTTCCATTGCGCCATTGGGTCAACTTAACATCACAAATATCAGATAAAATAGAAGAAGATGTGTAATAGACTACTTTGAAAATAATTAGTAAAAACCCTAAAAATATACCTGGAATACAATAAGACCACTAAGGATGATATAGATTGCAGTATTTCTAAGCCCACGCCAAAACAACGAATTATGGGCACATGTAGTAACAATTCATATACATAGTAACAATTAACCGCAGTGATGATAGTACTGGCTTTTTTGTTTAATTGTGAAATAGATGAGACAATGAACTAATTTAAAGTAATTGGTAAAAGTGGGCTTGATTTATCTCAACATCAATTTTTGAAATTTTTTTTAGCATTGACACCAGACAAAAAACTTTATTTTCCAACTAATTTCGGTAAGTATTTTCTGTACTTGTAATACTAATCATCTAATCATTCATCTAAGTGGAATTCAAAAAACAAATATGAAATTGTAACTTCAAATGATCTGGAGAGAATCAGAGAAAAATCCCATTCTTGTTGCGGCAGAAGTAAAGAAGATAAACGGATACAGTACCTTTTACTGATGGGCTGATAAACAGCAGACTGCTTTGCAAACATTAATAGCAGTATGCTAGTTATAAATTTGATAATCTGCTATTTTCCCTAAATGTTATTTGGATAACATATAAGCACACATTGGTTAACAATAGCAAATAGCAATAGCAACATGCGTTATGGCCTTTGTACGTCGTATCCCGCACGCAGGTGCATACATTATCTAGCTGACTGGGCGATATTACTCTACACAATACAACATACATACGAGTATTAAATGGATACCTGCATATTTTTGCGTCATTTAGAAATTACGATTGGGATTCATGCGAAGTAGCAAAACCAATGAAATGATAGCTAAGCAGTGAGTGAAAAACTAGCCCAATTCTTACAAATGAAAATCAAACACGTCACGATTCCACAAAACAGTTGTTTTTTAAATAACAGGTTACTGTCTTCTGAGATGCTATATACACTGCAGTGGCGGCTCGTGTCTTTAAGACTCGGGGAAGCAGATATATTTTTGCATAGTTTTCCAGAATAAACAAGTAGGAATTTCAGCGCCGCAAATACATCAAAAGTTGCATTCAATTTCCAATTGTTTGATTCAGTGACTTTTCTACTCATTATGATCACTATCAATCTCAGCAATATTTAAATGATGCAAGATTACAAATCACAATGCAACATATTGCAAATTAGAACTATTTTTTTTAATAAAAAGTGAAAATTAGTGGTCCTTTTCACCACGAATCTATAAAGTACTTTTATCTATTCAAATAGTCTAAGAGAAAAATATACCGCAGTCAATGTTCTATGGTTAAATTCAATTTTCAAGACAAAATGAATTAAACCTTCGGCAAACAACGTGAAAATAACTCCTCACCCATACAAGATGGGGTTAGATTTACCTCATAAAGCATTTTATCTATTCTGTGTATACATATATTAAACAGAACGTGCTCAAAAATTTCTTTTATACTTTGTATAAACAAGTAATAATAAAACACAAAGCATTTATTTCAAAAAATACTTTCATACCTCTTCCATAAAATCAGCTTCATGTTTTTAAGATTTAGAGTTGAAATAACCTCACGTTGTATGCCGAACGTTAATACTCTTGTACTATTTAAATGAAAAGCCACTATCTTTCTTTAATCATTACAATACTAACTTACGCACTTTCAGCACAAAGAAACAAACAGACAAACCAAAAGAATTTCAATCTGCAGCAAACATTTAACTCTTGAACTCAGTAATAAATCCATTACAGAAACGAAACATGCAAATAACATCTTGTGTTAAACAACGAATTCATTACAGTATTCATACATACAAATAACATCCTAAATTCATTCACCCAAAGCATACCAGCTCCAAGTTCTGTAGCGAAATAGAAACCAAACAGAGTACGCTACAAATCGTACTGCGTCCATTCACAAATATTTCTGGGCCATTTAGCGGCTGAATAAGCGAGGGGTTTTTGATTTTCTCTACTCAGGAAGACGCGGTGAGCTGAGCAGCGTCCGCGCTGCTATTCGGGAACATCCATTGCGAAGTGTTTAAGACCATCGATTGCGTGATGCTTGCAATGGGGCGTATGCACACATCACGGTACGTGCATTGAAGCAAGATCACTTTAGTGTTCTGTGTAGCATATTTCAATACGCTGCAATGAACTGAGCGTTCTGGCTTAGAATGGTACCAGATGCTTGAGGTTTTCACTCAAACGCAAGATATCCTATCGCGTTGCTGTAAAACTACTTTTAAGGCACTTTGGCTGTGAGAACTATCTCGTGTGTGAGATAAATAGTGTTTTGAGTTTCGTAAATTGTATAATTATTGATGTTGGATGCTAATTCATATAAAATCAATTGATTTGCTTTGAATTTCAATATGTATTGTTAAGCTATTTTTCTTGTATAGGGAATATTTAGCAAGGGAAGCATTGCTTCCTTTGCGTACAACGACGAGCCGCCCCTGATACACTGCTACTTAGAAATAGCAATAGTAGCTGTTATTGCGATTTTATAAAAGCAGTTTACCTTCGAATAAAGCTCTCTTAACCACATAAGCACAGTAGTGCTGGTGGTGATTACAAAGTGTAACAAAATGTAGCAAAGGTAGGCAAAATAATCATGTACATCAAAAGTAGCAAACCCACCTGCAGTATACATTCCATCTACAGCAGTAATGAAGTTTCTGCAGACTTATACTAAACATTCTTAAGAGACAAAGATGTAACGCAACTGGTGAAACGCATAGAACACTTATGACCAACTCTAGTAGTGATGGGCAAAATAACTCTTTAAAGTAAGCCAGCTCCGTTAAACTCACTCATTTTAAAGAGCTGCTCTTTAAGAGCCATTAAATAAAAGCCATTCAAAAAGTGTAAACTCAACTGCTGTTTTTTGTTGCTTTAAAAATAATAAACCATAATAACATAACATTGTTATAACAATAATAACATAGCATAACTAAAATATAAGATAACAAATAACATAAATCTAACAATAAACCTTGAATTAAAAATCAATCGGATTGTTAACAATTATCACATATGAAAATCTTTGTATCTTCTAAACTATAGTGTAAAAATAACACTTGTGATGTTTGTTTTGGTGATAAGCGAGAAACAAGAAATTTTTAGGGGGTCGATAATTTGAAGCTTTTCATTTTCCGTGCTTGCCGTAGCTGCAGGGCTGACAGCACATTCATGAAAGCATACGTGCGTCTAAAAATTTACAATATCAATATGTTCTCTAAGTTCTGTAATAATTTGATAATCTTGCCAAAATGTATCGCAATTCAAAGTTACAAAATTATTTTTTTAAAGCAATTTGCGAATAGAATTATAAGGACATAACTAACATTTGGTGAAACCTGGACCAAATTAATATGTACACAAACATATTTT
Organism: Nemotelus nigrinus; assembly: GCA_947369275.1. Classification (NCBI taxonomy): domain Eukaryota; kingdom Metazoa; phylum Arthropoda; class Insecta; order Diptera; family Stratiomyidae; genus Nemotelus; species Nemotelus nigrinus. The sequence goes on from OX376374.1 coordinate 43,782,404, forward strand.
GAAAATTTCAGCTCAATCAGATGATGCGTTCCCGAGGCTTAGTCATATTTGCGTTCTACTTATCTTCAAACATTAGTAAAAAGAACGAGTGAAAATCAAATGACGATAGAAAATCTTAAACAAACTCACAGTCACTTTTAACTTTCTACTCGTCATAAGACCTTTTTCTATTTTTCTAATTGCCAAAATATTCAGCATAGCCTTCAAAAAACCATATCCACCTATGAAATCTACCGCTTAGTAGCCAACATACGGCAAAAAAAAGCACAAATGCTCGTGAGCTAGAGCAAAGTATACACACGCAAATCGCACACTGTATGTTCACAAAATATCGCAATAAATAACCGTACACGATCAGTATTAATCATTCGCATAGTTCTTATCATTCGCACAGTACCATCATTCACACAGTGCTAATCATTCACATTCTATTCGCACTACACACGATGTTGGCTCCATGCTTTCATTCATTCTTCATTCACTCGGAGCTGGCTCTTTCCTCTGTGCAATACGATAGTCGTATACATATGTACATATTTTGACGTTAGAATAGTCTAGATTTCGCTTAAACCACACACGATAGTCTAATGAAGTATTGCCGTGCGTATATGCATAAACTCTATTTGCTCAAGTGGCTCCGCAAGATCGCTCTTGCAACTAAAGTGAAGGTATGAAGTGTGCAGAGCAGTTCTAAATGATGGCTCACATAGCTCTTTCAAAAGAGTTGATCTTTTTGATTGGCTCGCTTCTGACCGATCCATCACTAAACTCTAGTAATATAGAGAGAAAAAACAGGAAAAAACGAACAAACAGGCTCTCAAGCTAGCAAACAGAAAAGTGTAAAGAAAACTTTTGAGAAAGAAAACATTGTTCTGTTATTTGTACATAACAGCGACAACGATTATTATTTAACGATTCATTAAAACAAAGAAAAATAGTTTTAAATTTTAAGAATCATAAAATCAAACATTTAATTTGGTAGGTGGACTTAACTTATTTCGCATCTATGCATACATATAATATTCAATTTGAGTCTGTGGGCTCTGTGTCAACTCATGCGAAATTAGCAAGCATTTTCTTAGAATTTATAAAAGTGTAGACTAGAAGAGGCGGAGTAGGAGAGTGGAATGCCCAGTACGGTTGGTTATGCAAAGCAAAATTGTTACGCTACAAGCAATTTATAGTCTTGAGGAGTGGAAATGGTAGATTCTCCATTTTCAAGTCAAAATGTAAGAGTATGCAATGATTAGTCTCATGTGTCACATGGACACTGTTTTGAATCAGATTGCCATTCAAACCAATATTAATTGAAAGCTTGGTACATAATTGTATTTAATGTGTACCAATTTTTTCCTAGCTCAAAAAAATATTTTAATAAAAAACCGATTTTTCCTTTAGAAGCTAGATATATTGAATTTTGTGACAAATATCGATATTTCGAGGGTAATCTGCCCTCTTCTGATAGTCAGTCTGATAGACACTGAAGAAGAGGGCAGATTACCCTCGAAATATCGATATTTGTCACAAAATTCAATATATCTAGCTTCTAAAGGAAAAATCGGTTTTTTATTAAAATACTTGGTACATAGTTGTTCCTCGATCCTGGATGCGAACTAGAGATCCCATATGCTAGGAACCAACGTTCTATCCAGTAGACTACACGAGCTACTGTCGATGCATATGACCTCCTCAATAAATATGGAAACTTATGGTTTATCTTTTAGAGAAGCTCAGTCTCCGATTCTTAAAAAACAAGCGAAGTGTCTTATTTTAGTGACATATGCGACTGCGGATTGAGAGCTTGATAGCTCAGAATTTAAGAAAACGTGTATATAAACTTTTTTTGGAAATTTCGTCCGCAAAGAAGCCTGGTTGCTTTAATAGAGAATTTAGTCAATATCAGATTGTATGTTATGCACGGTTTTGAAAGTTTTTAGAAACTTGACCCGATAGTGGAGAAAAGCGCGTCGTAGACTCAGCCTCGATCGGCATACTAAGAGAAAGGAAACTGCTGCAATATTAAAATTTGAAAGAAATATCTTTCCCAGAATATCATGAAGGACGTATGTCGTTTTTTGGGAATTTGTTAAAAATAATAAGCAGCGAGGAGTGTTGAGATTAAAATTTAAAAGCGCATGTTTTAAGAAGAAGAAAATGAAAGGTACTTTAATTTGAAGTAGACACAAAACTTAGTGCACTAAAAAATGTAGTACGTAAATATTCGAAAATACTTCATCATATTCAATATTATGATAAGTCAAAATTGAGTTGATGATTTTAGAAGATAAAATAAAAAATACAAGTTTGTAAAATCGTGGCTGTGATACCACAGCTGACCTTATTAAATTTATAGAGACTATTTTTGAATATACCCAGCCTGGTGATCGATTGCAGAGTATTTAATTAACGAGCTGAAAATATGCGAAAATAAGATCCTTAAAATTATATATGATTAATCATTTTATTTTTCAACCAGCGAATTGCAAAATCTTGCATAAGTTCTTTCGATTGAAACGTTGCGCTTTACGCGAGTACTACCGATTAAAAATTCGATCCCGAAAATTCATTTTAAGGACACCAAGGCCAAAAAATCCTCTGATTCTATCCTGCTTTGAAGTTTAATTTTGAAATTTGCTTTTCGTGTTTGTTTTGCAATTTATATATTTGTTCAGCATCCGCTCTCTGGTGTTTAGTATGAGTATTTACCTTTTAGTTTAGTATTTAAGGCAAAATTTTCTTTTAATATATAATTTTATATAAATTCAACCAAGGTGGTTGATAAATTTTCCTTGAATTTGCTGAGAATATGTCAAATAAAATTTACAGCAAGAACGTGTGTACGAAAGACTAAAAAAAATCAGACATAGTTGTAAAGATGTAAATCTAAACCTCTAACTTATGTTTTTTATGTGCACTACCGCTCATAATAATTCAAACGATTAATATTTTTGCTATTATGGGTAGATATTATTTTAAATAAAACAGTGTTATTGAGTAGTGCCACAGATTTGTATTCCTTAAGATATATTTATTTGAAAAAGGAATAATAAAGCTAAATAATACATAAATTAAGGTCATTACACATTGTCTTCTATACATAAATATATCCACCTTTTGCTTTTATGATTGCGTCACAAATTTTTGGCATTTTCTCTTGTAATATCTTCAAAATTTCTGATGTGAACTCGCTCCAACACTGAAGAAGTCTTTTTAGAGAACTTTTTTACTTGTAGGACATAGAACTTTAACCTTTCTATCAATCTCGTCCCACAAAAGATCGATAGAAGATACATCCGGTGATTATTGTGGCCATACCATCCGTTTTAGTACATTGATCCTTTTCAGTTTGTCCCAGAATGATCAGCATAGATGTGATGAGTGCTTCGGATCATTGTCTTCTTCGAAAATGAATCCTTCTCCCGAAAGTCGAATTCCTGATGGCACAGCATGCTCCTAGAACATGTTCTTGTATTCGTCCTTTATTAACCTTTCGTTAATTCTCACAAGTGGATTCGCAAGCCATGAAGTTTCCTCCTCCATGTTTAACAGTAGGTACAATACAGCTGTTCAACATCCGCTCTTCGGTACGTCGACGAACAATCACACGCGTGATGGATCTGAAGATTTCAAATTTGGACTCGTCAGCCCAAAGGAACTTTTTCTACTGATCCAAAGTTCATTCTTTATACGCTTTCGCCCAAATTAAACATTTTTTCTTATTTACAGGCTGAAGTAAAGTTTTTCGAAATTTGCAGAGAATTAGTCCTGGTATTTATGCGGATATATGTGGATGCAGCTAACTGTAAAATTGAAATCAGAGATCCTATCAGGTTAAAAGCAGGGCCATAAGCACAGGCTGCGTGTTGCCACTAATGAGACGTGCATTCTTGACGAGTTTATGCATAAAGGTCGTATTAGGACAATATGGACCCTTGCCATCATAAGGAAAGATTCGGTGAATAAGGTTGTTCCCACAAAAAATAGCACAGGAGCTATATAATCATTACAACTTAAAATAAAATGTATCATTCTCCTTAATAGCGAAAAACTTTGAATCTACGTATCGTTCAAATAATTATGAGCGGTAGTGTATATCATAATGTGGATGAGCTATGGAAATAAATATGAATTATTTGAAATTCAAAAAAAAATGTTGCATATAATTTCCGTTCTTTTTTTATTATATCCTTATATAAAAATGAAGATGTATTATTTCGATTTTCTTCACATATATTTGTTTTTATGCTAATAAACATACACACTTTATACTCTCCACATGAGCAAATATTAGACACAACTTTTTATCGAAGCTGTCTGATATTATCTCTACACATCGTAAGCGGATTAAATTATCCACAAAATTTAAATTCCAATATAGTTGGTTAGCTCAAGACTTAGCAGAATAATGTCTTCATCCGATTAAGGTGAAGCAAGGTCCTCTTCGGTCCTCGTCACAACGATGCTCATAAGTGTACGGCTTTGTATACGTATATGACCCAATCGGCGACTTTGCTTGGCAGCGAGAAATCTTCCTCAAGGAAGAATTTATGGGGTTAGCAGAAGCCCAGCAAAGTATGATAGTTTTATGAAATTGTTAGATACATATAGTTGAGATGCTGAACCGAACACCAAAAGTACATCACGAGCCAACTATATCCTCTTTAAAGTACTGAAGCCAGCTCAGGTAACGAAATGGTATTTGAATGAGGTCAAGGAATATAACTAGTCCTCGCACAGGAAAATATTTGACAATTGTTAACAGTAGGCGTTACATGAATTGATTCATGGATAAATTAGCGGCAGTGCTATATAATATAAGCTGGTAGCCGATTTTCGAAAAAAAAAAATTGTATTAGAATAATTTTTCACAAAATTCATATTTCTATGTTTACACTGCTATTCAATTGGATATGTGCCCTTTTAATTTTTCAGGATTCCCAAGAATTCTAAGTCAGGTCAAAACAAATATTTTGGTTTTTTATTACTCTCACAATGAAAAGCTAATGAAGACAGAATATGTTAGTGAGGGCTAATTCTTATGCTAATGAAAGACATTCAAGTGGGATGGATATTCAAATAAGCAAAATAATAGGACAATTGGACGGGTTGTTTATATTGGGTGCCGTTTTCTAAATTACTGGAAGAATTTCAAAGGAGTGAAAACAGTAACTACTCCTACATCTAAGTCTGCATTGATTGCACATTAAATACAAGACAACTTCAGATATTCTGCTAGCGTGTGCACTGTAAGAATGATCCCAAAGCAAAACTCTGGTTAGTACAAAAACCACTTTTAACAGAACGACATTAAGCAGCACGTTTGAAATTCGCTCGGAATTATCACCAGTGGAAAAAGGGATGGCAGAAGGTTATTTTCACAATTGAGACTAGGTAAGCCAGATAGGTATACGTTTTTATGACATTTGGAAGGAATTGAAATTCCTAAGCTGCCGGCATAGCAGACATTTGGAAAACCTTGTGTTAGATAGATGTTAGATTTCTACGAGGGAAACATGATGCAGAAAAGTATAAACCAATGCTCCAAGAAACAGCGACGAATATGACTGAGATCGTGAGAAGCAAAGAGTGGATATTTTAACATGATCATGCTGCTACTGACACCAGCAGGGGCATAAATGACGGGTTTCAAATGATAAACATCACCGTTTTAGGTGGTCCCGTTCTCCAGACTTAATCATTGAAAATGCTTAGACATAGCTCACTGGACAAGTTTATGAAAACGACTGTTAGTATGTAGATAGTATTCAATGAGGAGCTGGTAAAATTCTTTAAAATATCCTTAAATGTTTGTAGAATTCAATTTCTGGTAGATTGTTAGAAGAAATTAACAAAAAAGGCAAAAAACACAAATTATTAACAGGTAAAATATTTCAAAAAAAAATATAAATCAAAGTTCGTGATTTCTTGAAGTTTTTGAAGTCTTGGAGAATATATCAGGGCTAATAAGACAATAAAAATCTTGCTCTTGCACAAGCTATTTGAAAACTCTCCAGCGAAAACATTTTTATAGACTTAAAAAAAACGCGTTTAAAAGTATCGCAAGCTGATTTTTTCGTGTCTTATTCTCAACCCGAAATAAATGTATGATTTAACTTTCTTGAATCTGTATACAACTATCTTTTTTGCTTGTTTGCTTTTCCTGCCCGCTGCTTTGGAAGTAGTGTTGGTTTTTTGGACGGTTCTAAATGCTGATGCTGCTACAACACTTATTGCTTTTTACTGATCTACTGAAAGATATATCCTTCTCCTCTTCTGCCTGGAAGTGTGTATATTTATGTTATAATATTAGTATTTCACTTATCGCCGAGAAACCATAGGTTACACTGTCTTGCTGACTGGTAAATCCATAACCAAATTAATCTCCCGTCTCCAAAGTGCTCACATGAGCCAAATGTGCCCCATGAGTAATGTATGCTGAGAAAATGGTGCATATCTTCAAAACCATAGCTTAATTTGAAAGTTATATAGTACCGTAGACAAAACCCTTCCATACTATACTGAGTATCTGGTTTGATTACAAGTTTGAATTAGAATTATATTAAATGTTATATTTGTACTCTTACTGTTGATCGTCACAAATAGTTTTCCATGATTTTCATTTGAATCAGGATTGTTTCAAGGAGAAGTGAGATAGATATTCAATTGATGTTTGATGTAGAGGTGAGAAATAATGATAAACATAAGTAACACGTTCCAGCGTTACATTTTCCGACGAGTAACATGTTCCAGTAACATGTTATTTTTGGAACGATGTTCTTCCCGTGAGTTATATTGGAACGCGCAACGTGAGTTATCATACACGTTGCGCGTTCCAATATAACGCACTGCAACTAATACGTTACATAGCGTTCCAAACTGTGTATCGAGTTTACTCAACGTTGTGTATTTCGACAGTGTATTTCGACAGAGAAACTAAAAGCTCATAGAACTAAAAATATAAATTTTTCTCTTCTTTCACCGCTGTGAGCTGGCGAACAAGTACAAAAAAAAAAGCCAATTACCGAGACGATTGTCGCATGCTCTTGAGGCCGCTTATGTTTTTTCAAGCGTATCGTTACTGCCCTACTAAGCGCAAAAGCGGTATCTCAAAAAAATCGAAACATTGATTTTTATAACATTAGAAAGCTTAAAGCAATACGCATCTAATGAACTAAGCCTTTAAATGGTATCTTATTTAAAACATATGGAAAACACCTTAAGAAAATTTTCACTCGAAACTTCTGTTCACGAGAACTGACGACCGGATTAGCCGATCATAATGAAATTTACAAGGCATGACATGTTGGTATTAACTAGGACCAGGTCTGATAGAAGCGATTTTGAAATGCGGGCAACCCTGTGGCAGTGGTACCATCTTGAAAAGTCACTGAGAAAAAAACAGCTTTTTGGCCTATAACTTCCGATTCAGCCATCACATTTAAACAAAATTCACACAATATTTGGATCTTATTTTAGGTAACATTTGGTGATAATTTGGCTGAAACTTTAGAATAGAGTTGCCAGCCATGGTTATTGCAAATTCGCTCAGCAAAATAAAGCTTTTTTCCCTATAACTTCCGGTCGAGTCATGAAATCAAAACGAAGTTCATGCAGTAAATGGACCTTGATGTGAACCAAATGTCGTAGGAATTTCATACAAAAACCATGAAAGGGCTGCCAGCTATGACCATTTTTTTAATTTTTTGTAATCTCTTTACTAAGTGATTATGTCATTAGATTTGCAAATGGGAATGATACTGCAATAAAAATTAACAACAAATATTAACGCTTTAAAAATCTGAAAAGTTTTGAGGGTGGTAACCCTAAAATTCTTTTCACCCGTAAAACTTCCACCGCAGTGATTCTATCGAAACAAAATTGACTGGTTGGGTATACATTTTGCTTTGCTGCTAACACAGAGTAACCAGCAATAGCCATTTTCGTAAATATTGCACCAACAGATGCTTCAAATTACATTTTCATGCAAATAAAAGTAAGAAACCAATTTTTAAATTTTCCGAGTTTTGAACATTTTTCGCATGACAGCCTCAAACAACGTTTAACCGCTGAAACTTTCGATGAAATCCTCCGATGAGAGCGAAATTTAAAGGATAAGTTGATTTAAGTATGAGCTTGTTATGGTAAACTTATTGCTGCTTCGTTGAGAAAGTGTTGCCAGCACTGAACATTTTCATCATTTGTGTTATAGTTGAGTTTTGTTGCTTTAGATAAGGAATGGTTGATATGATTCTACAAAAAAGTGTATTACGTCTTTCCACATTTTTTTGTCACTTAAAGACAATTTCTTCGAAAATTAGTTTTCTAGCGGTTCTCATGCGCTAGACTTTTTTTTCCTGATATATGCTGTAAACACATAACAGCGGCATTGTCGCAGCGGCGCCGCAGGGGGAGGCGTGAATGCCGCGGTTGAATTTGTTATTGTATTAGCTGATATGTATGGCTGATATGTATTGTGATAAACCAACCTAATCCTCGTACAACAGGATTTAGCAATACAAAAGAAAAAAAAATGAATTTGGTTGGTGCCTTGGTTGCATTGACAGCGACATTGTCGCTGCATTGTGGTTCATGCCAACCTACGGTTGCTATCACCGCTAGCGATGCGGCAAAATTAGAAATTTGGCAAATTCTACCGCTGCCGCAAATTCGGCCGCAGTCATTGTGGGCTTTACCATACAAAATGGTGCATTCTAATTTTTTGACTGCGTTTGGAGTAATAGAGCCAAAAATGTCAAATGCTACTGAAAAATCGAGCGACAACTAAATATTGCCCAAAAATATTGCACCGTTGGGGGCGCCCAGCAATAATATTGTGCATTATATGGTCACAATAATATTGATCGTCTAGGGGCCGCTTTATATGAGTTTGAAGGAAAGATATTAGATACTTAATGTTACTCCTGATTTCTTGAAAATGATTGAATCTAATGAATTGATTGAATCCTTTTCGATTGCGCTTAAGGTCTTCTAAGCCTGTTGAAAGAAAAGATATTGAAACCCAATCAATAATTAGTGCAATGAACTTACCATCGGGATATTTAAGAGGATTGGTAAGAATCGCAGTGTGGAGAAAATGACTTTTCCAGAATATTGAAATTACAGCTGACTACAAGACAAGATAGAACCACTACCAACTTAGTTATTTCTCAGAAATTATCAACTATTTTGTTTCGAAAAATGAGCAACTGTCTACTATGTAACGTTGTCCTTACATTGTACACAGTTGCTGATGTTTTTGGTCTATTGATTGGGAACTTATTTACTGTACAATGTACTGAATGTCTCTTATTTCACGTTACCAGGTCTTACCATTTCCATTTCTTACCATTTCTATTTTCCTTGAACAAGTATACCCGTCTAGACAATAACCGTATTTTTTTCATATACGAACATTAAACGTATTTATTTAGCCATGCGAGGTCAATCTTGAATTGAAAAATGTTATCTAGTAAGATCAGATTTGAGCATAATTTTATTTATTTTCAGGCACTTTGAAAGTGTTGGGCTCAGAAACACCATAAACTTTGGTTAATATATACACAAATAAAATTGTTATATAAAAAAATACTTGATTTTACTTGAATATTTTTCAGTTCAAGTTTTTCAAAGCCTCATTTGTGAAAGCAAGAAAAAATATCTAATTCTGGCTTCCTCAACCAGAATTAATTCACAAAAGCCTAACTCTATTGTAAATATTCAGATTAAATTTCCTTAACAAATAGTTTATCTCCTCGAAAATATTTATTTCAAAATCCATAATATGCATCACAGTAACATTAAATTGAATAGTAAACTCCTTGCGCTGAAACTAGCAGCAAGCACTTGCATTGCCTCAAATAACTTACAGTGTGAGCGCAATCTCTCATTCCATCTATCTTTCAACTTTAGTTTAAATGACAAACTCTTAAGCTCCCATCATCCTCTATGATCCTCTTATTAGATTTTCGTTAAAGTGTCCTAGTTGGAAATAGGTTAGATTGCTTCCTGCCAACAGGACGATAGTATTGCCTTGCATCTTTGCATCATGTCTTATACAGCCGCCTCTCCGCTTCACTTTCAATACGTACTGGTGGCATCAAATGCACGATATCCTTCCATGTTGCCATGAGCCATTGAAATGAGAATCTTTTCGTTTTCCTTCGCATCCATGCAGCTGAAATCAGCCTACGCTCAGTGCAAAAACATAATTTATAGCTTTCAATTACCACGTAAAGATTTCAATAAGACCATCATCATATGCAAGAGTTATTGGCCAATTACTTCGATTTATTTGTTCTGCGGCTCCATTCAACCACAAAATCTTTTCACAACGGTCAGTTTTTGCTTCAAGGGAATGAGATACGCGAAGTCGATGCTGAGATGTGTTGAAGGTTTGAAAAGCGAATTTCTTGTAAAAGGTTATAATGAGAATAGTAATCATGTTGGGATTTTTATAAGTTTGAAATATATTCGAATGCATTTTAAAATAATACTAAATATTTTAGGACTCATAAAACCATATTGATAGTTGACTAGGTGGCCGTTTTAAGAGCAGAGCTTATTTAACGAACTTAAAAGGATTCGCCAAAATAATTTTATATCAGAATACTGTCATGCCACAGATATTTTTACAATGCCTGCATATCTGTTGTTTTTTTACCTAAAATAAATTCCAGTTTATCTCCTTTAAATGTTTATTTGGTAGATATCTGCCTTCCACAGTCTAGCAGTCTTACCCTTGGTAGAATTGATTAAATTCTCCAGTCGAAAACCCAATATCTGACTGGTAATCATATGAAAGGCAAACATCAGTAAAATCGTGACAAGTGCCAATAATAGTCATAATATAGCCTTCATTCAAGGAATAGACAACATGCTTGGATAAACAAGGCTGTGATAAGCTGCACGAAAAAAAGGAAAAACAAGTGAAGGGAAGCACTAACAATATTAATTTTCTCCAAAACGACCACGAAAAAATCGAATGGTGACATTTTTATTTAATCATTAGAAACTTGGCCGTCAACGATTCATACTATTTCGAAGTTGGTTGCCATACCACACCCATCGTCTGAAGTATTCCGCAGCATAATACACTTAACTGCCTCAGCTCAGAGAATAGACCTTCATTTCTATATTCGTCTGGAATTTTAAGTGATTGATTTCGGGAAGGTGTTGAAAAATTCCTGCGTTTCATTTGATGGGTGATTAAATTTGAAATTCTTTCTGTCACGGTGGTGGCTTATTATTGTATAGACATGGCGAAAATCATCCCTTAGAGGGCAGGTAAACAGCGTGTACTAAGTTTGTGGCGTTTGATAACGAACGAACGAAAAGAAATATTTCCGTTTGGTGATATGAACAACATGTAAGATACATTTCGTTTTTTCATTCTTTTAGGCTTGATGATAATATTATTTATTATTATTTTTTTTATAAATACTTTTATTTAAAAAAAAACTTTCGTTACAATGTCATCGCAAATAAGTGTTATTTCTATGCTAGTGTTGAATCGATTTTAGCTATGGCTCGATCTTTTTGGTATTTTTTATATATAGTGTAGTATCTCTTGCATAACAATATCATTTGGTCCCTATAGCCCATATTAAGAATGTTTGGTTTTTTATTGTTTACAATAAGCTTCTAGTAATTTAAATGTTAAAATTTGCATATATGATGTAATTAAAAGTGTTTGCATAATTTCCGATTTACTGTGCATATGTATACCACCTTGCTTAGAAAATTATCTACTCTGATCTCTCTGTCTATATATATTTATTTATTTATTTCAACCAAACAAGGCGTACAAAGTTGGAGGGGGGAACTTTTCGGAGCACACTTTTCCACCTACCCTGGAGTCTGGTAGATAGGTTTGTGTACATGTTTTTTTATGCCCCTCTTAAACATAGAAAAACAAACTCACAAACATGCCAAGTCGTAATCAAAATCGGATAACATCAACATGCCGATGAGAAAGAGGATGCTGTTAGTAACAAATGTTTAGATCAATATATCTCAAAAACGCTTATGGTTACAGGAAAAAGCTATATAATCTTTTTTGTTGGAAATTTTCTAAGCTATAAATTCGTTCTACGTTATTTTACTAAAGACGTAACCGTTACTGAGATATTTAGGAAAGGTCACCTTTGACCCCGTATAAAAAGTGACCCAGCACTCGGATCGATGGGGTCTTTTAACATTTTGTTCAACACGCCAGTTCCAAAGTTCACACCAAAATCCAGCTTTCCCCTAATTTTTCCGAAGCACCATGTTAGATTTCCCCGGACTATTATGTAGTCAAACATTAATGAAGCGGTAATCAAAATTTATATTACTGGTTTTGCGGGAAAAGCTAATGATTTGATATTAACTGACATTAATATCAAAATTATTTTGTTTGCACCACTGCTCCATAGATAGCAGTCTAGATTGAAGGAAAACTGAGTCTGATTTTGACTTAATTGTGAGGTAAATTTTCAGATTATCTGCATAGAAAAGGTGAAGAATGTCTGATAAATCTTCAGGAAAATCCTATATGAAAATATTGAATAGAAGAGGTCCCAAATGGCTACCTTGCGCTATATCTGATGACACTTCAATATTTTTTGCATAAGATACCCTGAAACTTCACGTGTTGCGTCCTATTTTGAAGATAAGAGTCTAATCAGTTTAATAAAAGACCCGAAGTACCCTATTTCTGTGGTTTAATTCGAAGAATATCATGATCAACGCGATTGATGGCCATGCTGAAGCTTGTGTAGATGGTATCATTTAGATGTCTTTTTTGATGCCACAGAGAACATCTGAGACGAGAATCACGAGGTTGGTAGTAGTTGACCTGCCTTTTCTAAAAATCATAGTGAGAATTGCTCATTTAGTGATAATTAGTTAAATATTTCTATATAAAACGTAATTCAAATGAAACAAAATAGAGAAGACTTATAGCACTACTACTCATGAAATTATCCATAATGGCTTTGTTTCGAATAACTATCGAATTGTGAAATAGATGTTTTAGTTGTTTCCCAGTTTCTCATTGTTTTAGAAAAATTATCTATGGAAATATTTTTTGTTGAAAGATCTGTATTTATTATTTAATTTAAAACTACAAAGATTATCGAATTGGCTCATATATATTTCTTTCATTAAATTGAAATAATTACTATTTAAGATATCGTTTTCATCTCCATCACATCTCAACGACTATGAAATTCGATGTACAATGCAATCAAAACAGAATTTATCGTTGTATCCGTTAGAAAATTCTCAAGAGAATAGAAAAAAAGAAATTGAAAATGTATCGAAGAAAAAATGATTTGAATTCTTTCAACAAAATCTGATCAGTAAAATTTAACAATGTATTTCGACTTTATTTTTAATTGGATTGAAAATTATCGATGAATATCCATATCGCGAAAATTCAATTTAAATAGACTTAAATACCTTAAATACATCCTAAAAACAGCCTCTTCTTTGTTTTGATCTAAGGACAGAGGAAATGAAGTGAAATCTACAAGTTTCTGAAATTTTATATAAAATGTAGATAAATTCAATTAATCTTTCATATGACTGGTTAATAAAGTGTATATTATGTGATAATCAAAACCATGTTGTTGTTCGTTCAGAAAAGTTTCTATTAGAGTAATGAGCTTATCACATACATTTTTTTCAAATAGTTTAGGCAATGCTGATAGTATTGCAATATCTCTATAATTATCAATTGACCATCTATCACCACATTTAAAAATCGGCGGAAGGTGGAAGGATTTCCAGAAGGAGTGAAAACTCCGCTAGAAAGGATCATTGTTGACCTTTGATGACCTTTGTCTATCGTCTCTAGTTAAATATATTTTACGGACGATATTTGGTGTTAATGTTCTGAGAGAAAAGAACGTTAGATAAGCTTGTATATTAACAAAATACTTCCGGTGGTGAAGAGTGATACCAAAAAAAATTTATCTGCATTAACAGTTGGATTAGCCACTACATCGTCGTAGCTATATAGTAAACATAAAATCTAACCAATTTCCATTTTGGTTAGGTGTCGGAGCTACTTGTTGCAAATCATTACCAAAAAATGTACTGACTAGATTGAAATCGCTGGAGTCAAGAAGATTAAAAGTTAAAATCAATGTGGTTTTTATCATTTTCATCATTTAAATTATTGCAATCTACCAAAATTTTAATTTTATCATCCTCATTAAGAGATGAAACTAGGGTAGAAATAACTTCTCAAACATTATTATAAATGGCTTCGTCTGAACTGGCTGAGATGTAGAATACTCCAATGTAGATGAAACCTCTGGACCAGGAAATGCGAATAATCTTGTGATCACCGAAAGTTTGAGAAAAGTTTGAGGCTTTTTGATGAAAACTTTTTGTCAGGAATGATAATTTTAAAAAAAAACAAACAAAAACAGCACAAACAGTATGAAGACCCATATAAAAAGAGTATGAAAAGCCTTAAAATCTATGGGAAGACCTGCCTTTTGAACCTTGATTTTAAGATGAGCCTTGGTTTTATCCTCGAAACAAGCTGAGCCAGTGGTTTTGTGCATTTAAGCAAAGTAGAAGCGAATGTGTTCAATCCCATAGCCGAGAAAGCAGATGTCTGCTTTCGAGATCAGCACTGGTTGATTGTGGCTTTTATTATAGGAGGCACCAGTTGGTCTAGGAACTTAGGAGCAGTTGTCACTATTTGCATGAGGGATTGGCTGTAACTATTATACCAGGAGTTGTGGAGGAGGTTTGATCTTCGCCACGAACAAAATGAGAGTATTGTCTAGGTTAAGAAACAGTGTTAACGGTCTCAGATGATTTTTTGGAAACAGTCTTCGGAAAGCAATCGAAATTTATAGCGCTTCGAAGTTCAGCATAGACTCCTTACTTTGGGAAAATGTTCCTTTTAATTTTCTGAATAAAATTCTTGTGCGGTGTCAAACTGCTTTCGAACTGATGCTAGGCGATGTGGATAGCCCGGTGTTGGAGAGTACTTTGAAATTAACATCATCAACATTGCAGTCAATGTGATCAGGATCACTTACTCGAAAATTATTCAGCTTGGAATCCAGATTTTTGTTATCAAGATGCTTGGTATCACCATTGTCATGATTAGAAAGGGAACTAATAGGAGTTGTGATAAATTACAATTTTTACATTCACTAATTTTACTACTATTACTAGCTTTCTTTTCCGACGACCAATAGTCTAAGTCTGGTTTCTCCAACGGCGCAAAGTTAATCCTTTTCAATTATAGCTATTGTTGTTTGCGTTGAAATCGGTGAAAAGCCAAACATGTCGTGTGGCAAAGGTGATTTTGAAAAAACTGCGGAATTTCCTATTCGTTCGACTGCGTATATTTAGTACGTTGCACTCTTTTATTAATGTTTCTTTTTCGAGAACTTCGTACATCCATGTAACATTTGCATAGCGCGGAGCTCCCTTCACAAAAAAAAAACTTTGTACGTCGGACGTGTTATTTTTGTTATCATTTTAGTTTTAGTTTTGCCGAGCTGCGCTGTGTTAAACAGTAAAGTTGATGTTTATTAGTCTACAAATATCAAGCACGATAGATTTTAAAAAATGATTCTTCACACTGAGATATTTGCGTTCTTTGATTCAATATTGCTTTAAAGATTGTTTTCTACCATTTACAGTGTCAGACATAACTTTTTGAATTTATGTTAATAAAAAACCCTACAATGAACATTTGGAAATCTCTGAACGTTGTAAAATAGCAAATTCCATCCATAAAATATTTTGTCCGGAGAAATTGCACATTGTTTATGAGAGATCGAGACTAAAATTGCCCTGGATTTTCACTTGTACCTTCGTTAAATTTTTAATTACAACTTTGTGATTACAGTGTAATTCTTTCTCCTTAAGCCAACTGTGCCGTAATTACCAAAAAGGATACAACAAATTAGACAACCATTCGGTCCATACCTTTGAATATCTTATACCTATGGCGAATCGTAATTACCAGAAAAGATAAGTATCATTCTTTCTTTTCCAGTTGTACTTAAAATTCAACGTGAATACCTTTCGCGAGGACCAAAAATAATGGGACGTGAATGATTTTAGTTGTCTGGCGCGAAACATTGTTGTCTTATCTTGCTACAACAAATTACATTTAATATCTGGTCCTATTCCACCAACGTTCAACGGAATATTGGCATTTCTCTGCTTAGTCGCATCCGATGGCCATTCAACTTAAAGATAAATAAACATTAACAACTGAATCAACACTTAAACCGAAAGAAATTAGCAATCTCGAAAGCACTTCATCAGAAAGATGGCGAAATTTATTCGAAAGACGCGTTGGTGCCGTTGTCGGGAGAGGATTGTTGTGATAAAATTGTTGTAGGTTTTGTTGTGTTCTAGCTCTTCGAAATGAAATTTTGCCTCATCACAGACCTAAAGCATGATTGGGTCCGGAAAATTAAATCCGATACTTGTGATACTTGCGATTCTAAAGACAGTTGAATATATCAAGAATTCAATAACGGAACAGAAAATACGGAAGGTTCTTTGGATGAATTTTTAATTTGGTGGGGATTAAATAATTATTTGATTTTCATTAAGAATAAAGTTTAGCTCATCAGAACTAAATAACTCATCATAATAGCTTTCCTGAAATAATTTCTACGCTTATGAGAGTAGTGACAATGTTAAGTGACGTCGTATTATTAATTATCAACACCGAATTATTATTATGCAAATGGAGGACCCCTGGATTCTGTTCGAAATAAAGGGGCTTTGATAACCAAAAGATACTATTACTGCTAACAAATTTGAATAATACAATCACCGTAACAAATTGGCGAAAAAGGTACTCCTCGTTGTTGTCTGGTTTCCCTTCACTCACACGATCTAGCCACCCCATCGAAATTTACCGAGCTTTATCTTTGTAACTATATCTGCTTCTAGGTGGATAGACTACATCTCGTGCTTGTCTAGAATCTCCTTTCTCCACATTTGGGGCCAACAATTCTGCGTAAGACTTTTCTCTCGAACGCTACTAAGAGGCAGAGTGCCATACGAAGGGGAACCCAAAAGTAGCGAGACTATATTTATTATAATTTATTTATAGCAGATATTTACAAATAAAGATTACTCTCCTTCAAAGTACTACTGCCTATTAGAAAAAATAAACTTCTCAAATCTTTTTTTCCACTGACTGAGACGCCCCTGGAACTCTTCACCTGTGATATTGTGCAAAACACTCGTCGAAGCCGGTATCACCTCATCCACAGTTAGAAATCGCCGCCATTTCAACCCTCTTTTCATTCGTGCAAACAGAAAGAAATCACACAGGGCCAGGTCAGGCGTGTAAGGAGGGTGGGTAATGAGTGTCATGCTTTGTGATGTCTAAAATCGACGAATTCGAAGAGCTGTGTGCGCAGATGCATTGAAGTGGTGAAGAAGCCATTTACCTGATATCCACAATTCTGGCTTTACCCTCCGCATCGTCTCTCGCAGTCGTCTCTCGCAGGCATCTCAAAATCCCCAAGTAATACTCTTGGCTCAGCGTCTGACCTCTTGGGAAAAATTTCTTGTACCCGATTCCCTTGATGTCAAAAAACATATTAACATGGTCTTCACATTCGATCTGACCTGCCTAGCTTTTTTTGGGACGGGGTGAATTTGAAGTCTTCCATTGACTAGATACCTGCTTTGTCTTGTGTTCGTAGCCGTAGCACCAACTCTTGCCAACTATTGTAACCTTAGATAAGAAATTAAGATCACTTTCAAGCTCATTTTTCAGCTTCTGGCACACAATCAGTCGATTGTTTCTTTGTTCTTCTGTGAGCAGCCGTGGAACTAATTTCGCCGAAACACCTCTTATGCCCAAGTCTTCAGTCAAAATGCACTGAATTGGGCTCCAACTAATACCAGTACCTTCAGATAAAAAATAATTTGTCAACGGTATACCCATAATTTTCAATTATTTCGGCTTGTTGAAGGGCGACCAGTGATAGGTTGGTCATTGATGTTCAAATCTTCACCTTTGAAAGGAGAAAACCACTCAAACACTCGTGCATGACTAAGAAGTCCCTCTCCGTAAGCTTTTTGAGGGATTTCAAGTGATTATTAAAAAACAACGTTCTTTAAAATTAGACATGATTATTTCGACCGTGATAAAAAAAAAGACTTTAGAAGAAAAATCGCGTCGAACAGAGGTATACGAGAAGGGAAGCGACCCCGTCATCACCCCACCTTCCCCCACATGAGGTCACTGAGAGCAGTGTCGATACTTTTGGGTCCCCCCTCGTATGAGAGTACTGGCAAGTCAAAAAGTTATAAAGTAGAAGCTTTGTGGTTCGGGTCAGGTTTCAAAATTTGAAGAGCCTTGACAAACTGTGATAGGCTTTGTTTGATTCACGATCTGGATGAAGGATTCTTTACGGCTAGTTCAGATTTTCTGAAGATATAGTATACATCTGCATACGCCAGTATCTGGCGGGTCTTGGCAACGATGGTCTGACTGATCTTGGCGACTTATCAGAGTCTCCAATTGCTTTCTTGAACGTCAGGTTAAAGAAGAGACAGGTTAGAACTCTTTGAAAATGTTGAACGGTCTGGATAGCAATGCGGCTATTTTTAATTGATTTGTTATATTGGGTAGCTGATTATCCTCATGGCTTTAGCACGTCCTACCACGGCTTTGCTGTCATAGATTAGAAGTAGATACAAGTCCGTAATTAGATGGTACAATTGGAATATTGAATTCCATGCATTATTCCAACGCTCGCCTAAGAGTGAAAACCTGGTGAATTATTGATTAGCCTTGGAAGAAACCACTTTAGTATTGTCCGATGATGGCTTTTGTGTATTTGCGCTTGGAAAATAAATGAAAGTATCTTATGAAAAGTACTCAACGATGTCATACATCTATAGTTGCTGCACATTTTGACATCTTCTTTGTTATGTATGGGGCATATTACGCCTTTCTACAAATTTTCTGCCATCTTTTCATGGTCCCATAATGTAATTTCATGCATTACATGATGTAACGTAACATACTTAATCAGCTCAGCTACTATGCCGTCGGTTCCAGAGGCTTCATTAAATTTTATCCGCCTTATGGCTCTTTGTATCTCATCTAGTGATGGGCGTTTCTGTTGTTTTCAGACAACGAAAACGAACTGTTTTTTTCCAAAAATAACTGTTTTTTTAAACTTTTTGAAAACTTTTTTCACTCGACCAGCAGCAGATTGATACTGGGTGTTACAATTAGTGATTGGCATTTCTGTTGTTTTCAGAAAACGGAAGCTATTTGAAAAAAAGCAGTTTGAAAAAAACTGTTTTTTTCCAACTGTTTTTTTCAAACTGCTTTTTTTCAAATAGCTTCCGTTTTCTGAAAACAACACAAATGCCAATCACTAACTGTAACACCCAGTATCAATTTGCTGCTGGTCGAGTGAAAAAAGTTTTCAAAAAGTTTAAAAAAACAGTTATTTTTGGAAAAAAACAGTTCGTTTTCGTTTTCTGAAAACAACAGAAATGCCCATCACTAATCTCATCTATGCTTTGTATCTCATCTATGCTTTGTATCTCATCTATGCGTTGTATCTCATCTATGCTTTGTATCTCATCTATGCAGCAAAAGGTCTTCTTCTTGCATTGTTGGAACCTCCACAGCTTCGTTGAGCTGACCGCTTTGACAATTTACTAAAGTACACTTTCCGTCGCCTCAGAATGACTTCAGGATCGATAATAGGATTACCTTCTTTATCCTTTTAGTGCATGCAGCGTGATGTAAACTGCGTCATGTTTTGAAGTATTTGGAGGCATTTCTGCATCTGGTGCCGACGTCACTCTCTAGCTCTGCTACTTCAGATCAGGTCTTTCTCTCAGGCTCCTTTCTTCCGTCTGTAAAGTCTCTTCGCTCTTCTTCTATATTACTCTACGCGTGTGTGCGTTTTACGTTGCTCGGCATGCAACCGCTTTTACTTTCAGTTGCTATGGGCTCTTGCGTACTGTCTGAATATGGGCTTCCAACAAACTTGAGCGTTTTTATCATACCTTGAGCAGGTATTGGGGTCTGTGCGACCTACTCGTAATATGCTTTCTTTTCATCGTCTGCCGGTTCTTCCGATGGGCCGTGAATGTTTCTGAGATAGATGTTCGAAGATTCGTCTCATTTTGCCGTTTTTGTTTGCATGTTCGTCGGTGGTATCAGTTTGGTTCTGAGGCTTGTTGTCAAATTCGTGATAACCGCTTTAGTAAACTTTGACGGTAGAAGTTATCCGTCTCTCGCTAACCTTACTTGTAAGGGACTAGCCTGATCGGATTGGGCAATCAATCAGTCTCTTAAGAAAACTGGTTACCCACAGCCACCATGAGGTTAAGATTACACTTTCATCAGCCAAAAGAGTTACAGCACCTGCATTTTGTTATATACTAAATGTTATTTCCCCTATTCAGCTGACAACCTGCTCTTAATTATATATATATGTACATACGGCATCGACAACTTTTACCCAAAGTTTATTGGCCAATCCTTGTTCTTTGTCAACGGCACACTCTGTGTGCTCCATTTTAAATTTTAAAAATTAAGCGACTGCAACTATGTGGATGGGATTTTACACCAATATATCAGCTCCCTGGCAAGTACTAAAATTTATTCTAAGCTTATCATATATATTAAGGCCGTACACATTTACTATTTCAAAGTGAACTACCAAGAAAGTAACGGAAACATTCTCTTATCATCTCCTCGAAATTTTATAAAGCACCTTAACTCATCTAACAACTTTGCTGACTTCTTTTGATATCTTCGTACATACAAACACAAGATAAATTTACTTTCTGTATCTATTTTACTAAAATCATAAAAATACAATGAAAATAAAATAAATTCAATCTGACCAATAATGTAACAGTCGCACTATTGAAACATGGAAATTGAAATGGTAAACCGTTGATAACGGTTGATGAAGTCTTCAGTTTATTAGGCTTGGCTATTATACTTTCATGGCTCGCAGGCTTTCTTCTTCGACGACCCGTACGACAGGACAGCGGATGAATATGGATGACCGATATGAGCTGAATGAACTGGAACAAGATGGCAAAGGCCTAGAAAGTCGTAAAGATTTATTCCGAAGATTGCGGCCCACCATAAAATTGAGTGCTTTGTGGACATCTGTAATAAAAGGATAGAAAGAAGAGTAGGACAATAAAATACCAACGAGTTTTTCTTAATGCTTTCAAGCAAGCACACACAACCAATTTCTTCTGAGAACACGATTTTTTATTTATTTTCTGTGATCCTTGTTTGGTGAAGATTCTCAGAACACTTTTAAATTATTCATGATAGCTACTCAAGCACTCATCTTCAAAATCATAAAGGCAATAATGCACAGAAAAATCGACTGTGCAAAAAAAAAACCTTGCTCTTACCTCTCCATCTAAAATATGAGTCGTATCAGTCTCCCGTGTCATATTTCTTATTGCCAAGCCGTGCTTTTTACTAAATTTCAAGTTTGTAAATATTAAGGAAAAAATAAACGAAGTATGAAATAGAATCGATGTTAGTCGCTTCGGGTTATATGAATTATTGATTGACATTTTTGATGACTTATGTTTTTATTAGTAGGATTTAATCATAGACAGCTATGTTTCTTGAGTGTAATTCGGTGTCTCGACCAGTTTTAAAAATTAGCATAACATAAATCAGGATAGAATATATGTGTTGATATAAATTCTACAGTATGAATTTTATGCCATATTTAATTTAGGGGCTGAACGTCGGCTTTGCAAGAAGCAATAGCGCAAAGCGAATTATTTCAGATTTTCGATAGATTTCAATTACCTATGGCACTATCTGACTGAAAAAAGGACGTTATTCCATTATTTATAGCATTTATTTAGTTATTTAATTATATTAGATAAAAAGTCCACGTACGAAATTGAGAATTATAAAAATATGAAAAAGTTAAATTAAGATAATTAGTGTCCAATTAGAAATGATACTAAGTGAAATGTAGTGAATCCAAGATATGTTTTTTAAAGAAAAAAAAGTTAGAAGATCACGCAAAAATAGATATAAACATACATATACTGGAGGAAATAACGACATTAAGTAATTTGAAAAAAAAATTGGTCAATATGCATTCTACAGATACTTAGGCAAGGAAGATTCAGGATGGTGAAACGATCTTCATAGGCACAATAGGGAACATTAAACTTATATATATATATATATATATATATATATATATATATATATATATATATATATATATATATATATATATATATATATATATATATATATCAGTGGCGTGGCGTGATAATTTACCTTAGGGAAGCAATTAGTTCATTTCGATGGCTGACTTTGGCTATGTTTTCTTCAAATTTGTTACGTATTAATGGAACCCCTCTTGTTAGCTACTTTTGACATTGCTAATACAAAAGCTTCCATGAATTACGAGCATGGACGTGAGAGTACTTATACTGTATTGTTATCAGTACTAATTCGCATGCAACCAATATATAATTATTTTTTCATTAAATATATATTTGCAAAAATTAAATATTGGCAAACATATAAATTAGCGATGTTGCAACAGCAAGCTATGTAAATAAAGCATTTGCAAATATAGCTACGGCTAAAGTAATAACATTCCCATAACGAATAACATATATATTTATATTTAAAAAAAAAATCTAGTAAATTTAAAATAAATGAAGTGACAGCTGAAAAAAAAAATCTATTATAAATCAAATTTGATGAGAAAATTCATGCATACTTCTATTTTAAATTTAATGCAATTTGCCTTTGTTTTTTTTTGCAAACTCATCTATGACGTCTTGATAAAAACTTTACTCGCTCACACATGATTTTAAGAAAACCTATTCTATGGAAAGTATTGCCAAGTCACTTAGTCACTGTTCATCTGTACTATTCCTGAGATAAGTTTTAATCCTTTTTAAGCAAGAAAAACTGAGCTCTGCGGGCGCTCTTGTTACATTCTCTTTTGCATTTATTACATGCAATGTTAGAACTAAAAAAACTGATTTATAAAATTGTTTTAAACTATTTTTTGATTTATTATTGATAGAATATTCAAAAATATTTTCTCTGTGAATTTGCATTAGAGTAAAAAACAATTAGTTCCTTTTTATCCGCAAAAGATCGAGATCCAAAAAGAAATTTAAATAGGTCACTAATTATGCAATTATAATCCATGCTATTTACGGAACAAATAAATACATTAACCTTTTGATTGCACTCTCACTATTTTAAGTATAAAATTAAAAATCCATGCGATTCCAGAAAATAATTCTACGCACTCAATTCTAAACAATTCAAATCAATTTAATTGCAACAATACTCTAAACTATTGGTGAAATAACTACCTTCACCAATTAAAAATACCTTCACCAAATTTATATATAATATATAGCACAAATTTCACTACCGAACTACATTCAAGCAGTCTCGGGCAACCCTTAAAACATCTCGTAGTTCAAATTCATTCAAAAGTTCACATAGTGTGTAGGTACTACAGCAAACATTCTCATTCAAAAAAAAAATACGCACAAGCAAATTATATGGGGAACGTCACAATAAGTTCCACAGCAACCATACGTACGCGGCTTCTCTCTCAGTTTCTCGCTTGAGACGAGAATTTCCCCTGAGAAGCAATTTCTGCATTGCTTCCAAATAGCCAGTACAAGCATATTTTTTTTGAATGACGTCACAATGCAGTCTACATGAAGTGAAATTAAAGCTCGTAGAAGCAATTTTTTAGTTGCTTCCACCCGTCTTGTTTTCTCAATATTTTCATTCGGTGGTGTTACCACCTTAGGCGTGCAAAATGTTCACTATGAGTTTTTGGGAAAATTTATTTAGAAAATTCCTTTCCATGATTTTTCTCGCGATTTTTAAATAAATTAATTTAAAATATATATCAGAAAATGTAAGGGAAGCAATGCTTCCCTTGCTTCCATGAACGCCACGCCACTGATATATATATATATATATATATATATATATATATATATATATATATATATATATATATATATATATATATATATATATATATATATATATATATATATATATATATATATATATATATAGTTAACTTACGCTGGACAGATTCAATAGCGTTCGACAAGTCCACGAAATCAGGAGCCCACACTTGGAAGCAGTACTCAAGGATGCAACGAAATAAGGAAGTAAACAAGCAAAAACACTTGTAGACATTCAAGGAGAAACGTAAACAGCGAAAAACGAATCCAGTAACTTTTGCAATATAAATTTATAATACTAGAATCAATAAAGAATACATGATGATCAAATTTCAGCTTGGAGCAGAGCACAACATAAAAATCTTAGCTGCCGCGGAATATTTAAAGGATAAAACGTTTGATTTCATAGAAAAGGGCATAATTAGACATTTGGATACATTAAGAGGTGCACCATGCATTTAAAGCTTTGAGATACAACTGCAATCAAAAACGATTAAAGTTACAGGAGTTACGAAAAAGATAGATCGTTCGCATAAAGGTGGCACTTACATG
This sequence comes from Nemotelus nigrinus, assembly GCA_947369275.1. Classification (NCBI taxonomy): domain Eukaryota; kingdom Metazoa; phylum Arthropoda; class Insecta; order Diptera; family Stratiomyidae; genus Nemotelus; species Nemotelus nigrinus. Next base: position 43,806,941 of record OX376374.1, read on the forward strand.
AAATTACAGGAAGGAGGTCATTTATTAGAAGTATATCCAAGCATTCGATGACCAAGAATTGAACCTGAATTCGGTCAGTGCCCTTACTCTCAGGCAGGCGATAAAAAAATGTCTGAATGTCTGTCAAGATAGCATAGCCAGGGTAAAACTGTATAAAGCCATAAAAGAACTCGGCATCCAAAACGAACTGACACGATTTTGTAGGTTGACCGTGACGAATGTAACAAGCTAAATTAAAATAGCCGAATTGCTATGGGCTCCGACAAGTGGATGGACTCGCCTGTCTCCTCTTCAACCTGGCTTTGTAGAAAGCAATTCGAGACTCTGGCACGTCAACGAGAGGGACTATTGTCACGAAGTCCTGCCAGATACTGGCTTATGCAGATGATGCAGACATGAGTGGAAGATCAGAACTAGCTGTACGAGAATCTTTCATCCAGATCGAGTGAGCAGTACAAAATCTGGTGATGCACATGTATGAAGGAAATATTAAGTACATGGTGGCGGCAGCTGCAGGAAGAACACCAAGAGTTGGTCAAACCTTCAGAGTAGTTGAGCACTAATTTGAAGTAGTGCCATCTTTCAACTACTGTGGGTCAATCGTAGCAGCCGATAACAACAAGGAGGGTGGCTGCTCAAATCCAAGAAAGCCTACTACAGTTGTCAAGGCTATTCAAATCCCGAAATCTCACCCGAACATCAAAGCTCCTGCTGTACAAGACCATGGCCCTGCCAGTACTCATGTCTGGATCCGAGGGCTGGGTGCTCAGCAAAAGGCACTCTGACCTCTTAGTCGCGTTCGAAAGGAAAGTATTGCGGAGAATCGTTGGCTCCATATAGAAAGAATTGCAATTCCGGAGGCGCTATCTACCTAGAAGCAGATATAATCACGAAGATAAAGCTCGGTAGGCTACGGTGGACAGGACACCTAGCTCGAATGAGAGAAGAGAATCCTGCTCAGAAATCCCATTTTGCCGGATTTTACGGGAGACGGCGGCGCGGTAGGCCTTGCTTGCGCTGGAGGGACGGCGTTGACCAGCACGCTCGTAGTTGAGGGGGGTACAATTGGATGGCAACGGCTTGCGATCGGACCCGATGGGAAAAAACAGTTGTCGGAGGCCAGGACGGGGCCCGGTTGTAACGCCGATGATTATGATAAAGAATTGAGCCTTGTGGGAGGAAACGAAAAACAACCATACATCACAAATTCGCTGGTACGATTGAGGATGTAGGATGAGCTTCCTAGATATGCCAAACCAAGTAAGCTTATCAAACAGATTGTAATGGTTGACCTTGTCGAAAGCTTTCAAAAAATTGGTATGTGTTGCATCAACTTGCACAGAGGGCACAAAATCGACAAGCGATAAAACCATGTTATATATTTGAGATTTTACTATACAAAGCACGGTACACTTAATCATGTACAATTTTTTCTAATAGTTTAACAAATGTCACCCCCGTCTTTAGAATATAGAAAATATTGCTCGATTCGCAGGACGAACAAAAAGATTGGGGGAAAGCCTTAGATTAAACAGTATGCAAAAAGGACAAAATAAACTGACAATAAAAGAAGTTTTTGAAGTATGTTGGCAATAAAAGGAGTTACAGGTGGACTTCAGTCATTAGATGAATTATAGGAAACTACAAATAAGAAAGGAAGTTAGTCAATATAGTACACATTTAGTACACAACGCGCGACTCAACAAAGTTTATAGTGAGCTCAGTCTGGCACTTGCAAAAGACAACGAGCTAAAGTTCTATTCATTTTTGATGCTATGCTCAAACAATTACCAAAGATCGTATTCTTTTGGCTTTCTTGTCTGTTCAATTCTCTCTTTCGAATCAGATATTTTCCTGAAGCTTGGACAACAGGAGAGATCATAATGATTCCCAAGTCTGGTAAGGACTGTTCTCAAGTTAAGTCATATAGTCCTATTAGTTTATTGTCCTGCGTCCCCAAAGTGTTCAAGAAAGTTCCGAAAAAATTCCAAAATATCAATTGGGGTATTGAAGATATCACAGCACTATTCAACAGGTCTATCGAATCGCGTCAGACATTAAAATTCGAAGATAAGAAGTGCTGCTCAGCAGTCTTTTTAGACGTAACGTAACTCAAGCTTTTGATAAAGTCTGGCATGAAGAACTGATCTTCAAAATTAAATCAAAGCTTCCAAAAAGCGTCCAGGAAATATGTTTTCCTACCTAAGCGACTGCACATTCCAGGTGAGATACAACTGCTATTTTACCGCTAACCGCATACCTGAAGGAAGTGTTTTGGTACCGATACTTTACACAAACTTCACATATGATCTTCCAATAAGCGACAAAACAACTACAGCTACCTTTGAGGATGACGTTGCCATTCTATTTACTGATGCAGATCCAGTAATGGCATCCCAAACACTGCAAGCCCACATCTCACTTCTCGAAGAATGGTTAGCATAATGGAGAATCAGAATGAGCGAAACCAAATGCATCCACGTTACTTTCACATTTCTAAAACTGACTTGTCCTCAAATATATCTGATCAATGTACATACACCTCAAAGTAACGAAGTAAAGTATGTATATGGAAATGCAGTTTGACCGGAGGCTCACCCGGAAACGGCACATTGAAGCTAAAAATCAACAACTGTAGCTCAAATTCAAAAACTTCAAATGGATGCTCAATAGCATGTGAAAAAATTTTCTCTACTCTAAAGTGCTCGTCAATAAGTCTGTCCGTAAGCCAACCTGGACCTATGGCTTAAAAATCTTGGGAGCAGCCCGCCCATCAAACATCAACATCATCCAGAGGACCCGCTCAAGAATACTTCGATCTATCACTGGAGCCCCGTGGTACTTTCGAAACACTAATCGCCACAAAGACCTGGGGATCGAGATGATTGCCAAGGAAATTCAGAATCGCAGTGGAAAATATATTGCAGCCCTCGCTTATCACCCTAGCAAGCAACAAATACTAACCCATCGTAAATTTTAGCTATTGAAAAGAACTGACCCGTTAGACCTTCCATCTCTAACTTAGAAAAAACAACTTGCGTAGGCACTTTTTTTGGTTTCCAAACTCTTTTGAATTGTGAACATTGTAAATCTGGAACACTAGCTTTGCTCTTTGTTCTCTGAATTTAAGTCAATAACGTTACTTGTGTCCAAAACGTACACGTTCTCAACTGTGAGGGGTGCACATCACTTTTACTAGCATGTAAGATTTGAAAACTAACTTAAGTTTCTTATACGAAAATAGTAGTTTAATAAAGTTATTACAAAAATAAATATTTCCCATAAAATACAACGGAATCGGGATATTGTTTGTTGGTTCAAAGGAAGTGAATAAAAGAACAGCAAGGCTTCGAATTATTGCAGAGGAAAGATGACTCAGTTTGAGCATAGTACTTGCGTTTGGCTAGTAAGATTTCTTGTTTACTCCAGTACATAACAAGTAACAACGCTGACAAAATAAAACTTCACGCGCTTTTTCTTTAGCACGAAGAGCTAGGCTAACAGCAAACGAGAACCTAGGATGAATGTTAGGGCGAGAACGAGCTACGGGAGTATGTTTCGCTACTACCGAATCAAGAAAAGAATAAAAGGAAATGAATGCCTCGTTAACGCCGAGATTGCGAAAAAATGACTACCAGTTGATCCTGTTGATCTCTACATGCAAACATTCCCACGAATTTCCGCCACATTTGAAAAATAATTTAGAAGTCTTATTTCAAAAACTCATCATAAAATTTATTTTAAATCACGATCGGATAAATATTTCATCTCTAAAGTACATACATACATATGTTCGTTAATATGGATAAAGCTGCGTACACATTGAACCAACACATGACCACAGAACGGGCGAATTTTGATCGCTCCATGAAAAGAGTTGGCCCTGCAGTTTACACAAGAGAGATTGCTGCCAAGGTTTGCAGCCTAAGGCTACGAACCAAAAGCTCGTGATCAAGAGGTTGGAACCAAAGGCTTGGCACCAGGGGCTACGAACCAAGGAAGTCAAACCAAGGAAGTCGAACCAAGAACTCAAGATCAAGGGGTTGGAACCAAGGGTATGGCATCAGGGGCTTTGAATCAAAGGCTTGGGATCTACAGCGTTACATCACTTCATAATTTTTGTGTAGTTACTCGAAATGTAACATCCATCACTAAAAATATTGCAAATGAGAGCCAACTAGAACAACCGTCCTCAGTAAAAGATGTCTCGAACCCAATTTGCATTCGCTTTGAAGTTGCAAATGTACACAAATTAAAATATTATTTGAAACATTAAATATTATCTTTTCTGGAATTTAAATATTATCTATTCTTAAAATATTGTGTTTTTATAAACTTCGCTGATAGATGGGGATCCTAACTTTTTAATCGAACCCACAATTCCGTTAGTCGGTCTTTAATCCAACTAATCAAACAAAATATAATTCGATTGATTAAAGTTGATATTAACATATAATTCTTTTCATTTATAATGTCAGAAACAAAAGTATCATTCGAAATAGTTGAGAGTGATCTATAATTTTAGCTGATTTTACGAACCCAATAACTTCGAAATGCATGTGAAAATTTTCAAGTAATTCATATTTAAATATTTTGCCCCATATTTGCTAAAATTGAATAGCTTATCTTGCATGGAATATTCGCTGGAAAATGATTCTTCACTATAATTTAACTATGAAGACTTTTTAATGATTCTTCTTTACTATTAAGAAAATGAAATATCATTCTCACCACTTAATTAAATATCGAAGATGCAAGTAGTAATATCGAAGACGATCCTATTTCAAGTACCGATGTACGAAGTGAAATAAAACGCGCACCTTGAAACGTAGAACACAGTTATTATTACTAATTATGTCAGTCTGTCTATCCAATGGAAGATATCAAAATATTAAAGAGAACTCGCAACGTTAGTTTTTTACCATACCATAGTGTGTGTGAATATTCACAGATCCTTAGAACGCACACTAACACAATCTCGAAAATAGCAGTTTTAAGTTTCATACTAAAAATTATTAGTCTGTAATGTGGACACCCATTAAAACCAAAACAAAATCTTTTTTATATATCGCGGTAAAGTAATCCCACAGCAATCCTTGTCGGGTCTAGTGGTTGCAGCTGCCAATGTGTACACGAGCCTGGAGTGATAAGTTTATAATAGGATGTACCCTGGTACCTCCTTCTCAGTTTTAGATTTGTGAGCACAAAGCTATTTGTGAGGCCCTTCATTCGAACCTGGGACCTCACAAACTAGGAGCCAGTGACAACCTACTACAGAGCTATCATTTAAAATTCTACAGAAGCTACAATTTATCTACCTACTGTTTAGTTCAGTCGATAGTTTAAAATAAAGAATTAAAAGTAAAATAAATGGTTTTATTGCTATAAAGAAGTCTGACCTTCTTTCAATACTTGTCTTATATTAATATTTATACGGGTCGTTTGAAGATAATTTGAAAACGGTTTCCAAAAAGCATCATCCTGACAATCGTCCAGCAATTCGACTAGGATATCTGAATGGTCATCTGCTTTCAATCTTTTACACCCAGGAGGGTTACTTCCATCATTTGATTCTGAAGAAAATATTAAACACTATATTATTTTCAGAATGAATAATGAATAAAACAATCAACATTACCAGGTGTATTAACTTGTCGCCATGGCTCTACAGTATCTTTCATTACTCGGGGTACAGCATGATAACAAAGTCTACTTTCTTTGGACATAATAACAACATCACCGCTTTTAAGAAACAAGGCTGTCGCTGGTTCTTCTTTAGTTGGCCCGCCAATCAAGAATATCGCCTTTTGTCCAAAGCTGAAATGAGTATTTATAAACTCAATGGGTCAAATAAAAAAATTTTAAATGCCAAATTTATCTGAAAAAAAAGTGATTTGATTTTGATTTTAATCACAGACTTAATTTTCTTGATAAAATGGGAAATTTTTTTGATAATAAAATATCCCGCGTGCAACTCACCTGAAAGAAAACAACGGCGCATCTAAATCCGCCTCTGAATGATCTGTATGCCCCGACAAAGTCGTTCCCAAAGGATAGAAGTTAACAATAGCAGCTTCTGCTTTATAATATGGGTATCCAAGTACTCTTGCAAAATACTTAGTCATTTCTGCTAAATCCACCGGAAATTTATTCTTCATTGTCTCGCAGTAAACTTTCGTGTCCCAATCATGATGATAGCCAAGCGTAGCCCATCGCATCGATACTTTTAAAGTTTCACGTAGTTTAGCTTCTGTTTCCGATTGATATGCTCGCCACCAGTCATTGATGATGTCTTCCGTGAATTTTTTCGGACTCAAATTGACTACGTTCGGGTACTTAGGATAATCTCTAACACTGCGAACAACCCAGTACCTTTGGCCTAATGATGTGAAAGGATTTCTGATGAAAATTAAGCCTGGGCGATCCTTTATTTCGAAGCATTTCCATTCTTCCGGTGGTTTAAGAATTCGTGGATATGGGTTTTCCGTAGTTGTTTGCAAGATATGAGGTATGCAGGCCTGAAAATTTTTTTATGGTTTCATGGTAAAGATGTGCTAATGCGATAATTAAATACCTTTCCAGGAGCAACGTCGACGTTGATAACACCACTAAAATCGGGGTCATGTTGCTTCACTTTGTAGAACTTGAACGACTCCTTGAAGCTAGCGCTAGTAGACATGACTTTTCAGTGAATTATTTATGCTGCTTTCGAATTCAACACTTTTGACAGTATCAGCTGCTTTTGTAAGACACTGTAGCTCTGACGTTCAACTTGACTTTTCTCGACATGTGCAACAGGAGAAAGTAAATAAACAGTGCAAACAGTGCTTGGTGACCGGTGGAAAATGGATTTCGCGGAACTTAAAAATGACACAAATTTTGTTGCAAAAGTTACAAACCTTTCATCAACTCTCGATGAAATAGAGGAATCATTTAAAAAAGCATTGGAGATGAAAGATTACGAAAATCTATCGACACAAGCTAAGGTGAAATACGATTTGTTTTTATCATATTCCATAAACTCGCTCTATTGGATGTACGTTAAACTGCAAGGTTTAGACCCGAATAATGTAAGTATTGATAATATCAAATCCCATACAAAGAAGTACTCACTAAAAATGCGCGATATTTCAGCATGACATCCGGAATGAACTTTCTCGGGTACGGCAAGCAATGCTGAGAGATAAACAACTTTACGAAAGAAATACAATTCGGCCGGTCTTGGACAAGGCAGCTGCAGGAAGATTCATTCGACATGGCCTGAAGCATAAACGAGCCAAGGAAAACGAAGAAGAAAATGACGAAGACGGGCAGGAAGAAGCCCCGCCACCGAAGAATAAAATAACAAAGTTTGCAGACTAACTGCAAATGTGATTTAATTTTAAATTTAAATAAATACATACACTTTTATTCGGCGCTTAGTTATATGTAAGTTAAATATAACATGAGATTAAACTTAACGCTCACTTTTATTTTTGCCGAATGAATTTCACGAAGGTTTTGTTTTAGCTGATTTGGCGGTAGTTGATAGCTGTTTTAGTAGTAGTTTTCTTCGAAATCTAGTAGCTGAAATTGTTTTTTGGGGAAAATTATATGCAGACTTAAATTTGACTAGTGACACTGACTTACTTCAAATGCTTTAGACTGAGTAGCTGTGAAACCCAATACCAATTTTATGAAATATCTTAAAAAAATTCTTAGGCTCTCTGTCCAATAAAAGCAGTAGGCGTAATTCTTAAGGCGGTCGTTTAGTGTGACGTTTTTTAATGCTTTTTTGGGGAATTTGTTTTTAACAAACCATTGAAATAAAATAGTTCATTAATTATATATCATTTTTATTACTATTTAGACAAACTGTGCATTTTTTGAAGTAAATTTATACAAAATAGTCGGAGATACACCGCCCAAAAAGAACACATATAAAAAGAGATGCTCCACTGGTTCCATGATTCCGGCCGCTCTGCTTATCTGAAATCAAAAAATCAAACGCAGTTTGTTTTAATTGTGAGACTTGAGACTCCAAAATGAAGTAAAATTAAGTAAGAATTCCAAAAATTATTATTTTTTTACCGCTTTAGAAAAATAAAATCAATTTTTCGTGATTTTTTTTTTGGGTCTGTTTAGCTTGTAATATGAAAAGTAATGAACCAATCTTAATTATTTTAGTTCATTTTGTAGTTATTTATGTACTTAAAATGATGTATGAATTTGAGCAGAATCAATCAAATTCTTTTTGAGATATCATGGCAGCAGTTTGAAAAAATCTTGTTTTGAGAAAAACGCGTTTGAAAGTTGTATATAATTCGTGATAAAAAATGCATCTCACGATCAATCTGCTATGCCTGGACCATAGAGTATACCTTCTTCTTCTTCTTCTTCTTCTTCTTCTTCTTCTTCTTCTTCTTCTTCTTCTTCAAAGAAGTCATGTAAGGCCGTTTTCTCTTCTCTGTTGGATATCCGGGCTTGTTTGGCGAAATCGCTCAAGCGTCTCTCTGAGCGGCCGATGCGATAAACGTTACGTTGATGAACGAAAGCTTGGGCATTTAGGCCAATGTTTACTCCCTTGACTTCCATCACCTTTAAGATAGGTTCGAATCCTTCGTCGAAGATTAGCACAGCAAGAAATGTGGCGATTTCGAGGACCTTTGCGCCAGAATGAAGATACTTCGGAGCGAAAATCCAGATTATTGAGTTTGTGAACAGTTCTAGGTACCCGTTAGTTGACAATTAGTAATGTGTACAATAAGTAAAATTTAGTTACACAAAAGAGTCAGGTAAGGAGCTGGGTTCGAAAATATTCGATGCGAAAGTAAGCGTATAGCTCCTACGGTTTACGGCTGTAACTTTTCAACGGTTTCAAATTTCGAAAAATTATTTTACCCACGTCTTCTATACATGTTTTAGATGTTATTTATGAAAAAAACAAAAAAATCGATTTTTATTTTCTGACACACTAGACGACTGCCTTAAAGTTGCGTGCTATTATATATACGAAGCATATAGATTTCACGACGAATACAGTCTACTTTATTTTTTTTATTTTACATCAAACAAGGTATAATAATTTTACATATAAATGAAATAAATATAAAAATCAAATAAAATACACAACTTTAAAAACAGATTTAAAAAAGGTATAAAATACAGGTAAATAAATTAACATTCAATAAATAAATACATGATAGCTAAATCACATGTAGGTCACAACAGGCATTGGAAACAACAACTCCTGTTATGGAAAGGCGGAGTTGTTGTTGTTCCCAATCCGTCTGCATTGTCCTATTATAGTTAGGGGGAGCAAAAAAACAAGCCTAATATTAAAGGTTACAATGTCAGAACCTAAATCAAATATCATTTAATCATAATTTCATACATTGCAAAACTATCATACAAGTTATGTATATGACACCTACACAATTGTATGGTATTATAAACACTCAACACTGAATTAACTATTATAAACACTCAACACTGAATTGACTATTATAAACACTCAACACTGAATTAACTATTATAAACACTCAACACTGAATTATGTTCTAAATAAACTTAATTAAACAGTAAGCTAAGATAATTGACATTTTGAATGTACGTAGACGATTGAGTCAGTCTTAATTAGAGCGTGTTACGATTAAGAACTTTATTGAGTCGTACAAAATAAAAATAAAAACACTGAAGTTTTAATTGCTTTACTATTTATTTTTTTTGTACTAAGTGGAGTCTGAAAATAAAACTGGCGCAGTCGGTAGGATCCACGCCGCGAAAAGATACGCGTATATTTTAATATTTTAGCGTGTGATCCGAATTAAAATTTTTATCGACTCCGCGACTCAGTAAACGTATCCGCGTCGAGAAGATTCGTTCGCGTACGTACACGCCGCAAACACCTGAAGTGCATTAGTTGGTGTCCCACGACTTAAACAACGACCAATTACGGACGGAATTTGTAAATTTGTAATTTGTTCGATCTCCCGTTGAAGAAGAAGAGCATCTCTCGTTGAAGAAGAAGAGCACCTCCCGTTCAAGAAGGAAGAACATCTCCTATACAAAAGGAACAGCAGCTCCCGTTCAAAAAGGAAAAGCATCTCCCGTTGGAAAAAGGTCAGATGTATTAATTTGTTCGATTTATTACAATTCAACTTTAAATTTGTATTTGAATTTTATTGATAAACTAAAAATTGAATATTGTCGCTAAATCATAGATTTCACTGTGGTAGAATATATAAAAAAAAAAAATAGCTAAAAGCGAATATTATTGAAAATTTATTTATTGAATATTTAAAAAATACAAAATATATCTATAAAATTTTTTTTTTCTGAATTGATTGTTAGAATTTATTGGAAGTGTACAGGTTTTGTGTAGTGATTTTAGTGTGAAAACGTTCCGCGAGTGTTACTTGTTTTGATGTGCGTGCCTTTTCTGCAATTTTCGCGACCGCGTATCTCCTTTTTGCCAAGCTATACTGCTTGTTTTTCCCTATTTCTTTAATTGTATGTGGTTGTCTCTATGTCAGAGTCTAATTCAACCAGCCTTCTTGATCAACTCGAAACTGCAAGAAGTCAATCACACCAGCTTTCACAGATAATAAGCAATTTCTTTTCTGATCAACCTCAAGATACAACTATGTTATCTCTAAACATAGACCCCTTAAGGTATCTCTCTAGACTTCCGGAATTTAATGGAGACTATAGAGAACTCCAGAATTTTATCGATTTAATAGACAAAGTGCACCCATTGCTCATAAGGTATGACGAGCTATCACAAAGTGTTTTTTCCGACATGATAAAGTCGAAATTAAAAGGCAGAGCGAGAGAAGTAGTCGAAATCAATGTCCACATGACAACGTGGTGTAGTATCAAATCGACCCTAATACAAAATTTCGGTGACAGACGAACCGTCGAAGAATTGTTCGATGAGTTACGAGCGTGTAAATTCAAATCCAATAGTGTAGATTTCTTTAACGAGATAAAAGGCATTTTGCGTCGCCTTAACATAAAAACTAAACAAGGTCTAACAGACGAAACTTTGGTTACAACTAATATAGAAGCTAACAAATCTTCCGCTCTATGTGTATTCAAAAATAAATTACCTGAACCAATGCGTTCTATTCTTTTCTGTAGAAATCCGAGTTCCCTTGAGGAAAGTATCAACATACTACATGAAAGTGGATATGCTTTCTTCAATCCCTTTGGTAAAAACACCGATTTTTCTAATCAGAATCCCAACAGTAGAGAATTTCATAAAAATAAAAATAAAAACAACCGTCGAGACCAATGGTCTAATACTTCAGACCAATCAAAAACCAAATCCACCCAGTCATATTCCCATAACAATAAATTTCGGCATGACGGACAAAAACACTACCATCCGAACAAACACGGTAACAACAAAACGAACTATCAGCCCAACAATAGATCAAACCAAAACCAATCAAACCCATATAATACAAGTAGGTCTTTCGACTATACCAACCCACAAAGTTTTAATGGCTACCAAAATAACTATTCGAATCCGAATAAAAACTTCCACCAACAGAGCAATAATACTAATCAAAATAGGCCAGAACCCATGGAAGTTGACCTGGCAAAAGTTTCTAACCAACCAACAAACATCCATTCTGAGAATTTTCAGTCCGCAGCCTCGGACACGGTTTACCCCATATAATAGTAAAATCAAACACCAAGCCTCTAAAATTCATAATCGACACAGGCGCAACACACTCAGTTATAAATCCTGAAATTTGCCACCCGAAATGGGAAGTAGTTTTAGAAAACCCTCTAACCTTAAAAACCCTTAACCATACTGTCCAAATTGATCGTAAAGTAAATATACCGCTCTTCCAAGAGCTAGGAAACCCAGACGAAAAAGCAGAGTTTTTAGTCTGTAAGTTCCATGACGAATACGACGGTATAATTGGAAACAACATTTTGCACCGAATCAATGCTCTTATCGACTTCAAAAACGAACATTTAATTATTGGAGTTAGAAAAATAAAACTCAATTTTTGTACGGAAGTTAAGCTTAAATCTGAAGCGAATGCTTTCGAAGATATCGTAATGAATTTATCCGTATCACAGAAGAACGGATTGGCCCTTATACCGGAGACCCGAGCCGAAGATGGATCGTATCTCATACGGGAAGGCATTTACGACGTTGATAACTTCCAAACAAACGCAAGTGTAAAAAGATTAAGAGCATGTTCCAATAGAATATGTATCCCTCAACCGTTGAAAGTGGTTGAAGTGAACGACTTTAATTTCAATATAATAGAACAAACTGATGCTATCCCTATAATCGATCAACTGAGGATCGACCATCTGAATTCTGAAGAGCGTTCTTCACTTACGAAATTAATAAAAAAATACAATAGTATATTCTACAACGAAGATTCAGATCTAACATTTACTAACGTCATTAAACACAGAATCCGAACCGTTGATGACATTCCGATCCATTGTAAAACTTACCGATATCCATATGTACATAAAACTGAAGTAGAGAAACAGATTCGTGAAATGTTAGACCAAAATATCATACGACCTAGTAATTCACCATACTGTGCACCGATCTGGATCGTGCCTAAGAAGGCCGATGCCAGTGGAAAGACCAAATGGAGGCTTGTCATTGACTACAGGAGGTTAAACGAGATCACCGTTGACGACAAGTTTCCAATCCCCAATATTGATGAAATACTGGAAAAACTGGGAAACTGCCAATACTTCACGACTCTCGACCTGGCAAAAGGCTTTCACCAGATTGAGATCGATGAACGCGACATACACAAAACTGCTTTCCGTGTGGAAAACGGACACTACGAGTTTTTGCGTATGCCGTTTGGGCTAAAAACGGCACCCGCCACGTTTCAACGACTTATGAATTTCGTTCTTAGTGACTATATCAATAAAATCTGTTTAGTATATCTCGACGATATTATCATCTTTTCTACTTCCCTTCAAGAACACATAGATTCTCTAAATAAAATTTTCAAGCGATTAAAAGAAGTAAATTTAAAAGTCCAAATGGACAAGTCTGAATTCTTAAAGAAGGAAACGGAGTTCCTCGGGCATATCGTGACACCCGATGGTATTAAACCAAATCCCCAAAAAGTCGAATGTGTCAAAAACTTCCCTTTACCTAAAACCCCTAAACAAATAAAGCAATTTCTTGGCCTAACCGGATTTTACCGGAAATTTATAAAAGACTATTCAAAAATCGCAAAACCTATGACTAAATACTTAAAGAAAGATTCGAAATTAAACCTATCCGACTCAGAATATCTCACTAGTTTCCAAACTCTGAAAACCTTCCTCACTAACGATCCTATATTGCGGTACCCTGACTTCAACAAAATCTTTACGCTAACCACCGATGCTAGCCAATATGCCTTAGGTGCAATATTGTCCCAAGAAGGTCATCCCATTTCCTACGCTAGCGTGACACTAAACGAGCATGAAGTCAATTACAGCACAATCGAAAAAGAATTATTGGCAATCGTGTGGGCCACGAAATATTTTCGCCCATATCTGTTTGGACGAAAGTTTATCGTTGAGACAGACCACAGACCACTGTCCTGGTTATTTTCTATTAAAGAGCCTAACTCGAAATTGGTTAGATGGCGCTTAAAGCTATCAGAATTTGAATATACGGTCCAATATAGAAAAGGAACCGCAAATAGTGCAGCAGATGCGTTGTCCAGGATTGAAAATCTAGAACTTAACCTAATCGAAAATAACCGTGATTTCCCGACAAGCAAATCAGCCATCAACGTCTTCAAAAACCAAATTGTTATTTACAAATCTACCTCAGGGTCCTTGAGAGTAAAGAAAGAGAAAGTTTTCGATAAAAATAGAACAAAGGTATTCGTCAAAATATTCGATTATCAAACAGCGATAACCCTCTTGAAAAACCATTTCAACCCCAAAGGACTTAACGCAGTACTTGTCAAAGATGACGAGTTCTTTCAAACACTTCAGGACGCTTATTACCAAAACTTTTCAAATAACGATAATTTCAAGCTAATACGCTGCGAAACATTACTCGAAGATATTCTAGACGAAGAAAAACTAGTAGAAGAGATAAAAAAGGAACACCTTCGTAACAACCACAGAGGGATAGACGAAGTATTTAGAGAGCTCAAAATGAAATTTTATAACCCTAAACTGAAAATCCGTGTGACACAATTCATTAATAATTGCGAAATATGTAATGTTGAAAAATACGACCGCCATCCGATAAAAGAAAAATTTAAAATCACCGAAACCCCGAACGCACCCGGAGACATAATACAAGCAGATGTTTATTATAGTCTTGATAAAACAATATTCTTTACCTTCATAGACCGATTCTCTAAATTTGCGCAAGCTTTCAAAATAATCGGCAGAACTTGGACAGAATTTAAGCGTGTCACTCTACAGTATCTAGGTGTAGTGGGACAAATAAAAAAGTTGATAATTGACAATGAATTAGGCTGCAAAGCACTCCCCCTCCAGGAGTTTTTCAAAGAACGTAATATTGAAATCCATTATACGTCCAATAACAACCACACCTCTAACGCAGACATAAATCGGTTTCATAACACAGTAAATGGACACATACGATTGTTAAGGCATGACCCAGAAAAAGATACTGATACAGTAGAAACTAAAGTACTCAAGGCCGTTATGTTCTACAATAACACCATACACTCTACTACAGGATTTAGACCTAAAGATTTCCTTTCGGGCATCGTAACTCCAGCAGACTATCCGAGCATCAAAGAAAGAATGATTAAATTGAAAGAAAAAGCCATTAGCAAAGCAAACAAAGATCGCGAAGAAACAAGCATACAAGAAGGGCCAGTCTTCCTGAAAGAAGTCAGAGGCGGAAAAAACCATGCCAAATTTAGGAAAGTATCAGCAAGAAAATTCGATGAAGACCACATTGTGACTGACTCTGGATACAAATATTACAAATCACACGTAAAACGGAAAAAGAAGTACCAAACCATTGAAAGCCCTACTATTAGCCTTAAATGTAAACCGAAAAGTAGAAAACACAAATCGAAAAAGCTAACTACCTTTAACGACCCCTGTTATAATCGCGAAAAACCGTCTGTTTTGAAAGAATTTCCACCATTTACTAACGAACAAAATTCCCTGATACAAAAGGCGAAATATCAAGGCCCAGAAAATGAGACGCTTATCTCCAAATTTGGTTTACAAATCACTAGACGTGACATTTCCACACTTATAGACAGTAATTGGCTTAATGGCAATATTTTGAATTTTTATGTAAAACTCATTCAGGATAGAAGTGAAAATAATAAAGCAGGCTCCGATAGAATTCGTGTATATGCGATGAATACCTTTTTCACATTAAAACTTTTACAATCTGGCTACGAAGGAGTCAGACCCTGGACTCAAACGATAAACATTTTCTCTTACGATATGATAATTATACCGGTTCATATCAACAATTCACATTGGTGCCTAGCCATTATAGATTTTAGAACTAAAACAATTAAATATTACGACTCGTTAGGCGGACAGAATACTAGTCTCTTACATAGCCTAGAAGATTACTTAAAGAAGGAATCAATTGATAAACTTAAATCAAACTATGACACAACTCATTTCACAAAAGAAAATGTACTCGACACACCAAGACAAACGAACACAAGTGACTGCGGTGTATTTAGTTGCATAATAGCTGAATATATTACAAAAGGACGTGAACTTACATTTACGCAAACAGACATTCCTTACTTACGAAACCGTATGATACTTGAAATAATCCAAGGAAAACTTCTTTCATAACCGTTTACCATAGGGAAAAAATTATTTCTTTCTATACCCTCCATATTGTAAATACCAATATGCGTTACTTAAACTAAAACTAATACAGACACATTGAGACTAACAGAACTCATAACTTTTTACAGGCAAATGAAAAATACCACAATGATGATTTGGTTTCTATCAACATTCTTACTCTTCACCAACACATTTTATGCCCAAAGTCAGGAAATTCATGTTAATGACCTGAACAGCAACAACGGATATATTACCCTCGATCTTGGAACTATTAGCATGATCAACCACTATCACAAAGTGTTACATATAGTTAACTTAACAACATATGAAACTTCAGCAAATTATATAAAATCCACTTTTATGGCGCTTCAATCAAAATCTGAATTAATAGGACCTATATATCAAACTCTAAACCAAAGTTTCATCTTATTGGAAAACAAAATTAAAAGTATCAAGCCTCACTTTAGGAACAAACGCGGACTCATCAATGTAATAGGCAAAGGTTTAAAAATTATTGCTGGAACCATGGACCATGAAGACGAAATAGAAATTGAGACCAGACTTAACGAACTATACAATAACAACGGAAAACTAATCGAGGAAAACAATAGACAAATTTCAATAAATAGACAGATATCGGATCAAATCGAAAATATAACCACTCACATCAATCATCAACAAAAATATCTGAAACAATATATAGACAATTTCACTAACGAATACGCTAACCGCATTACGACATTGGAAGACGAAGTAAAACTCATGCAATATGCATACCATATAAACTACGACATAACATTACTTAAAAACCATATAGACGACATTGAACAAGTACTTCTCTCCAGCAGACTCGGAATATTGTCAAAAAACATACTCTCAGCAGAAGAGTTAGAATTCATTCCAAATTTAGAAAGTTACCAAAATATTAAAACCGTTGTTACAACTTACCAAGATACAATTGTAATAGCTTTACTCATACCCCAACTTTCGAATCTAAAATACTCTAAAGTACTCATTGAACCTATTCCTGACTCAAATAAGAAGTCCTTGTCGTTACACACTAACGAAGTCCTAATTGACGACAATAATAATATATATAAGTTACCGGTCAAGGAAAGCTTGGAAAAAAACTTAATACCGTTGATTGACAGTTGCATAGAGGGCATTATTAACTCAAAGGAAGCATTATGTAACAAAACCATAGTAACAAATGAAGAAATCAAAGAAATTATCTCCGGTATCATCATTACAAAAAACCTAGTTAGAACTAATGTAATAATAATTGTAGTAAAATAAATGTCGATATTAGTGGGAATTACCTCATCAAATTCAAAAATTGCAAAATTTCTATTAAAAATAAAACTTTTACGAATTATGAAAATACTGTATTGGATAAAATAATTTTACCAAACTTTGTAACCAGAACTAAGGAACATGAAGTAGTAAAAGAATTAAACTTAAGAGAACTGTACTTAGAGAATATTCATAATAGAAACTTATTACAAAAACTTGAATATAAAAATCATACTTACCATGTTACAAACATAGGAATCAATACGACTATTATTTCAATCGCTATCATAGCAATACTCTATGTCATATGTAAGAAAATTATATTAAGACGAAAAATCATTAACAAAAGTTGTAAACACATAATTTCGTCGGAGCCTCAATCTTGCGGTGGAGGGGTTACAATGTCAGAACCTAAATCAAATATCATTTAATCATAATTTCATACATTGCAAAACTATCATACAAGTTATGTATATGACACCTACACAATTGTATGGTATTATAAACACTCAACACTGAATTAACTATTATAAACACTCAACACTGAATTGACTATTATAAACACTCAACACTGAATTAACTATTATAAACACTCAACACTGAATTATGTTCTAAATAAACTTAATTAAACAGTAAGCTAAGATAATTGACATTTTGAATGTACGTAGACGATTGAGTCAGTCTTAATTAGAGCGTGTTACGATTAAGAACTTTATTGAGTCGTACAAAATAAAAATAAAAACACTGAAGTTTTAATTGCTTTACTATTTATTTTTTTTGTACTAAGTGGAGTCTGAAAATAAAACTATTAAACACGCAAAACGAAATTAAATAATTAATCAATCAATTATAAAATTAATTAGTCCTAAGTCATAAGAGGATACTAGGCCGGTAGACTAGGGAAGGTAGGATAAGAGAGCCTTGGTAGCTCTGTTCTTAAAGGACGCTTTGAATATGGTGGGGGGAAAGTGTTGGCTCTTACTGGTAAATATTTAGCAGCATCTGTTAATTGGCTCATTATCAGCATATGCGGTGCTACGCTTATATGTACGCGCGTACTTTTTCGAGAAAACCCAATCACATGACATTTGATTTCATTTTCTGGGATTTTAAACTTGTAGTTTCATTGCTTTTTGGTTTCTTCAATGTTGTATTTAATTTGCACTTGATAAGTTTATTCATTATTGATAAATACAAAAACTATTTAGCCATTAGGTGAAAATGACAAAACGAGGAATTACCTAAATTTTGTTTTAAATAATGGATCTCATGGTCCTGAGATTATAGAGAGGAAAAACAACAAACCAAAAGCTAAAGCAAAAATTTATTCATTGAGACATCATGACATTGCGCCCCTTCAGTTACACTGATTAAGTAAACAATTATGCTACTGATAGCACTCTCATTGAAAGATGAGGAAGCTGTTATCAATTGAAATGTTATGATTACTGATGATTTGCATTATTCTCTAAAGAAAAACAATAACAATGTGAATGCCCTATTTAAAATAAATATTGACGGACTTTGCTGATACCGTTTTGTAATAGATAAATACTTATACATATATCATGTCTGTGCTCTAGCGCTGGTTTCATATATAAGCTTTGCATTAAGTGGTGATGATGATTAAGAATGATAGGGATTTAAGTTGGCTAATCATCTACCGACCAATCTTAAGGCAACTTTTAGTCAAATTATGGAGCTAATAAGTTAGTGAGAGAATAGCAGTAGCACAATAGAAAACTGAAGTTTGAATGAATCTTGAAAAAAAGATTCATAGTGCTTGAAAGAGTCACAAATCAAAACTCTCAGAAGATTGCTCCAAATAGTTTTAAAAACTTTACTGGTTCTAATTTGCACCATCTGCTTTGGTTCCATGAATTCAGAATGCAAAATTCGAAAGTTAAGTGATAGCAATAACTATTTATGCTGCCGTTTGAAAAGCTCTTTAACGATGCTATCTCGCGTCTAAAGTATCTGCAGGTTTCGCGCGGCTTGAGCAATGTAAAATACCACTATCAAAATTAAAAGTAGAAAGCCATGTTTATTTAAAGGTGAAAGTGTTGACTTTAATTGGATTTTCAAGTATTTACGATATTTCCAAGGAATCGATTCCAATTATCGATATTTACAAGAAATCAACTCCTCTTCACATAAGCCCAATGTGATGAGGTTGACTCAGAGCTCAAACAAACTTCTAGTTGATCTTTTGGGTGGTACTAAAAAAGCTACCAGATGGAATGGCTGAAAGAGCCGTCGCAAAATCGTCATTTCGTATACATTAGTATGGCAAAAAGAGACATATAAGAGGAGGCATGCAGAAGATGTACACAGTGAAATAGATAAACGTTATAACATTTCAAGAAAAACATAAAATAAATTAATTTGCTGAATAACTAAAGATAATTCGCAAAAGAAAACAAGTTTATAAACATTGTGCTGGACAAAAATGCAATGCAGCTTTTTTTTAAAAACAACGATGCAAATAAACATTATGCTGGACAAAAATGCAATGCAGCTTTTTTTTAAAAACAACGATGCAAATTTCGAATAATCGAAAGTATAGAAGTGTCTTGACTATATTGCAAGTCAGGGGACTGATGGTTAATGCCCGTGTTCCATTATTACTATTTAGTACTCACAAGTACTTTTGGCTACTTCCAACTACTCGCGCTCTCGTTCCCGAGTAGTTCATGAGTAGTAACGCCTTTTTTGCCGTGAGGTGGCTATTTAATTGTCAATAGGTGGCTTTGATTTTTTCATGGTTATGTTGGATGTTTTCGTAGTTAGAAAATTAGAAACAGCCCTCATAATGTGTAGAAAGTTAAAAGAGATAATTTTCTGTTAGTTGCTTTTATAATTTCTATCGATTGTGGTAGTTTACACTCGTTATTTTCTCCATTTATTTTCAACTGTTTTACATTTGAAAACTGTATACAATTTGACAGGTTAGAATCTGCTCGTATGAACGAAGATGGCGTTCCATTTGTAATCTACTTGGAAGTACTTGGGAGTACTAATTAGTGAAAATGGAACACGGCAAATATTTATGTTATTTCTTAGCTTCATTACACAATTATTTTGAAGTAAACTGAAAAGAGTACACTGTAAATTATGTGGTATAATTAGATATATGTTGCCAAAGATAGATTTATTACAGATATATAAGATAAATTATCAGTTTCTTTATTTCAATAGAGAGACACAAATAATTGTAGCTGACAGTACTATCCCAATTTCACAGCTAAACATATACTAGATTTGCTTCAGATTAAAGTCAAACCTTCCTTTGCATTTCAAGTTGCTTCAACATTTACATCGGAAGTTCTAAAGCAGAAACCTTTTATTTCGATGAGTGTTTTTTGATTGTCATCACATCCACAGGATTTCCAGCACATTTGTTAGACTTTTATCAGGTCTGCTCCTCTTTAAGGCCAATACATGATAGCCTGATAATCTGGTTGGGAGTGCTTGTGAGCACAAATTTCGGGTACCCAAAAATAGGTTGTTTAGCGATGAGTTACCGTTCTCACGGAACGCAAATTTCGTTTCGTTTTTTTTTTATTCTGAAAAGCGAACATTTTTCGAATGTTTATTCACACCACACATTCACACAAATGTGTTTTTACCCCCACATTTATGAAAAATCACACAAGTCTATTTCAGTTAAAAATTAATACGTCCTGTGAGTTTCAAACATAAATTGGAATTTGGTAAAATTGTTTACTTTAAAGGACTTAGCGTTCACATGTGATCAAAAAAACTTCCAAAGCGTTATCGTAAGCGAACTTAGAGCATTATCAGTTTTTATATCGCATACTTGTTACTAATGTTCGAAGAACAATAGTATTAAACTCGTTTCGCCGAAAATTCATATTTCTTTATATATATATATATATATATATATATATATATATATATATATATATATATATATATATATATATATATATATATATATATATATATATATATATATATATATATATATATATATATATATATATATATATATATATATATATATATATATATATATATATATATATATACATATATATATCTCAGCAAAATGATTAAGGGAGATAATCTCTGGAGTGGCCGATCCGATTGAGCTGAAATTTTCGGAAAACGTAGATGTATATAGTATCTCAAACCTTTTGGCGGCGGCGAGCGTTTTAGTGAATTTTGAGGTACTCCTATATTTCCAAGCAGTGTAAATTTTTGTTAAAGAAAAGTATTGGGAATGAAAACTTATTATGTTCTAAGCTTGTTTATGATAAAGAATTGGAAATTTTGAGCCGTGTGTGGGTGCAGGGTGCCTAAAAGTAGGCAAGGATTTTTTTTCAAATATTGATTTGTCATTACTTGTAAGAAAAACAATGGATCATCGTGAAAATCACAGAGCGTATTGATGTTGACTAAAATTTGGCACATATAGATTTTCAGCATAAAGCGGGTAACCATGTAGCTGTGGCAGGCTGCTGAAAAAAAATCCTTCAAATCATTGACCTTCCTGAAAAATTTTTGATTTTTGACAAAAATTTCAAATCTTTGATAAATTTTATCCTTTGTCCTTCATCTCAAGATAAAATTTTCAAAATTCCGATTTGCACAAGAACGGCAACCCATCACCAAATTACCTCTATTTTCAGCACTCGAAAGTTCTGTTCACGAGAACTGACGACCGGATAATCTGATCATAATGAAATTTACAGGACATGTTGGTATTAGCAAAGACCAGGTTTGATAGAAGTCATTTTGAAATGCGGGCAACCCTGTGGCAGTGGTACCATCTTGAAAAATAACTGAGAAAAAAAACATCTTTTTGGCCTATAACTTCCGATTCAGCCATCAGATTTTAACATTCACACAGTACTTGGATGTTACTTTATGTAACATTTGGTGAAAATTTGGTTGAAAAATTAGTATAGGGCTGGCAGCTGTGGTGATTTTTGTCTCATAAATCTTGCAAATTTGCAAAATAAAGCTTTTTTCCCCTGTAACTTACGGTCCAGTGCAGAAATCGAAACGAAGTTCATGCAGTAAATGGACCTTAATGTGAAGTAAATGTCCTAGGAATTTCGTACAAAAATCATGAAAGGGCTGCCAGCTATAACTATTTTTGTAGTTTTGTGGAATTTCTTTATTGAGCGATTATGTCATTAGATTTACAATTGAGAATGATCCTGCAATAAAACTTAACAACAAATATTAACGTTTTAAAAATGTGAAAAGTTTTGAGGATGGTAACCCTAAAATTCTTTTCACCCGTATACCTTCCAGCGCAGTGATGCAATCGAAACGAAATTTACTGGTTGGGTTTAACTTAACGTGAAGCAGATTTGGTACATTTTTTGTCTTGCTGCTGACACAGGCTAGCCAGCATTAGCCATTTTCGTAAATATTGCACCAACAGATGCTTCAAATTACGTACTCATATGCAAAGCATTTGCGATAAAAATAAGAAACCAATTTTTAAATTTTCCGAGTTTTGAACATTTTTCGGATGGCAGCCTCAAACAACGTTTAACCGCTGAAACTTTCGATGAAATCCTGCGATGAGAACGAAATTCAAAGGATAAGTTGATTTAAGTATGAGCTTGTTAAGGTAAACTTATTGCTGCTTCATTGGGAACGTGTTGCCAGCACTGAACATTTTCATCATTTGTGTTATAGTTGAGTTTTGTTGCTTGGGATAAGGAATGGTTGTACAAAAAAGTGTATTACGTCTTTCCACATTTTTTTGTCACTCAAAGACAATTTCTTCGAAAATTAGTTTTCTAGCGGTTCAGGTGCGCTGGAGTTTTTTTTCTTAATTTCTCCTTTCATCCGGAGAGATCTTTTGCATTGAACCTCTTATAAAGCAGTGTTCCCAACCGTTTTGATTGATGTTAGTTTAACAGGTTTATACTTCTCAGGAGCAGAGAAAGGACATCTCTTTATGGACATTCATTTGTCACCTGTGTTCTCAAACAGCAGTCGGCTTCAGATTCTGAAGATCCCGAAGATTTAAATTCCAGTTTGACCAAAATATTAAACAGGAAGTGATCTCTAGCCAGAAAGTAAGCAAAGATTTCTGGTCGCTTGTTAAAAGGATTCAGAACAAGTTTTTCTGTTCTTCCGTGCCACCCCTTCTGCATCCTGGTTTCGTAGTCACTAAGTCGCTGGATAAAGCATATCTCTTTGCTGAGATTTTTGTAAATAACTCTTACTTGCCACCTTCATCGCTGCATCCCTCCAATTTCAAGCAAGTGGCTCTTTTTTTCCAGAGAAGAGAGATATTAAAAATATTCACCAAGCTCAATGTTTTGAAAGCTTACAGGACACACCCAAGCACTAGGCATGCGCAAAAGATTTTTTTATCGACCTCTAGTTGCTTGATTAGCCAGATAGACACCACGCATACTAGACAATTTGATATTATCAAAAGATATCTTGACCTTTTCTTTGGTAACCATAGATTTAGCTGTGCAGCATTTCTTACTGTCGCAAAAAGCAGGAGATTAGGGCAGAGCCACAGAAGCCTTCTGCGTTTCAGTCCCCGAAGCACCTGGAAACTTCTTTTTGAACTTAGTAAACTCACCATCGAGGTTTTTAGAGAGTGCAGTTTAACTGTTTGGCCATATTTTAGCACCTTATACTGACTTGAAGTATCTCGGGTACCTTTCCAAACGATTTTAAAGATAAGCTCTTGGGGGTACTCACCAGGTTTTTTAAGTTCTTTGTGAGATGTTATAGTCAATCCAGCTTTTTAAAAGGTCAATTGAGGAGTTTCTTGGTATCTTTCAGGCAATTCTGAAGTTTTCAGATCCTTCAAGGAACCGTCTTGCTGCATCTGCTGAAGAGGGAGGGCTTTTTCATAGTTACTCAGTATGGCTCTGCTCAAAGTGCTCAACTGATTTTCATTATTACTTTTAACTTTGGGATTTTTATCCTACCGCTAATCCACTTTCTCCGATCGAGCGTACAGGGCCGCATCCTTGGATTCTTGTGTTGGCCCAGAGATAATTTCACTGCATCATTTAGCTGATATATAGCGGCAATTTTCAGGGGGAAATTGGCGCTGCAGAGTTGAAAGTCTTTTTGATTTTTGAGAAAGTAGCTTTAAGCGATCATTTTAGTGAATTTGGAAGTACTCCTACACATCTGTGGAAGATGAAAATTTGCAAAAACGAAGTACAGGAATGAAAAGTTAACTGTGTTTTTGGTCTGGTTATGATAAAGTTTGGGAAATTTACAAACCCATGCGAGCGCTAAGTGCCTAAAAGAAGGTAAAGAAAATATTTGTGGAATTTCGAATTGCGATAGCTAACTAAGATATATTTGTATGGGACTTTTAAATGTCTCATATTGTGCGAGAACCTTTGCGAATGCTTAACAGAAATGCATTTTGTTTCACACATTTTATCCCAGACGTGAAAGAGGCTGGTCGTTGTAATAGCAGCAGCAAATTCTATAGTGTTTTTTTCTCTACAAGAAAGTGTTTTTGGTGAATAATTTAGGAGGTAATTTCGTTGAAAATCAGTACAATACTTTAGCTAAAATGTTTGCTTTCGAAAAATAGTTTTTATCGTAGAAAATAATGGGCCGACGAAAATATTGTACACATACTCAAAAAGCCACAATTAGAATCCTGCACGACCAGGGTAATTAGACCACAGGTATCACAAATGACTTAAAATGTTTTCCTCTGATAGAGTTTATCGCTCTTCATGTAAAACCGAGGCCTCAAACCAGAGGACGGCCATTGAAAATGTCAAAGAGAGATAAAGATGCGAGGCTGATCCTCTTTTGCCGTCAAGGATGTTAGCTCAAGAGATGGGAACTAATAAGAGGGGACACTGAAGGGGGACACTGAAGAAGAGGGCAGATTACCCTCGAAATATCGACATTTATCACAAAACTCAATATATCTAGCTTCGAAAGGAAAAATCGGTTTTTTTATTAAAATATTTTATTACAAGCTAGGAAAAAATTGATACACATTAAAAACAACTAACTAATAACTATTCAACGTGCTACCCAAAAGAAACTAGAGGTCCTGGACTGGTTCCAGAAGTGAAGAAAGTACATCGGAAAAAAACGTACTGAGTTCCCTACCTGAACTCAAAACAGTGGAGCGATATCCTAATTGAAAAAGCTAAATGATTCTCTATCAAGCGACATCTTAGTGTCCGCCTTAGAATGTGTATTGCAGATGCTACGAGGTAAAAGAGGCAGACAGGTCTTAACCAATTACAAACTCGTTTAACCCCCTCTTCCTCCCAAACAAAGCTCCACCTGGCAAAGTGCCCCTACCATTTTTTTCTTGCAACATTACAACCTACATGATGGCATATAGCAATGCACTTATTCACGATACACCCTGTCTATATGTATATGTATATATATATATATATATATATATATATATAAATATATATATATATATATATATATATATATATATATATATATATATATATATATATATATATATATATATATATATATATATATATATATATATATATATATATATATATATATACAGGGTTCGTTCAATAAGTATCGGGACTGGTTCCAAAAATCAAACTTTATTAAAGGTATCATAAAAATTATTTAATAATCTTCAAAATACATTCCTCCTGCATCGATACACTTAGTTTGGCGCGTCTGCCACTCGTCAAAGGCCCGCTGGAAGTCGGTCTCCGGAATACTGTTGAGAGCCTTTGTCGTCGCCACTTGAACTGCCTCAATGGTGTCGAATCGATGTCCTTTGAGATCTCTTTTTATTCGCGGAAACAAGAAAAAGTCAGGTGGAGCCAGGTCTGGGCTGTAGGGGGGGTGAGGCAACGTTGCTACTCCGAATTTCGCCAGCAGCTGCCGCACAACAATCGCACCGTGGCACGGCGCGTTATCATGGTGAAGTTGCCAATTCCTCGCAATGGCCGGTCGCACGCGCGTTACGCGATTTCACAAGCGTGTGAGTACTTGCACGTAAAATGCTGCATTTGCAGTCATTCCAGTAGGCACGAACTCCTTGTGAACAATGCCACGTCGGTCAAAAAAAACAATCAGCATGGTTTTGATTTTGGATTTTGACATCCGAGCTTTTTTCGGACGCGGGGACCCCGGCGTGTGCCATTCTGAACTTTGCCGTTTTGTTTCCGGGTCGTACTGGAACACCCACGTTTCATCGCCGGTAATAACATTGTCGAGGAAATCTTCATCTTCCTGTACGCAGTCCAAAATTTCTTGCGAAATCTCCACCCGCCTCAGTTTTTGTTCCTCGCTCAAGACTTTCGGCACCAGCTTCGCGCACACTTTCCTCATCGCAAGATCCTCTGTCACAATGGTGTGGACGGTTTCGACTGAAAGGCTGGTCTCCTCACTGATAAGGGCGATGGTTAAACGCCTGTCAGAGTCCAAAACTTTTTTCACTTCGGCCACCTGAGCATCGGTTCGAGCGGTCGTCGGACGTCCGACGCGGTGCTCGTCTTCGACGAGTTCCCGGCCTTCCTTAAACATTTTGTGCCACTCAAAAACTCTTGTACGGCTTAAGGCATCATCCTCATAAGCCTGCTTAATGAGTTGAAGGGTCTCCGACGCGGATTTCCCGAGTTTGAAGCAAAACTTCACAGCGTAGCGTTGCTCGACAGTGCGCTCCATGCTGGCGCGACGACACCACTAAAAATTATGCGTCACAAAAATCCACCTTCTGTCTCAACGCATGCCCGCCGGTGACTAAACTGAAGTGTGCCTGAGTGGTGGAGGGACTCCTCTGCCAAACCGACCGGTTGAACCCCCCTAAATCACTCCGTTGAGGCCACACCCAACCAGTCCCGATACTTATTGAACGAACCCTGTATATATATATATATATATATATATATATATATATATATATATATATATATGTATATATATATATATATATATATATATATATATATAATATATATATATATATATATGTATATATATATATATATATATATATATATATATATATATATATATATAATAATATATGTATATATATATCATATTATATATATATATATATATACATATATATATATATATATATATATATATATATATATATATATATATATATTATATTATATATTATATATATATATCTATATATATATATATATATATATATATATATATATATATATATATATATATATATATATATATATATATATATATATATATGTATATATGTATATATATATATACACAAATAAAAACTCTAGAACATAGCAAGCATAAGAAAGACTGACTTATGAAGGAAAGAAAAAGAAATGCGTAGATTTTGTTAAATATTGAATCTGGTTGGAATGTGTACTAAATCAGTTTACTGTATCCACGCTCGTATTATCATTTAAATAGCATATAAAAACCTAATGATAAAATTTCCCAGGGCACAAGTGATAATATAATTTTTGCCGATGACTGCATCGGAAGCTATAGGGGTAAAAAGAATTTAGATTAACTGGCTGCAGATATTTCAAAACTTAAGAATTAACAATAGTTGCTGATTTTCAGCATCATCCATCTTCTATTTTAATTGTTGATGGCCACCAGTAGAATATCTTAAAATATAAGCCCAACGGACAGGGATCAATTTAGGGTTTCAGGAAACTTGAATAAATTTGAGGAACTTGAATTTAGTAAAAGCACATCAATGCCTGGATTTATAAATTGTGTTTCGTACATTGTGCACGTTTATACGGTAGACAGACTATAATCGAATCTGGTTTCGCAAAATTCCTATGAGCTTTGAGCTTTTGAATTATGATTCCTTGACACACTAGGGAAAAAGGGATGCAGCGAGCTCAACGAGGTTCGCGAAACGAGATCCGGTTGTAGTCTGTTTCCAGTTTTAGCATCTACACTCATAATGGCACCAGACTACAATCGCATCACGTTTCATAAATCTCGTTGAGCTCTAGAGTATCAGGCAATGAAAATTTAAAAGCTCAAAACTCATTGGAGATTCGCGAAACTAGATTCGATAGTAGTCTGCCTTTTGTTTAAGCGGTTTCTTGGGATAAATAAAATCATCAATATACTCAACCAGTAGGGCATTACTTAGAAACAATACATCTAGAAGATCAAGGCATAAAACTAGTCATCGCGTTAGAATGTGATCATATAATGTACTATAATAGTTATTCAATTAGTAAAATTTATGTGATATCAAGTTCAGGCCCAATACAAACAGTGCGTAACTACTATAGGTCTGTTCCCGTACTACGATTAATTGCAATTAATTGCAATGAAACGTACTAAAACAGAGTTTTTTAGTCCGTTTTAGTACGCTTCATTGCAATTAATTGCAATTAATCGTAGTACGGGAACAGACCTTATATCACCGCTCTGTTAAATTTATAGAGCTGACAGCCATCAGTTTAAATACCTATTTACCTATACATGAAATTTATGACCTATGCGTAATCGATAACCAAAGAAGTGGTGGCAGCTATGCGATAACCACCCAAGCAAATAAGACAATGTTCATCATTAGGTCTGTTCCCGTACTACGATTAATTGCAATGAAGCGTACTAAAACGGACTAAAAAACTCTGTTTTAGTACGCTTCATTGCAATTAATTGCAATTAATCGTAGTACGGGAACAGACCTATTTACAGCTTTTCTTGATTGTTTCTCAAGATGATTAGCCATTCCATTATCAGAGGCGTGAATGTGTACTTCGTGCGATAACAGTATGATGGGAAGGGATGCAATTTACATCAACTTGACATTCAAAATAAAACTTGGAGCATCAGTATGCAAGTGAAAGGATAGGCTAAACGACCTCTCAAATTATAAGTGGCAAGAAAAATTCAAAGAATTGATTACAAGATGTCTAGATCTGGGTTTTTCGATCCTGTTAGTAAAATTTGGTCTGCTAAGAAAATACTGTCCCCGTTCGATCCAAAAATATCTTTAGGTGAAGTTTTATTGAAAGTGGCAGATCGGTATCCCAATAAAATAGCTCAAGTAAGTGTTTTGAAAAAGGAATGAAACAAACCATCAATGCACTCTCTAGATCTCTGCGGACAGGGAAGTGGCGTATACTTACACCGATGTAAAAATGAGAGCGATCCGAACGGTTCAATTCTACTACAGCAAAGGACTAAAGCAAGGTGACATTGTAGGCATGGCAGCTCGAAACTCACCAAATCTGTTTGCAATTTCACTGGCATCGTTCATTACTGGAATACCGTTCAATAGCATCGATCCATGTTTCGATAAAAGTAAATACATTTGTCAGTTCCATTGAGAGCAAGAAATAGTTTGGTGCCGCAATTCTAGATGAAATAGTTTACATGTACAAGAAAACAATGCCAAAAATATTGTTTTGCGATCAAATTAACTATGAAACAGTTAAGAGCGCTAAAGAAGAACTACAGTTGGACGCACAAATTTACATTGTTGATGGTGAGGTTCCTGGAGTTGATAATGTTACTTCGTTCATGGAAAATGGCGATGAGTCTTGGAAAATATTTTCGTAAGTCATTCATAATATTTTAATTGAAACCTTTTTTTATAGAATGTTATTATCTTTACTTCGAAGATGCCCATCATTGGGTCCGCATAAGAATATACCAGCTGCAATAATCTGCTCTTCGGGAACAACTGGACGTTCGAAAGGTGTCTGCATATCACATGCAGCATTGATGCTGTGCACACAAGTAGTGTAAGCAATCCAATTATTTTGCCATTTGATCTTCTTTGAAACGATAATTTCTTAGACCTATGGATTCTTCAGACGTAATTTTGACATTTAGTACCATGTACTGGGTCAGCGGAATATTTTTCTTAGTCTTTGCGCTGATGAATGGAGCTACAAGAATTATTACCACGGAGACGGTAAATCAAGCATTGGTTTTGCGTACTCTCACAAAGTACAAGGTAACAAAGTTCCTTTCACCTCCTTCGCAAATGATGATGCTTCTTCAAGACCCTAATTTGACAGTTGAAAAGCTATCAAATCTCAAAACGTACTTTTGTGGCGGAAGCAAAGTATTTGAACATTTGGCCAAGAAAATGAGTGAATACATAAAAAATGGATCACTCAAAATCGCCTATGGGCTGACTGAAGCAGGTACATTCTGTTCGCTCAGTGATGGAGAGCGATTTGATTCTGCCGGCTACCTTCTACCAAATGTCGAAGTAACGGTCATCGATGATAATGGAGTTGCTCTGAACAGCGGGTTTGACGGCGAAATTTTGATCAGAACACCATATCCATTTTTGGGCTACCACGGAATGCCTGAAGAAACGGCCGCTGCTGTAACTGCTGATGGATTTTTTCGCACGGGAGATCTGGGTCATTTTGATGCTGATGGACGCTTGGTTTTGGTCGGCCGTAACTCACCTTCGGAAATTGAAAATGTTCTGCTTGAGATGCCAGATATCGCGGAGGCTTGTGTTGGTGGTATTCCTGCAGCTGATGGCACAGACATGCCGGCAGCGTTGGTTGTCAAAACGAATGGTTCAAGAACAGATGAACGAGACATTCTTAAGTACACATCGGCCAAGTTAACGCAGCATAAACAGCTAAAAGGTGGCGTTTACTTTGTCGATTCTATTCCGACCACACCATCAGGGAAGCATCTGCGCCAAGCTGCAATGGAAATATGCAATGAATTGTATAAAAAGCGTATTGGATTAAGAATAGTTTTTTGAATTGGATAGTTTTGCAAATTAATGAAACTGATCTAATTTTACTAAATTTTAAGCAGTGTGAACTTATTTCTATGCCAGTTTATGCGTGAATTATGTTTCGAAAACGTGAAAAATAATTCTGATGGAACTGCGCTCATTAATTTTTACTAATGTTCGAAGAACATTAGTATATTAAAAACGATTTCAGAAATCCTAAACTTTTTGGCGTCGGCGGGCATTTTAGTGAATTTTCAGGTACTTCTATAATTCCAAGCAGTGTAAATTTTTGTTTAAAAAAAAGTATTAGGGATGAAAACTTATTATGTTTTTAGTTTGTTTATGATAAATAATTGGAAATTTTGAGCCTTGTGTAGGCGCTGAGTGCCTAAAAGTAGGCAAGGATTTTTTTTTAAATTTCGATTTGTCATAGCTTCTAAGAAAAACAATGGATCATCGTGAAATTTTCAGAGCGTTAATGTAGACTGGAATTTAACACACATGGACTTTTAAGGCTATGTGGGCACCTCTGTAGCTACAGCAGGCTCCTGAAAAATATTCTTCAAATCATCGATCTTCCTGAAAATTTTTTCTAAATGCAAACGGGATGAAAGTTTAAACACAGATACAAATACGTTTACTTGCGGTACATATGAAAGAAATGCTTTCACGTTGAAAATATTTGTGGAAAATAGGTTTTGAGCAGATAGAAGGGTTTTGTCGTAACATGCAACGATAAAATGATCTGCTGCAGATAGAAGGTTTATGGTAAGTAGTGCTATGTTGTTAAATATTCAAATATTAAAGGAGTTTTTAGGGCAAAAGTAGCTGAAATCGGCCAATTTTGGGTTAGAGTGATTTCGGACATAACGGGCCAAGACCTATTGCTGTGATACAAAGATTTCGGTTTTGTAGGGGAGTAAGGGGTTTTTTGGGCATAGTTTGGCAAAAACTGCCTTTACGGCGCTTTCGATGATTAAAAGTGGTCGGGGAATGCAATAGTAATATTTTAAGGACGAACTTTCACCCAGAAAATATACGAATAACAAATCTTATCTGCCTGTTTTCGTTCCCTAATTATCTCATTCATCAGCTAATGCATTCAATAGCTAATGCTTTCGAAACCGCAAAATGTGTACACATTCTGCAATGCAAACAACGCCTTGTTACCGAAGCACATCATATTAATGGGCAAAATCAACGCCACTCTTACAGCTTTCGTTCCCGTGGAGTGTGCCTGCCAGTACAAGTGTGCCGGCAGTGTCAGTGTGTCGGCACTGTGTCAGTGTGTCGGCCCTGTGTCAGTTAGTCGGCAGTGTCAGTGTGCCGGCAGTGTCAGTGTGTCGCCACTGTGCTAATGTGTCGGCACTGTGTCAGTGTGCCGGCACTGTGCTAGTGTGTCGTCACTGTGTCAGTGTGTCGGCACTGTGTCAGTGTGTCGGCACTGTGTCAGTGTGCGGCACTGTGTCAGTGCTGGGAGCACAGTGCTAGCACACTTAAGTGTGGTGTGCGAAGTGTGCTAGCACAGTAAAGTGTGCTGGTTTGACCCATCACTAGTTCTGACAAATGAATGACATTGATGAAATGCTTTTTTGGAAGCGATTTCTAGTATTCAAAAAAAAATCTAAAAAACCTTAAAAATACTGATTGGTGTAGAAAATTAACTGTTCTTTTTAATTTTGAAATTAGATTTGAAAACCGGAAGTTAAAATTTGTCTGAAACCGGAAGTAAAAATTTGTGTGAAACCGGCAGTAACAATTTCAACTCGTTTTTTCGAATAATTTGGACCTGGTTAATTTTGTTTATTTTTACAACAAAACAAAACACAAATTATTCTTATTTTATCATAAAAGCTTTAGAATGGGATGGCCAGTAGTTTAAGAGGTAGGTGAATTGCAATACATACAAGTCGCATGGGGCGTGGTACCGAGAGCTCGCTTAGGACAGCTAGTTGGCTCAAAAACAAAAATTGATATCGAAATAGGACTAATGGCGCCATCTCTTAGTTGAAAAAGGTTTTATTTTCTCATAAAAACCTATTTAATATATATGATGCCCATGTTATATATATGGTGCCAAGCCATTTCGAATTTTCCGTATTTTTTTGAGTAATTGTTCAGTGCTTGCCGTGACGATTACTTTCGTTGATAAGTTAAAGAGTCTTAATTGTCTGTATTATGTCTCCGTACGGCTGTCGATGTTTCAATCCTTTCGATTTGAAATTTCATCGGAAGATTAAAGACCTAAGAAAAATTCCGAGGATATTAGCAGAAAAGTGGAGATATTCATCTTATATGGACGTATGTGGAAGCCGCAGAAAACAAATGGTCGTAGAAACACATCCAGTAATATATAAAAGAACCAGTTTAAGAAACGAGAATAAAATAGTAAAAATTGTGAAATAAATTCATTTTCCATAAACAAATAGTCTTTTTTCCATTAAGTAAACTAGCATTATCAATTTTTAATATTTTATCTTCTTTATGTAAGTGATATAAGTGATATATAATAGTTTTACTACAATTTTTTTGTTTTCACACTCACTAGCTATCCTAATCAAGCTCCCGAAACCACGCTTCATACGACTTTTTTCACCTACCTCTTAAACTACTGGCCATCCCATTCTAAAACTTTTATGATAAAATAACAATACTTTAAGCTTTGTTTTGTTATAAAAATAAACAAAATTAATCTGGTCCAAATTATTCAAAAAACGAGTTGAAATTGTTACTGCCGGTTTCACATAAATTTTTACCTCCGGTTTTCAAATCTAATTTCAAAATTAAAAAGAACAGTTAATTTTCTACACCAATCAGTATTTTTGATGTTTTTTAGATTTTTTTTGAATCCATCTGCTTCCAAAAAAAAACCTTTCGTCAATTTCATTAATTTTTCAAAAGCCCATAACTCGGCAACTAAACCTCATAGAAACCAACAATTGTGTATCCACGTTTTTATCTTCTAGAAATATCATTATGCGCAATATGAACGAAATCCAGAGCCTCGACTTTTTTTCGCTGTCCGCTTCACGTGAAATGCCCCATTTAAAAGAATTCTCAGAGTCAAACAAAACCAAGACTAGTAGTAAAATATGCACAACAGGAAGCACAAGGAAGACTGACTTTTGAAGAAAAGAAAAAGAAATGTGTAGATTTTGTTTAAAATTGGATCTGGCTGAAATGTTTACTAAATCAGTTTATTCAAGATCGTATTATCATTTAAAAAGCATATAAAAACCTAATGATAAAATTTCCCAGGGCACAAGTGATAATATAATTATTGGCGATGACTGCATCGGAAGCTACAGGGGTAAAAAGAATTTAGATTAACTGGCTGCAGATATTTCAAAACTTAAGAATTTACAATAGTTGCTCATTTTCAGCATCATCCATCTTCTATTTTAATTGTTGATGGCCACCAGTACAGTATCTTAAAATATAAGCCCAACGGACAGGGATCAATTTAGGGTTTCAGGAAACTTGAATGAATTTGAGGAACTTGAATTTAGTAAAAGCACATCAATGCCTGGATTTATAAATTGTGTTTCGTACATTGTGCACGTTTATACGGTAGACAGACTATAATCGAATCTGGTTTCGCAAAATTCCTATGAGCTTTGAGCTTTTGAATTATGATTCCTTGACACACTAGGGAAAAAGGGATGCAGCGAGCTCAACGAGGTTCGCGAAACGAGATCCGGTTGTAGTCTGTTTCCAGTTTTAGCATCTACACTCATAATGGCACCAGACAACAATCGCATCACGTTTCATAAATCTCGTTGAGCTCTAGAGTATCAGGCAATGAAAATTTAAAAGCTCAAAACTCATTGGAGATTCGCGAAACTAGATTCGATAGTAGTCTGCTTTTTGTTTAAGCAGTTTCTTGGGATAAATAAAATCATCAATATACTCAACCAGTAGGGCATTACTTAGAAACAATACATCTAGAAGATCAAGGCATAAAACTAGTCATCGCGTTAGAATGTGATCATATAATGTACTATAATAGTTATTCAATTAGTAAAATTTATGTGATATCAAGTTCAGGCCCAATACAAACAGTGCGTAACTACTATATCACCGCTCCAATAAATTTATAAAGCTGACAGCCATCAGTTTAAATAACTATTTACCCATACATGAAATTTATGACCTAAGCGTAATCGATAACCAAAGAAGCGGTGGTAGCTGTGCGATAACCACCCAAGCAAATAAGACAATGTTCATCATTTACAGCTTTTCTTGATTGTTTTTCAAGATGATTTGCCATTCCATTATCAGAGTCGTGAATGTGTACTTCGTGCGATAACAGTATGATGAGAAGGGATGCAATTTACATCAACTTGACATTCAAAATAAAACTTGGAGTATCAGTATGCAAGTGAAAGGATAGGCTTAACGACCTCTCAAATTATAAGTGGCAAGAAAAATTCAAAGAATTTATTACAAAATGTCTAGATCTGTGGTTTTCGATCCTGTTAGTAAAATTTGGTCTGCTAAGAAAATACTGTCCCCGTTCGATCCAAAAATATCTTTAGGTGAAGTTTTATTGAAAGTGGCAGATCGGTATCCCAATAAAATAGATCAAGTAAGTGTTTTGAAAAAGGAATGAAACAAACCATCAATGCACTCTCTAGATCTCTGCGGACAGGGAAGTGGCGTATACTTACACCGATGTAAAAATGAGAGCGATCCGAACGGTTCAATTCTACTACAGCAAAGGACTAAAGCAAGGTGACATTGTAGGCATGGCAGCTCGAAACTCACCAAATCTGTTTGCAATTTCACTGGCATCGTTCATTACTGGAATACCGTTCAATAGCATCGATCCATGTTTCGATAAAAGTAAATACATTTGTCAGTTCCATTGAGAGCAAGAAATAGTTTGGTGCCGCAATTCTAGATGAAATAGTTTACATGTACAAGAAAACAATGCCAAAAATATTGTTTTGCGATCAAATTAACTATGAAACAGTTAAGAGCGCTAAAGAAGAACTACAGTTGGACGCACAAATTTACATTGTTGATGGTGAGGTTCCTGGAGTTGATAATGTTACTTCGTTCATGGAAAATGGCGATGAGTCTTGGAAAATATTTTCGTAAGTCATTCATAATATTTTAATTGAAACCTTTTTTTATAGAATGTTATTATCTTTACTTCGAAGATGCCCATCATTGGGTCACCATAAGAATATACCAGCTGCAATAATCTGCTCTTCGGGAACAACTGGACGTTCGAAAGGTGTCTGCATATCACATGCAGCATTGATGCTGTGCACACAAATAGTGTAAGCAACGTAATTATTTGGCCATTTGATCTTTTTTGAAACGATAATTTCGTAGACCTATGGATTCTTCAGACGTAATTTTGACATTTAGTACCATGTACTGGGTCAGCGGAATATTTTTCTTAGTCTTTGCGCTGATGAATGGAGCTACAAGAATTATTACCACGGAGACGGTAAATCAAGCATTGGTTTTGCGTACTCTCACAAAGTACAAGGTAACAAAGTTCCTTTCACCTCCTTCGCAAATGATGATGCTTCTTCAAGACCCTAATTTGACAGTTGAAAAGCTATCAAATCTCAAAACGTACTTTTGTGGCGGAAGCAAAGTATTTGAACATTTGGCCAAGAAAATGAGTGAATACATAAAAAATGGATCACTCAAAATCGTCTATGGGCTGACTGAAGCCGGCACATTCTGTTCGCTCAGTGATGGAGAGCGATTTGATTCTGCCGGCTACCTTCTACCAAATGTCGAAGTAACGGTCATCGATGATAATGGAGTTGCTCTGAACAGCGGGTTTGACGGCGAAATTTTGATCAGAACACCATATCCATTTTTGGGCTACCACGGAATGCCTGAAGAAACGGCCGCTGCTGTAACTGCTGATGGATTTTTTCGCACGGGAGATCTGGGTCATTTTGATGCTGATGGACGCTTGGTTTTGGTCGGCCGTAAAAAAGAAAATCTTAAATTTATTGGTTTCCAGTACTCACCTTCGGAAATTGAAAATGTTCTGCTTGAGATGCCAGATATCGCGGAGGCTTGTGTTGGTGGTATTCCTGCAGCTGATGGCACAGACATGCCGGCAGCGTTGGTTGTCAAAACGAATGGTTCAAGAACAGATGAACGAGACATTCTTAAGTACACATCGGCCAAGTTAACGCAGCATAAACAGCTAAAAGGTGGCGTTTACTTTGTCGATTCTATTCCGACCACACCATCAGGGAAGCATCTGCGCCAAGCTGCAATGGAAATATGCAATGAATTGTATAAAAAGCGTATTGGATTAAGAATAGTTTTTTGAATTGGATAGTTTTGCAAATTAATGAAACTGATCTAATTTTACTAAATTTTAAGCAGTGTGAACTTATTTCTATGCCAGTTTATGCGTGAATTATGTTTCGAAAACGTGAAAAATAATTCTGATGGAACTGCGCTCATTAATTTTTGCTAATGTTCGAAGAACATTAGTATATTAAAAACGATTTCAGAAATCCTAAACTTTTTGGCGTCGGCGGGCATTTTAGTGAATTTTCAGGTACTTCTATAATTCCAAGCAGTGTAAATTTTTGTTTAAAAAAAAGTATTAGGGATGAAAACTTATTATGTTTTTAGTTTGTTTATGATAAATAATTGGAAATTTTGAGCCTTGTGTAGGCGCTGATTGCCTAAAAGTAGGCAAGGATTTTTTTTTAAATTTCGATTTGTCATAGCTTCTAAGAAAAACAATGGATCATCGTGAAATTTTCAGAGCGTTAATGTAGACTGGAATTTAACACACATGGACTTTTAAGGCTATGTGGGCACCTCTGTAGCTACAGCAGGCTCCTGAAAAATATTCTTCAAATCATCGACCTTCCTGAAAATTTTTTGATTTTTGAAAATAAATTCAAATTATTGATAAATTTTATCTATTGTCCACCAATTCAAATCAACATTTTCAAAATTCCGCGGTAAACAAGAACGGCAACCCGTGATCAAATTACCTCTATTTTCAGCACTGAAAACTTCTGTTCACGAGAACTGATGACCGGCTTATGCGATCAATATGAAATTTACAGGACATGTTGGTATTAGCTAGGACCAGGTTTGATAGAAGTGATTTTGCAACACGGGAAACACTGTGGCAGTGGTGCTATTTGGAAAAATCGCTAAGAAAAAAATTGGTTTTTGGCCTGTAGCTACCGATTTAGCCACCAGATTTTGAAGAAATTCACGCAGTAGGTGAACCTTACTCTTTGATAGATTTCAGGGAAATTTGGTTGAAAAATTAGTATATGGTCGCCAGCTATGGCAATTTTCGTCTCCTAAATATTGTAAATTAGCTCAGGATAATAAGCGTTTTTTTCCCTATAACTTCTGATGGAGTAACGAAATCAAAACGAAATTCATGTGATAAGTGGATCTTGTTGTGTAGCACATGTGCTAGCACATGATTGCCAGCACCAGACAATTCATAAATATTGCACCAACAGATGCTTCCATTTTGTATTCATCAGCAAAGCATTTACAATAAAATAAGCAACCGATATTTCAATTTTCCGAGTTTTGGAAATTTTTCGGATGGCAGCCCCAGACATAGTTTAATCGCTGAAACTTTCAATGATATCCTTCGATGAAAACGAAATTCAAGGGATAGGCTAATTAAGCACGAGCATGTAGTGGTAGACTTATTGCTGCTGTGTTGGATAAATGTTGCCAGCACTGAACATTTTCATCATTTGTGTAATAGGAAATGCTGTTAGAAAATGATATTTGTTTCTTTGAGTAAGAAATGGTTGATATGATGCTACAAAGAAGTGTATAACGTCTTCACACATTTTTAAATCCCTCAAAGATAACTTCTTCGAAAATTAATTTCTAGCGGTTCTGATGCGCTAGAGTTTTTTATTATTCATATATATTTTTATTATACTGCTTATCCTTCATTGCTTATTAAAAATAAAGATATTTGACTACGCACGTTTGAAAGGTGATATTTGGGGCATTTCACGTGAAGCGGACAACGAAAAAAAGTCGAGGTTCTGGATTTTGTTCGTATTGCGCATAATGGTACTTCTAGAGGATAAGAACGTGGATACACAATTTTTGGTTTCAATGAGGTTTAGTTGGCGAGTTATGGGGTTCTGACTAGTGATGGGCAGCACCTGTGCGTGCTTAGCACAGTGTGCTAGCACACTTCGGTGTGCTGTGCGAGTGCGGCACTTTATAAGTGTGTCGGCAGCACACTGACACACTGACACTGTGCCGACACACTGACACAGTGCCGACACACTAGCACAGTGCCGACACACTAGCACAGTGCCGGCACACTGACACAGTGCCGACACATTAGCACAGTGGCGACACACTGACACTGCCGGCACACTGACACTGCCGACACACTGACACAGGGTCGACACACTGACACAGGGCCGACACACTGACACAGTGCCGACACACTGACACTGCCGGCACACTTGTACTGGCAGGCACACTCCACGGGAACGAATGCTGTAAGAGTGGCGTTGATTTTGCCCATTAATATGATGTGCTTCGGTAACAAGGCGTTGTTTGCATTGCAGAATGTGTACACATTTTGCGGTTTCGAAAGCATTAGCTATTGAATGCATTAGCTGATGAATGAGATAATTAGGGAACGAAAACAGGCAGATAAGATTTGTTATTCGTATATTTTCTGGGTGAAAGTTTTGATTTTGAGTACACTACCGACGATTTGTGTTTTTCTAAATGCAAACGGGATGAAAGTTTAAACACAGATACAAATACGTTTACTTGCGGTACATATGAAAGAAATGCTTTCACGTTGAAAATATTTGTGGAAAATAGGTTTTGAGCAGATAGAAGGGTTTTGTCGTAACATGCAACGATAAAATGATAGCGATAAAATGATCTGCTGCAGATAGAAGGTTTATGGTAAGTAGTGCTATGTTGTTAAATATTCAAATATTAAAGGAGTTTTTAGGGCAAAAGTAGCTGAAATCGGCCAATTTTGGGTTAGAGTGATTTCGGACATAACGGGCCAAGACCTATTGCTGTGATACAAAGATTTCGGTTTTGTAGGGGAGTAAGGGGTTTTTTGGGCATAGTTTGGCAAAAACTGCCTTTACGGCGCTTTCGATGATTAAAAGTGGTCGGGGAATGCAATAGTAATATTTTAAGGACGAAAAAAATTTTTGATACGGGAAATTGGGCGTCCAATTTTCAAAAAAATTTTT
Organism: Nemotelus nigrinus; assembly: GCA_947369275.1. Classification (NCBI taxonomy): domain Eukaryota; kingdom Metazoa; phylum Arthropoda; class Insecta; order Diptera; family Stratiomyidae; genus Nemotelus; species Nemotelus nigrinus. Next base: position 43,846,925 of record OX376374.1, read on the forward strand.
TTTTGTCTAGCATGAATTCGCGGACTTTTCTGAGTTGTTTCGAGCGAAATTGCCATACAAGTTTGGGGAAAAGCGGCCTAGTTTCGAAAATACGGCAAAAGTAGCTGAAATCGGCCAATTTTGGATTAGAGTGGTTTCGGACATAACGGGCCAAGACCTATTGCTGTGATACAAACATTTCGGTTTTGTAGGGGAGTAAGGGGTTTTTTGGCAATAGTTTGGCAAAAAATGCCTTTACGGCGCTTTCGATGATTGAAAGTGGATCCGTTTTTATCTTCTAGAAATATCATTATGCGCAATATGAACGAAATCCAGAGCCTCGACTTTTTTTCGCTGTCCGCTTCACGTGAAATGCCCCATTTAAAAGAATTCTCAGAGTCAAACAAAACCAAGACTAGTAGTAAAATATCCACAACAGGAAGCACAAGGAAGACTGACTTTTGAAGAAAAGAAAAAGAAATGTGTAGATTTTGTTTAATATTGGATCTGGCTGAAATGTTTACTAAATCAGTTTATTGTATTCAAGATCGTATTATCATTTAAAAAGCATATAAAAACCTAATGATAAAATTTCCCAGGGCACAAGTGATAATATAATTATTGGCGATGACTGCATCGGAAGCTACAGGGGTAAAAAGAATTTAGATTAACTGGCTGCAGATATTTCAAAACTTAAGAATTTACAATAGTTGCTCATTTTCAGCATCATCCATCTTCTATTTTAATTGTTGATGGCCACCAGTAGAGTATCTTAAAATATAAGCCCAACGGACAGGGATCAATTTAGGGTTTCAGGAAACTTGAATAAATTTGAGGAACTTGAATTTAGTAAAAGCACATCAATGCCTGGATTTATAAATTGTGTTTCGTACATTGTGCACGTTTATACGGTAGACAGACTATAATCGAATCTGGTTTCGCAAAATTCCTATGAGCTGTGAGCTTTTGAATTATGATTCCTTGACACACTAGGGAAAAAGGGATGCAGCCAGCTCAACGAGGTTCGCGAAACGAGATCCGGTTGTAGTCTGTTTCCAGTTTTAGCATCTACACTCATAATGGCACCAGACAACAATCGCATCACGTTTCATAAATCTCGTTGAGCTCTAGAGTATCAGGCAATGAAAATTTAAAAGCTCAAAACTCATTGGAGATTCGCGAAACTAGATTCGATAGTAGTCTGCCTTTTGTTTAAGCGGTTTCTTGGGATAAATAAAATCATCAATATACTCAACCAGTAGGGCATTACTTAGAAACAATACATCTAGAAGATCAAGGCATAAAACTAGTCATCGCGTTAGAATGTGATCATATAATGTACTATAATAGTTATTCAATTAGTAAAATTTATGTGATATCAAGTTCAGGCCCAATACAAACAGTGCGTAACTACTATATCACCGCTCTAATAAATTTATAGAGCTGACAGCCATCAGTTTAAATAACTATTTACCCATACATGAAATTTATGACCTAAGCGTAATCGATAACCAAAGAAGCGGTGGTAGCTGTGCGATAACCACCCAAGCAAATAAGACAATGTTCATCATTTACAGCTTTTCTTGATTGTTTTTCAAGATGATTTGCCATTCCATTATCAGAGTCGTGAATGTGTACTTCGTGCGATAACAGTATGATGAGAAGGGATGCAATTTACATCAACTTGACATTCAAAATAAAACTTGGAGTATCAGTATGCAAGTGAAAGGATAGGCTTAATGACCTCTCAAATTATAAGTGGCAAGAAAAATTCAAAGAATTGATTACAAAATGTCTAGATCTGTGGTTTTCGATCCTGTTAGTAAAATTTGGTCAGCTAAGAAAATACTGTCCCCGTTCGATCCAGAAATATCTTTAGGTGAAGTTTTATTGAAAGTGGCAGATCGGTATCCCTATAAAATAGCTCAAGTAAGTGTTTTGAAAAAGGAATGAAACAAACCATCAATGCACTCTCTAGATCTCTGCGGACAGGGAAGTGGCGTATACTTACACCGATGTAAAAATGAGAGCGATCCGAACGGTTCAATTCTACTACAGCAAAGGACTAAAGCAAGGTGACATTGTAGGCATGGTGGCTCGAAACTCACCAAATCTGATTGCAATTTCACTGGCATCGTTCATTACTGGAATACCGTTCAATAGCATCGATCCATGTTTCGATAAAAGTAAGTACATTTGTCAGTTCTATTGAGAGCAAGAAATAGTTTGGGGCCGCAATTCTAGATGAAATAGTTTACATGTACAAGAAAACAATGCCAAAAATATTGTTTTGCGATCAAATCAACTATGAAACAGTTAAGAGCGCTAAAGAAGAACTACAGTTGGACGCACAAATTTACATTGTTGATGGTGAGGTTCCTGGAGTTGATAATGTTACTTCGTTCATAGAAAATGGCGATGAGTCTTGGAAAATATTTTCGTAGGTCATTCATAATATTTTAATTGAAACCTTTTTTATAGAATGTTATCTTTGCTTTGAAGATGCCCATCATTGGGTCCGCATAAGAATATACCAGCTGCAATAATCTGCTCTTCGGGAACAACTGGACGTTCGAAAGGTGTCTGCATATCACATGCAGCATTGATGCTGTGCACACAAGTAGTGTAAGCAATCCAATTATTTTGCCATTTGATCTTCTTTGAAACGATAATTTCTTAGACCTATGGATTCTTCAGACGTAATTTTGACATTTAGTACCATGTACTGGGTCAGCGGAATCTGGTTCTTAGTCTTTGCGCTGATGAATGGAGCTACAAGAATTATTACCACGGAGACGGTAAATCAAGCATTGGTTTTGCGTACTCTCACAAAGTACAAGGTAACAAAGTTCCTTTCACCTCCTTCGCAAATGATGATGCTTCTTCAAGACCCTAATTTGACAGTTGAAAAGCTATCAAATCTCAAAACGTACTTTTGTGGCGGAAGCAAAGTATTTGAACATTTGGCCAAGAAAATGAGTGAATACATAAAAAATGGATCACTGAAAATCGCCTATGGGCTGACTGAAGCAGGTACATTCTGTTCGCTCAGTGATGGAGAGCGATTTGATTCTGCCGGCTACCTTCTACCAAATGTCGAAGTAACAGTCATCGATGATAATGGAGTTGCTCTGAACAGCGGGTTTGACGGCGAAATTTTGATCAGAACACCATATCCATTTTTGGGCTACCACGGAATGCCTGAAGAAACGGCCGCTGCTGTAACTGCTGATGGATTTATTTGTACAGGAGATCTGGGTCATTTTCATGCTGATGGACGCTTGGTTTTGGTCGGCCGTAAAAAAGAAAATCTGAAATTTATGGGTTTCCAGTACTCACCTTCGGAAATTGAAAATGTTCTGCTTGAGATGCCAGATATCGCGGAGGCTTGTGTTGGTGGTATTCCTGCAGCTGATGGCACAGACATGCCGGCAGCGTTGGTTGTCAAAACGAATGGTTCAAGAACAGATGAACGAGACATTCTTAAGTACACATCGGCCAAGTTAACACAGCATAAACAGCTAAAAGGTGGCGTTTACTTTGTCGATTCTATTCCGACCACACCATCAGGGAAGCATCTGCGCCAAGCTGCAATGGAAATATGCAATGAATTGTATAAAAAGCGTATTGGTGGTTAAGAATAGTTTTTTGAATTGGATAGTTTTGTAAATGAATGAAACTGACTAATTTTACTAAATTTGACAATGCGAATTTATTTCTACGTCAGTTTATGCGTGAATTATGTTTCGAATGCATGAAAAATAATTTTGATGGAACTGTGCTCATTACTAATGTCCGAACAACATTAGTATTAAAAACGATAATATAACGATATATATATATATATATATATATATATATATATATATATATATATATATATATATATATATTTATATATATCTATATATATAAATATATATATATATATATATATATATATATATATATATATATATATATATATATATATATGTATATATATTTATTTATATATATATATATATTTATATATATATATATATATATATATATATATATATATATATATATATATATATATATATATATATAGATACATATATATATACATATATATATATATACACATATATATATATATATATATATATATATATATATATATATATATATATATATATATATATATCATCAAAAAAATTCAATGACTATTTCTCGAGAACACGCCATCCGATCGAGCTGAAACTTTCAGGATACATTTGCGTATATGCAGAGTAGGTCCAGGTTTCACCAAATGTTAATTACCTTTAACCCTTTGGCGCCGGCGGCCATTTTAGTGATATTTTAGATATGCATTTTATTCTATCAAAAAATAGTTTGAAAAGAAAAAATTTGCGAAATTAACTTCGAACGTGTTCCTAATAAAGGTTTGATAAGGTTTTGCAAATGTTTAACCCTGTGTGTGCGCTAGGTGCCTAGAATGAGATCAGGAAAATTTGAAGTTTTTTGAATTGCGATGACTTTTGACAGAGCTATTGAATCATTACAAAACATACAGAACATATTAATGGTAATAAGTTGTATACTTGTGTAGCTTTGCATGAACGTTCTGGCAGCCCTGTAGCTACGGCAGGCGCTGAAAGTGAAAACTTTCAAACCATCGATTCTTCTGAAATATTTTGGTTTTTGAGAAAAAAAAGCAACTCATATAAAAATCTTGTGCTTTGTCTACACAGTCAAAGTAAAACTTTGGAAATTTCATGTCGGAAAAGAACAGCAACCCTTCCCTAATTTAACTATATTTTGAAAATCAAAAACTTTTATCCCTATAAATTCCAATGCAATCATCGGATCAATACGAAATTCGCAGAGTACGTTGGCTTCAACGTTTGGTTTCGGTGCTGACACAGGGCTGCCAGCTTACATTAAGTATTCACAACGCGAACATTTGCAATGAAAATAAGTAAACATTGTTTAAATTTTCTAAGGTCTGGACATTTTTCGGATGGCAGCCCCAAACACTTTTCTATCAGAAGGTCAATGATTTGAAAGTTTTCATTTTCAGTGCTTGCGTAGCTACAGGGTTGCTAGCACGCTCATATAAAACTATGTAAGCCTACAAATTAGTAACCATAATATGTCCCGAAAGCTGTATAATGATTTGATAGCACAGTTCAAAGCTTTACCAATTCAAAATTATTCAAATTTCCTCGGTCTTATTTTAGGCACCTAGCGCACGCATGGGGTTAAAAATTTCCAAAATTTTATCAGACTCACATTTAAAACACGTTCGAAATTTATCTTGCAAACTGAAATTTTTTGAAAGTTATTTGTTGATAGAAATTGCCACCGGCGCCATAGGGTTAAAAATAATTAGTAAAACTGAACCTATTTTGCATAAACAGCAATTTATCCTGAAAATGTCAGCTTAATCAGATAGCGCGTTCCCGAGTAAGAGCCACTGAACTTTTTTGATGATATATATACACATTTATGGAAACATGAATTTTTGGCCAAAGTGATTTTAAAACATATGTTCTTCGACTAAAAATGCTCCTAATATTAGGTCTGTTTGCGTACTTTCAGTCACGTTCATGGACTGAAACTTCATAAATCATGTGGTGAGGGAAATTGTCGCTTTTTGAAAGAACGATAGTGATTATGCAGTTATCCTAAGCGGTAATAGGGTAACGTCAAAAAAATTTGTTGATTCGTAGGCGTGCACAAGAAGTTGGGATTTTCACGTCAACTTTGTGGAAAATTTGCGCAAGAATTAAAGCCATATGGCCATCGGATGTGTCGCACGTTCGGAAAATGACCGGAAAATCAGTTGGAAATCGATGCTCCGTATACGGCTCCATTTGCTTCAAACTGTGGTCGAAAATTTGACTTCTAGAATTGGCTTCTTGAGATGTAGCCGCGGCGGTCTTTTTCACAAGATCATCTCCAAAATGTAAATGTAAAAACAATTTTTTTTTTTAGTCAAAGTTGATTTTACTGATATTTTTTGTTTTATTCAAGTTTAAAATCGTAACTCTCTAAAAAAAAAACACCCTTTATATTATGTATGATAAACATAGTGATTCAGTATTTATAATCCAAACTTCAAATCAAAACAGAGCAATTTCATTTCAGTTTTCAATAGAGTATCTGTGTCGGCCCAATTCTTGGTTAGAAATTATTTTGCGCCATATTTTTCATGCTTCTGAATACGGTCTGCTTCAAATTTCAACCACCCAATGTGTTTTTGTCTTATAACAAGAATCAAACTCGTCAAAACGAAATCTTAAGTGTAATACTTGGAACAATAGCCAGGCACTTTTTATACGCTTTTTGACGAGTGTGATCCGTCTTGTGAGACAAATCAGAAGAGTTGCAGCAGGCTGAACTTTAGGAGCATTGTAGCCGATTTTTGGAACAATCACCTTACTTGACTTTACTATTCACTTTTGAATTTTGTTTTCATGGGACTAAATAAGCTCTCTGGTCAGCTTTGAAAAGCACATAAACAGATAAATTTCATTATCATGGATGATAAAATAGCAAATAACTTGATAGCAAATAAAACATTTTCTTTTTAGTCTTCATCAACATAACAAAAGTGAAAAGAAAATTGATTAAGCGTGTTATGATAAATCATACTAGAAGATCCAAAATAAGATGATACTACGCTTTAACTCGAGCAAGCATTTATTTGTGCAATCGAATACCACACTCGTTTCATGTTGATACAATAATATAGCTGATTGTTAGATATAGAAAAACTATTATTTTTAAAGTGGGTGGAAAGTGGTTATTTTTAAAGTGGGTATTAAATGGGTATAATACAACAGCCTCCCGTGTTGCTTTATAACAGCGTATTGTTTTTAAAAGTGCAGCAACCTTTATGAAATGTTATTACTGATTATCGATGAAAATTATATATGTATCTGTTGGGATGATCCAGTCGTGAGTACAAGAAATTAATTTATTCAACATATCAAATTGCGTTCCGATATTTGGCAATAAGTGGCCATAAAATTGCTGGGTTTTTCAATGTAGGATTGGTAGATCCAGGGCGTCGTAAAGCTGGTGGCACAAGTCAGGAGGCAAGCGTACATACTCCAATTTAACAAGGGGTTTGATAACCTGCGATATCCACCTTTCGTCAAGATATCATCCAAGGTGCCATCCAAAAGATGACATCAGTACCTTGGTAAATGAGGTGTTTGAAGAGGATCTGGGTATAATTCACACTAATGAAACGACTGCCAGTCACCAGCAAGATGAGTGGCGGGTTTAACAGGATGTCCCTATTAAATCTGCAAATCGTGCAGATAAATCTTCGCTTTAATAAGTTAGCTTTATTGCCGACTCTCGACGAAAAAATGTTTGATGTGGCGAAAATTCAAGAACTTTGAATTACTGCGGACGATCGGGCTACTAGACTGAGGTCACAAAATTTTCAACAATCTCTTTTTGTCAACGGCAGTGACCAAAGTACTTGCTGCTTATAAAAGTAGATATTTCACTGACAAGGAAAAGCTGGCACTTAAGGGCTCTATTTTCCACAACAAGGTCGAGCAGAGCTTGTCCAAGAGACTGGCAGAAAAAAGCCAGAGGTCCGTTGAGGACTAAAAACCAGCCACCAATAGGCTAACAATGCAACCAGTCAGCAAGGGGTTCAAATATCCATCTCAAAGCCGAAGAAGATCTTGAAGACCATCAAAGAGGCAAAACAACACTTCATTGTGGCTCTGATCAGCCGCAGCAATCCCTTGGGTCAATTGTCACACACCTTGGGTCAATTCAACTTAGCTCGCACTTCTCGGCCGTTTCGCAATCCCAGAAATACTAACTGGGAGACCTTCAAACGGGAAGTCACCAACGGCCTGGAATTTACTCCCAGGATTGGCTCTGTGGCTAACTTGGAGGCTGCGGTAAACACATTCACCAGTAAACTAGTAAAAGCTTTGGTACGGTCCTGTCCCAAACTCTGTCCGAAATGGAAACCCAAGCCACCCTGGTGGAAAAGGAACCTGGGTTGTCGTAGAAGACAAGTACGAGAACTCTTTCAGTCAACCAAAGTAACCGATTGCAGGGAATATCGGGATAAATACAAGGACGGCCTTAAACTTTATAAATCGGAATTAAAGAAAGCCAAATGGATGTGTGGTACAATTGACTCAAAAATTTGCTTGCTAAGCGCCCTGTCACGCCTAGCCTGGTATGTAACCCCGATGGGGAGTGAACAAGCAAGAGCTCGAAAACGCTGAAGATCGTCGTAGATACTCACTTCCCGGGCTTTCTGGATGACCCCGCCCAATTGATACATTCAAGCCCTTAAAGCCCCCAGGTCTGGTTGGAATTCTACCCGCCATGCTTCAAAAGACAGGTATACTCACCGTTTTCTGGCTTACGCAAATTGACAAAGGTTGCCTAGTGCTACCTCACGTACCTGCAGCCTGGAGGATCGCTAAGGTTGTATTCATACCCAAGGCAGGTAAAGTTAGTTATGCGTATCCGAAGGACTACAGGTCATATGCCTGACTTCCTTCCTCTTTCAAGTTTCTGAGAGATTACTAGACCTCCATATCAAACAAAGGCAAAGACAAAGAGAACATAAAACGCGTACATGACAGAAAAATCCGTTAAAACGGCTATTCACAGGGTGGTCTTCGAAGTAGAAAAGGCACTCCATTACAAAAGGTACGCTTTGGGAGCCTTTCTAGATATTGAAGGCGCATTTAGTAATGTCTATACAATAGCCATTATGGAGAGCCACGCAACCAACACTCATCCCGCTATTTGAACTGTATAAGTAACATGCTTAAGCGAAGGCTCATATCAGCGGAGTTGGCAAGGTGCAAATCATAAAGAAGGTCCACAGAGGCACACCACAAGGACGGGTTACATCCCGTCTCTTGTGAAACCTGGTTACAAATTCAATTTTGGAAAGGTTGGAAAGCTAGGGACTCACGGTTGTGGTCTATTCTGACAACATTGCGATCTTAGTCTCGAGTAGGTTTCCGCATACCATTGGCCAGCTCTTTGAGTGCGCTCGGGGGTGGTTGAGGAGTGGGTGAATATCGAGGGCCTTGGCATCAACCTCAATAAGACTGATCTTCTACTCTTCACAAGAAAGTACAAAACTCCTATTTTAAACCCAGTTAACGATTGGGCGATGCCAGGTTAAGTTTCAAGTCATAAACTAAGTACTTGGGTCTTATTCTAAAAAACAAGCTCACATGGAAGGTGAATTTAGAGTAGAGACTTAAGCGGGCAAGCAACGCGATCTACCCGAACAAAACACCTGTTGTCAATCCCAATTCTTATTCAAAAAAAGCCATCCCAATTCTTATCTAAATTGTGAAGTACTAGATTGAGCTCAATAAGACGTTGGTTGTGGTATGCAGAGTGCAAGTAAAGCAACCCTGCTGGATAAATAAAACCATTTCAGAGTCATACAACCGCAAAGAAACTGTATTCCTACTCCCGTTTATCCAAATTATCTACTAGAGCGGTATCATGGCTGACAACTGTTTTGCAGCAGCACATACCTGAAACTGCTACTCTAAACCAGTTACATCTATAAGAATTTTCAGGAGTCTGGAGACTCAGAAAAAATCGCACATCGCCTGCGTCAGCCGTCGGTGTTGGGGAAAACCAGATAACGCAACTTGGGATTATGAATTAATATGAAGCGAAACCTACATATTTTCTCTTAAAATTTAGCTTTTCTATATGCGCAAGAGTTTTTTGAGTACGCTTTTAGATAGAGTTAATGATTTATTGTCAAAACAATGACCACATTAATTAAAAGTAGTACTAACAAAGCAACATTTAAGAGTTACACGAGATAAATATGTTGAATCCGTAAATTACTTCAGAAGATAGTATTTCGAAAACAAGCTTTTGATTGTTTGTTAAGCCAGCCAGGAAAATTCCATATATTTTTTAAATAAAGCAAGACAAGACAATCCACCAAAAAGCACACAAACTCATAAAAACTTAAACACGAAATACCTCAAACAGATTATACCTCCCGCGGTTTCTCTCGAAAAAAATGAGGCCATGTATTAAGCTGGCAAACACCAAAGAGCAAATGGAAGTGGAATTATTGTTGACATCGTGGTATCGTTGATACTGATATGAATATTGACCTTGATGCAACATAACAATTTCTCGAGAAAAATTAAGAATAGAAGCAGCTGCTTGCATGCCAGAAGATATCAAAAGCATTTTTTGAGGTATTGTGTGAAAAAAGGTGTACGTATGTTAGTATTCACCATTATATGTTTACACTTTTATTTACCATTTTCTTTATATTTTCCGCAATTATTGAATCGTTTATGATAATTAAAGGTATAAATACAAGTGTCACCAGTTTTCGGAGACCTAGTAACACCAAAACGTTCCTCCATTTAAAACTCAAGATATCAACAAGCTTCTAATTAGCTAAAAATAAAATGCCTAACATTCAATGCAATTTCGATCCAGTGCGGAAGGTGTGGTCCGGTAAACAGTACGTTCCGATTTTTAATCCAAACGCGTCCATCGGTCATGTTATCCTTAGTACAATGGATCGGAACCCAGACAAAATCATCCAGGTGAACGACCCTTGAAGAATATTCACGTAAAAGTGACAGGATGCATTAATTACAGATATGTGCGGATAGTGGAGTTCAGTATACGAACAAGGACATCCGAACACGAGCAATTCGCACAGCATTATTTCTTTCGAAGCAAAATCTAGTCCAGGGTGATGTAGTGGGCATCATAGCTGCCAATTCTACAAATTTAACTCCAATTGTGGTCGCCTGCTTTGCATCTGGACTACCATTCAGTAGTTTGGACACATCGTTTGAAAAAAGTAAACAGTTTTTTTGTAAATCCTTGAAAATTTCAAAAAGCTTTATATTTGTTTTGCTAGGTGATATTATGTGCATTTTTGGAACCACTAAACCAAAAATCGTTTTCTCTGATGCGGTATGCTATACGGTATTAAAACAATCTTTGGAGGAAATTGGTCTAACGCCACCTATCTACATTGTCCACGGCCATATAGATAAAGTGCCAAATGTTGTGGATTTTATGGAAATTGAAAATGAATCCATTGAAAATTACGTGTAAGTATACTTTACGCTTAAAAGACTCAGCTCTGTAAGGACTCGATAGCAAATATCACTGCGATTCTTAATCAGGCTTACATTTTATTTTTATTTATCAAAATTCATATTTTTTCTATTAAATAGCTCCCCAATATTGGATGGGCCTAAATCTATTCCAGCAGCTATCCTGTGCTCATCTGGTACTACTGGACAGCATAAAAGCGTCAGAGTATCACAAACTGCATTATCTATGTGTGCTGAATTGACGTACGTTGAATGGCTGCAATTCTATAATCTAATATGAAAGGCTTTATTTTTCTAGACCCGTTAAAACCAATGATGTATTACTCTGCTTTAGCACAATTGACTGGTACAGTGGCGTATGGGTGCTGATGCTGAGTTTATTATTTAGTGCAACACGCATTATTACAACCGAAAAAGTTTCGTCAAGCGCAATCATCCGTTTAATTGAAAAATATCAAGTTACTTTCTTCATGTCTCCACCTACGCAAATGGCATCACTTCTACAGGCACCAAACATAAATGCCCAGAAACTGGCGAGTCTTAGAACATACTTGTGCGGAGGGAGCAGGGTCCTTCCTAGTTTGATTCATAGAATGAACAAATATTTGAAAAATTGCAGGGTCAGTGTAATGTACGGAATGACAGAGGTCGGGACTGTGTGCACAATCAATCCCGGGAACGAGCCACTCGAATCGGTTGGCTTGCCGCATCCTAATATGCAAGTCAAAATCGTTGATGATGGCGGTTCTGTCGCAGACAGTGGAATAGAAGGTGAAGTGTACCTTAAACCACCTTTTCCATTCCTTGGTTATTGCGGAATGCCGGAACAAACAAAAGCGATATGCGACAAGGATGGCTGGATTCATTCCGGAGATGTTGGATACTTCGATACGAACGGATATTTAATACTAGTGGATCGCAAAAACGATATTTTGAAACACGGTGAAACTCATTATTTCCCGTCCGAAATCGAAAACGTTCTCTTAGAAATACCTGATATTGCACAAACCTGTGTGTGCGGAGTTCCGGATGAAAATGGTAGCGATATACCAGCAGCTTTAGTTATAAAGGCACCAGGTTCGAATATAACAGAAGAACATATCTTTCAATACACCATGTCCAGACTGCCAGAACATAAACGAATTCGAGCTGGAATTTACTTTACAGATTCAATTCCAATGACACCTTGCGGGAAGTATCGTCGGCATATAGTTCGAGATATTTGTCAAAATTTTTATATGCACAGGCAAGATACACCAACTAAATTCCGAAGGAATGATTTCATTTTAGTTTGAAGTGATTAAAAATTGTTCAGTTAGGAATAGTCTATTCAAAAATAAAATCATAAAAGCTTAAAATAGTGAGTGTAATAAGAAGTGTAAGAGTTGAAAAATGTTGCAACTGTGGTTTCAAAGAATACTTCTTAACAATTTTAAAGTTTCATACTACAATATGAGAATGGTATTGTATCCAATAGATAAATGTAAAATAAATAAAATGTCAGTAATTTATCCCGCGATAGAGTAGAAATTATTTGAACATTGCATACAAAAATGTTTTCCGAACATTTTAGATAGAGACAAAGCCACGGCGAAACACTAATACTGTGCATTTTGAAGGAGGCTCCACAGCAACAAACCAGTTAAGAGCAAACCAAACATTTCTCCTAAATAATACTGTTTATCGGATTTAAAAAACAAAAACATAAAGCTATCATTGTCAAAAAAGTGTTGCCCGAAATATGCAGAAAACCACACAGAAAAAATGAACACTTCTACTGACTAGCAAATTTTTACTAACTGTAAAGGACCTCATATACCCGCAGATTCTGAATAAATCCGTAGGCTAAACTTGAAACTTAATGAGGAATCAAACACCACACCAAGGTCTTTATAATGCTGAACAACTCATCAGGATATACCAGAAAATGAATAAGAAAATGAGAGTGACATCTGGTGACACTAAACGATGAGAAGTTGTTTTGACGTCAGTGATAAGGGGTAAACGAATCAGCTAGCAATTGACCATAATCGTCCGCAGACTTGATTGCCTTGTACTCTTTTAAGTAGAAGAAGGCAGGACGAGCTGATAACAGAATGAAGACCAATAACAAATAAGATAAAAAGTAGGAGACCTACACTCAAAAAAATTTTGGTTGAATTATACCCTTATAATAGTAGGAAACTGGTTTCCTACTATTAAAGATGTAAATTTACAAAAGTGCGTAAAAAGAATATTTTTTTTACGACCAAATGGTGTAATTTTACCTTTAATAATTATGCAAATTTATGGCTTTGGCGCAAAGGTGAATACAAAACTAGTAAATTTACACTCTTTTTGCTTCAATTTACAACAAACTGTGTATTATTCAGCTGATATGATGCAAAAGCAAAAAATGCACATCGAATGTGTAAAAAAATTTGTGATTCGTTATTTTAAACGAAAAAATGAATATATTTGCTATTATCAAAGTATTAATTATAGACCCACTTTTTAGAGTGTAAGATAGATCCTTGAGGAACTCCAGATGTGAGAAACATAGGAGAAGAAATGGAATCGTTTAAGGCTACCCTGCAGGAAAGAATATGAAGATGAGAGGAAAACCAGGAGGGTAGGGGGACAGAATATGCCGAACCTTTCAAGTTTATTGAGTAACAGGTTATGGTCCACAGCGTCAATAACTTCCGAAAAGCGAGCATAAATTACAACAACTAGACGAAAGGCAGAGGCACAAAATTAGTGAACACCATAAGGTTGGTCGTTGTAGAGCAACCCTTGATGAAGCAAGAAAAGGTTGCAAAGCAATAGGTCTGTTCGCGTATTTCAGCAAACTGCAGCAGTAACAGAATTTGGCAGCTGGGTTCTTTTCGCTGCAAAATTTGGCTTGCAGCAAGAGTACAAAAACGACTTTCTGCGAATCTTTTTTAATATATTATAATAGATTCAGGTACGCGAACAGACCTTATGTTATAAACAACGCGTTCAAAGAGTTTACTGAAATAGTAGAAGGAGGATGTAGCACGGTAATCGAAAATGATAAATGGATCATTAGATATGAAAATTGGAGAGATATTGTTGGCTTTCCACAATGAAGGGAATACACCAGATGCAAGGCTAATATTGAAAAGGATAGCTAAAAGAACGCATACAATAATAAATACAAACAATATAGGAAAACCGGGGGAAATGTGTAGATTTTACTTCAGTTTCAATATGACTGAAATGTTTAATAAGTCAGTATTTTGCACTAATGACTGGAAGCTAAAATTGTAGTACGGATTTACTGAACTCAAAGAATAATCTCCTGGCAGGGCATACTTTTTCAAAAAAAAGGAATTCGATTTCCACCCAGCCAGGCGTACTAGAAGGAAGAGGTCGATACTAAACCTCCAGCTAAAAGATTAACAATTCATTATCTTAAACAAAAAACACAAATAAGTCATGTACACTACCTATCTGAATTTGAAATCTAATTGACAGTTCGAACTGTTAGCTGACAATCAACCCAGCTGGAAATCAAACAGATGGGCCGCCGTTTCAAAGTCGAATTAGTCGAGATGGAACGGAGCGAAATGGAGCTCCGGTGTGGATCTTGTGAGCCACAATTGTGTTGATTGAATCCAACAGCTTCGAGGAATTTTGCTGCTGTGGACACGTTTTCCTGCCGACATGGAAAATAAAAAACACTCTTTTTTTATTTCGGCACGGTAAGCGGTCGGACGGTTTTTACTAACGTTCGAAGAACATTAGTACTATAATCGAAAATTCATATTTCCATATTCCATATATATATATATATATATATATATATATATATATATATATATATATATATATATATATATATATATATATATATATATATATATATATATATATATATATATGTATATATGTGTATATATATATAAATATATATATATATATATATATATATATATATATATATATATATATATATATATATATATATATATATATATATAAAAATAATCAAAAAAATTCAGTGATTATTCTTCGGGAACGCGCCATTCGATTGAGCTGAAACTTTCAGGATACATTGGTGTAAATGCAGAATAGGTCCAGAACTCACCAAATGTAAATTATCTATAACTCTCTGGTGCTGACGGCCATTTTGGTGATATTGTTAATATACTTATTATTCCGTCCACAAATAATTTTTGTAAAAATTAAGCTGCCGAAATGAATTTTGAACGTGTTTCAAACGTGAATCAAACCACATGTGTGGGCTAGGTGCCTAAAAAGAGATCGGGAAAATTTGAAAATTTTCAAACTGCGATAGCTTTTGACAGAGCAATCAAATCGTTATGAAACTTTCCGGACATAATGGTACTAACAAGTTGTAAATTTGTGTTGCTTTCAATGAGCATGTTGGTAACTTTGAAGCTAGGGCAGGCGCTGAAAGTGAAAACCTTCATATCATCGAATCTTCTGAAAAATTGTCGTAAAAAAGCCACTCATATATAAATCATATGCTTTGTCTACATAGCGAAAGTGAAACATTTGAAATTTTACAACGCATAAGAACGGTAACCCTTCCCCAATTTACCTATATTTTAAGCATCAAAAACTTCGATTCACGGGAACTCACGAACCAATAATCAGATAGAGTTGCAATTTACAGAATGTATTAGTCTTAAGTATGACCAAATGTGATAGAAGTAGTTTTGAAATGCGGGCAATTCTGTGCCAGTGGTGCCATATTGGAAAATCACTAAGAAAAATAACGGCATTTAGCCTTATAAATTCTGATTCAGTGACAGATCAACCTTACACTAAGCCACCTATGGTAGAAATTTGGTTGAAAAATGCGGTTGCAGCTGCCAGCTATGGTAATTTTGGTGCCTTAAATTTGCAAAATTCACTGAGGAAAATAAAGCTCTTCGCTTTATAGCTTCCAGTACAGTCATGGAATCATAACGAAATTCAAATAGCAAATTAAACTTGTTGGAAACAACATTCAGTAGATAACTAGTTGGAAAAACAATGGTAGGGTTACCAGCTAGGGTTAGTTTTGTATTTTTGTGGCATATCTTTGGTAAGCGATTTTATCATAGAATTTTCAACTCGTAGTGATCTTATATTGAAAATAAACATCAAACATTAAGATCTAGAAAATTTGAAAACTTTTGCGAATGGTAGCCCTAAATTTTTTTGTATCCCTATAGCTTCCAATGCAGGCATCGGATCAATACGAAATTCACAGAGTAGGTTGACTTCAACGTGCGGCAGATGTGACATATTTTTGGTTTCGGTGCTAGCAAAGGGCTGCCAGCACAAGGCGCTTTGGTTATTTTCGTACCAATAAATGCTAACATAAAATATTAACATCGCGAACATTTGCAGTGAAAAAAAGTAAACAATGTTTAAATTTTTTTAAGATCTCCACATTTTTCGGATGGCAGCCCCAAGCACTTTTCAATTGCTGTAACTTTCGATGAAGTCATCGAAATTAAATTGGATTAGGGTCTACTATTACTTAAGGTGTATTGGTCACAAGTAGGAAAATAAGCTAGTGGTAGTGGCGTGAAGTACCCTGTAGCTTCAGTAAGTCATTCAGCATCCGATTCGTAACTACTTCTAGGTAATGGGAACTAATTACCTAGGTAACCACTTCCAATATAATTTCTGCATTACATTTAACTCATTATGTCATAGCAGGTAATGTGTTGTGATTGTATTCTGTACTAGTTACGGAAGCAGTTACATTGGAGTGCTTTCAGAAGTGATGATAGAAAATCAGTTCAGGAAGTGGTATGCTGTAATACATTACAGAAGGGGTGATATGGTACGTTGACATATAGTGAAAACTACGAAAATTGGAAATAATCATCTCGAAAACGTACGAGTATGCGTGATGGAAATCAAAGTCTAATTCGGAGTGTAGTACACCAATGACGCTGATTCGTTTAGTTGAAAAATAAATAGATACAATTATTTTACAAAATATATAGACACAAATTTCATGGATGAAAAAAGACAAGTAAAACAACAAATATCACTATAAAGTTAATAAATTTTATTTATCAAAACAAGGATATAAAATCAAAATATTCCAGCATTATTCAAAATACACTATTTTAAACCTATATTTCAATAGAAAAATCGAACACGCGTTCACATCACTTGCACAAACTCACACTGTCGAAACATACAATTTTTTCGGAACTGCGTGCATAAGAATTGCGCAGTATTTTAATAAAAATTGTGGCTACGCAGCCTCACTTGCTCGTAAAAATAAGCAACAAGTTACCTACTGCATTACTTTTTAAGAAAGGTAATGCAGCGGGTAAGTTGTTACTTGATCGCTTACTCGACAAACTCGATTACATTGTTAGTAATGGAGCTTCGTGAATAATGTAGTACTTCCAGAATCAATTCTCAAGCAACGCCTTGTCATTTTTCCTACAGGGTAGCTAGTGGTACAATACACACTCAAAATCTCTACGGTTCATCGAACTCCTCTACTGTTCCTCTAATGTTCATCGAACATTAGTGTTTCTAGCGTCCTCTACTGTTCATCGAACATTAGTGTTTCTAGCGGTTCTGATGCGCTAAGGGTTTTTTTCTCTAATTTTTTTATTGTGTTCCGAGGCAATATTGAAATGGCGAGAGTATTGGGACTAATTTAGAGGCAATATTTCTGTGTCGACTATACTGAGCGTAAAATCTTTTTCTGTTCAAGCGACGACATCGATAATGTTGGTGGAGTAGCGAGGAAGTCAAAATTAAACCATATTCGCGTGACGACGATACGGAGCGTCGAATTTTACTGATTAAACGACATTGGTGGAATGAAAGTAGTGGTGGCGGATTCCAAATCGGAGGAAATCAACGATCAGGAAGATCTCCAACAATTATGGCGTAAATATATATATTTCATGTATTTGATGTAAATGTTATGATTTGGCAATAAGTTCGGTTTAATAAAGAAAAATCGTGACCCTGTCGATAGCTTTTCGCTTCAGAGCGACGAATTGTGTTTTAGATTCCAGTAGCGAAGCGAATGATGCCCAACCCATCCTTCTCGTGAGCGAACGTCACTCGGAACTACCTCGTTTGATATTAACGGGGAACAAAAGGTTTGAGAGTGCATTTTTGCAGTTAATGGTGACCGGTTTAGCATTTTCAGTACACTTATCGTAGAGCTAATCCTTTAGAAAACAAGTTTCCAAGATCAGCTAAACCAAATATTTATAAATGAAAACAGCATTAAATTACGCCGATCGTTAGTTAATAGGTCTGTTCCCGTACTACGATTGATTGCAATTAATTGCAATGAAGCGTACTAAAACGGAGTACAAAAAACGGCTTCATTGCAATTAATCGCAATTAATTGTAGTACGGGAACAGACCTAATGTTAGATGAATCACAAATTGAAACTATACCTGGCGATATGTATATTGGGTTGGTTTTTCTCATACGCATAGTGTGGCGACTATAGAGGTATCATGTTACGGGACACAGGCTGTAATGTTAATTACGCTTTACTACTAAGGAGCATCACCACATTCAACCAGAACGTAACCGACCCATATGAACAACAATTTACTCCAGGCAAATCAGCAGTTGACTAGTTTTTCTCTCTGTAACAGTTAACGAATAAGTCTCTAGAATACGACTTGGACCAGTAGTCTATTCTTTTTTGACCTCAAACATGACTATAATTAAACGCTTTGTGGTCATATAGACTATGATATGCCGGGTTTCCACCAAAGAGACAATTTGAAAAACAGTTTTGTTTTCAAAAAACAAAACAAAATACTTGTTTGGTTGTTTGAAAACAGTTCTGTTTTTTGTAAACAGACTGTTTCAACTGAACAGACAGGTTTTGTTTTCAGTTCTGTTTATCCTGTGTCCGAGAAATGTCTGAAGACGGTGATTTTATAATTAACTGTGATTTTTTTTAATAAATGATATAAAAAAAGAAAAAAACCAAGATATTGGGCCAATTCTCCATTAAAAAGGAGAGTTGATTATAGCACGGAAGAATTATTGGAAGATTTATCTACTGACGACGTGGGCTTAAATGGAGAAATGAGATCATCGTGACTACTTTTTTTTGAGCTCATTTCAACAGTTTACACAAATATTAAAAATTCTTCAGTTTACACAAATATGAAATACACAGGAATACTAATTTAAAACCAAATTTAAAACAAATTTAAAAACCAAAGTACATTAATCGATAAACTGAGTGTTCTCGCAGAAAAAAAAATTCATGTTTCAACCAAATAGACATAAAATTGCGAACAAACATGTTTTCCTTTGATCTTATGCCGGGTTTCCACCAAAGAGACAAAACAAGAAACACGGACAAAAAATGTTTTTCTGAACAAAAACACGAATGTTTTGTAAAAATTGAACAGTTTCGAGAACATTTTTGTCTCTGAAAACTGTTTTAATGAACAAAACACCTTCCCATCGCGAGTCGGTAAGATAAAAGGAAAACATGTTTGTTCGCAATTTTTGTGTCTATTTGGTTGAAACATGCATTTGTTTTCTGCGAGAACACGCAGTATATCGATTAATGGACTTTGGTTTTTAAATTTGTTTTAAATTTGGTTTTAAATTTGTATTCCTGTATATTTCATGTTTGTGTTAACTGAAGAATTTTTCATATTTGTGTAAACTGTTATAATGAGCTCAAAAAAAGTAGTCACGATGATCTCATTTCTCCATTTAAGCCCACGTTGTCAGTAGATAAATCTTCCAATAATTCTTCCGTGCTATAATCAACTCTCCTTTTTAATTGAGAATTGGCCCAATATCTCGGTTTTTTTCTTTTTTAATATCATTTATAAAAAAAATCACAGTTAATTATAAAATCACCATCTTCAGACATTTCTCGGACACAGGATAAACAGAACTGAAAACAAAACCTGTCTGTTCAGTTGAAACAGTCTGTTTACAAAAAACAGAACTGTTTTCAAAAAACAAAACAAGTATTTTGTTTTGTTTTTTGAAAACAAAACTGTTTTTCAAATTGTCTCTTTGGTGGAAACACGGCTTTCGAAATAGAGAGTGGACGCCGTAAAAGTTCACGTCGAAATTGTGTTTCTACGACATGTAATAACCAACAATATTTGAAATTTGGTATTTGAGAACAGTATGAGCATTAAAAGTGTTCCCAATGAAAAGGGAGTACTTTGCAAGTGAAGGGAGTATAATAGTACGGAAATTAAAAACGGAGTACAAATACTCCGATCGGAGTACAACGACAGCACTGATCCTGAGTAAAACTGTACATGTTGAATACGTCATTGAGGTAAATATTGCAAACAAATTCATAAGGCTCACGAGGCAGAGCATGAAAAACGTGCTTAACCCGTTTGAACTAACTGCTTGAACTAACACATACAACAGTCTACGACAAGAACAGAAACCTTTCCTGTATCTTCCATTTACTGAATCTTACCGACAGATTAACTTCAAAGAAACAAATTAATTCATATATCCCAGCCAATGAAGCCTTTTTGAGTCTATGGAAATCTCCCACAGTTGCTGTAATGGCGTTTTTATATTTAAGCTAAGTAAGAAAAATAAATAAAATAGTCCAAACATGAATATCGTTTGTACATATTGAACCCCAGGTGGAATTTTCATAATTTGTTTCCCTTGAAACAAATATGCCCGTTCACACTACGCGAAACAATCGCACCGAGTCCCTTTCATGTGCGCACAAAAACCGAAAACAACGCGGCTCGCTGCGAACAAGTTTCTCGAAACAAGTTTGACGTTTCGGACCACGTTCACACGATGCGAAACAGCTTTCCGAAACAGTTGCCGGAAACATTTTCGCGCAGTGTGAAAGCACGCTTGGACTCACACAATACGAACATATTGATTTATGCTTGAGTTACAATCAATGCAACCAACATTCGCTGCCAAGTTTTGTTGGTGGAACGAGTTACAATCAATGCAACACAACATCTACCGTCATCTGTCACTGGCTATATTAACGAAATTGTTGTTCGATAATATTGGTCCTTTACAGTCTCGGAAAGTGATATCAGTGAGTATTTAATCCTTTAAAAGCTGCAGCGTATATTGCAGAGCAAAAATGAGCAAAAGAAAAACAAATTTTGATTGTCATTTGCATATGACATTTCCCATTTCCCGGACTCTCATAGGAACAGGTGGAATTGGATATTTTCAAAAATGTTGTTGCCATGCCAAGTTTGAGATATGAGCAAACTCTGCTGCGCAACAAAGTTGTGTTGCATCATTGTAACTGCTCTCATACGTTCTCATGGGTTCAAACTCATTTTGTTGTGCAACAAATGTTGGTTGCATTGATTGTAACTCAGGCTTTATGCGAATATAATCATATTTCTTCTTGAGAACGAATAACATTGATAGATTACACAATTCAAAAATATTCAACAAAATAAATATTCAATAATTCAAAACATAATCTAGAATTAAAATCATGTGAATCTATCAAGCTTTGAAATTTCACTAATCATTGCTTACATTTTTATCTCTGAAATGCAATAGATGCTTGCTGATAAAGCCATTATTGTATATAAGCACTTGTAACAACTTACTAGCAGCAGTTGAGCTGCTGGTAGTCTCTTAGTGCAGAAAAATGTCTCAGTTTCAGTCCCGTTTCGATCTAAACCAAAAAACATGGTGTGGCAAAGAATATTTTCCGATTATAAATCCACAAGTGTCCATCGGTCATGTGCTTTTGAACATAATGGACCGAAATCCCGATAAAGTCATACAAGTAAATATGATAGTTTTCAATAAAGTGCAGCGATTCGATATTTTTGTGACATTATTTTTCAAATGCAGATAAGTGCAGACAGTGGAATTGTGTATACCAATAATGACATCAGGATCAGAGCGATTCGGACAGTGAGATTTTTTATGCAGCAACATTTCTTACAAGGAGATGTGGTGGGCATCATGGCCGCTAATTCTGCAAATCTTACACCAATTGCGGTTGCATGTTATGTATGTGGACTGCCTTTCAATAGCATGGATGTATCTTTTGGAAAAAGTAGTCAATGATTATATTTGCCCCGAAAGAAACAAGTGAATTTGATAATTTCATTTTTAGACGAAGTCACACAAATGTACGCTTGTACTAAACCGAAAATTGTTTTCTGTGATGAAAAGGCCTATAAGGTCATGAAAAGTTCGTTGGAAGAAATCGGTCTTACGTCTAGTATTTACATTATTGATGGTCAAGTAAAAGGCGTTCCAAGTGTAGTCGACTTTATGGAAAATGTGATTGAATCGTGTGAAGATTTTGTGTAAGTTTTGACAGTACAGAGAACAGATAATAATATTTAACGTGCACAATTACATATTTGATGTATTTAACTAAATTTTGTTCATATCTCTAGCTGTCCAGTATTAGGTGATCCGAAATATGTCCCAGCTGCTATTTTATGCTCATCTGGAACAACAGGTATGCCAAAAGGTGTATATGTATCCCAAGCGTCTCTAATTTATTGTGCGGAATTAGCGTAAGTTCAATTTATATTTTCATCAAATTTAGAAATCATATGCTACACGGGATGTTTATCCGTAGGCCTGTGAAAATGAACGACACAATACTTTGCTTTAGTACATTGTATTGGTACAGTGGTGTGTGGACTCTGATGATGAACTTATTGACTAGCGCCACACGTATCATTACAACAGAAAAACCTTCATCGGGATTGATTCTTAGTTTGGTGGAGAAGTACCACGTCACATTTTTCATTACACCACCCTCGCAAATGGCGATGCTCTTACAAGACCCAAACCTAAGTAGGCAGAAGCTTGCGAGTGTGACAAAATACATGTGCGGTGGGAGCAAAGTTCTTCCCACACTGGTTAAAAGAATGAACAAATTTTTGGAAAATGGTAAGGTTAGTATAATGTATGGAATGACTGAAGCCGGAACTGTATGTACAATCAATCCCGGAAATGAGCCACTCGAGTCTGTTGGCCTGACGAGCCCTAACTTGCAAATCAAAATCGTTGGAGAAAATGGCTCTGTTGTAGATATTGGAGCAATAGGTGAAGTGTATATAAAGCCCCCATACCCTTTTCTGGGATACTGTGGCCTACCGGAAGAAACGAAAGCGATATTAGACGAGGACGGATGGATTCACTCCGGAGATGTTGGATACTTCGATAAGAACGGCTATCTAATATTAGCGGATCGCAAAAAAGATATTCTAAAGTATCGAAATTATCATTATTTCCCATCTGAAATCGAAAATATTCTCATGGAAATACCTGATGTCGCACAGACGTGTGTTTGCGGTATTCCGGAAGAGGATGGTAGTGATATACCTGCCGCTTTGGTTATTAGAGCGAAAGGATCTAATATCACTGAAAAGTATATCTTTGATTATACAGCATCTCGACTATCCGATCACAAACAGCTTAGAGGTGGCATTTACTTTACGGACACAATTCCAATGACTGCTTCAGGAAAGTATCAAAGGAGATTAGTTCAGAAAATTTGTGAAAAGCTGTATTTGAACAGAAAGACTGCGGATGATAGTGTGAAAATGTAATAAAAGTGTAATCTCAAAATTATATTGCGCTTTCATGCATAAATTTTTTAGAACATGATTTAGGTGTAGTTTAAGCACATGACTAGAATCATTCAAAAATTATTGTGTTCAAATCGGTATTCAAAAACAAATCAACAGTTATTTGAAATAATATGCCAAAGATGTTTTGATTTTAATGAATTCAGTCTCCAAAGCCAGTTAATTATTTGACTCTTCAAGGGGCACGTACAATATTTTATATTTTCAAATAAAGTTTACAATATTAATATATTTTCACGCACTTTGAATTCTAATACAGATCTATGTTGCCGGAAGCGGAATGAACAGTTCGTTCATAATCTATAACCAATTGATTGACGTATGTATTATTAGCGTATCTGTTAAATCAGATGCTTTCGTAAATAAATAAATCGAACATTAATGGATTGTTCGTAAGTACTTGCATGCAACTCGCTCTGAAATACTGTTGCGCATTGAACTGTTGTCAATTTCTGGAGTAGTTTCTGTTTGCACATGGGTCAAATCTGCGTATTGTTGTAACATGCGATCTATCTCATCACTGATAAGCGATGTAAATTATGTCGATCGATATTATGTCTCATTTAAGGGAGGAAATACATGTAAAATGGAAAAGAAATTGCTAATTTCAGATTGACTTAAAATATATATATTGTTTATTCAGAAAATTTTTAATATTAAATCCTCAAAGTACATATCTTATAGTAAATGAAAATATTTTTTTAATAACTTTTTAATACAAAATGGAGGCAATGCGAGCAAATGAAAAAAACACATCAAAAACAGCCTCGTACAACTTAACGCCTTTTCCGAGAAACTTGCAGCGTTCAGAGAAAAAAAATATGCTAATGACATCTATAATTCATAGGTGAACTAATAAAATTTAGAAAAAAAAATCAAATTTTTACATTAATATTAGATTAAAATAAAATCGATTTTTTTTCAAAAAAATCACGTTTTAAACATTGGTAAACTAATTATTTTTCCGAAATTACAACGATGAGATAATACTCTTTTGTACATGTGATATAAATTTGAGCCGAATAGGTTCAATATTTTTTGAGATATCTTGTACGGAAATTGAAAAAGTACTACTTTGAGAAAAACGCGTTTAAAGTTCTAAAGCTCCACGGACCTGGGGAACGCCGCGCTGTCTATAACTGGCTATAACTGGAGAACTAATACGAATATCGCTTCAAAACTTCTTTTGGTATATTTTAAGAGTATTTCGAACACTTTGATGCAATAAAAAAAAATCGTTTTTGTTTTAGCAGTTACATGTATCTCCCCCCTTAACTTGCATCTACATTTCTTGGTAATTGCTGACTCAATGTTTCTAAGAGGTAACAAGATGTTTTTTCCTGTTCCACTTCAGATAAATGTACAGTCATATTTGTTTTTGGTAAGAAATTGACTGAAAACAAACCTGCAGTATTTAGTACACACACATTTACTAAAAGCATGATCTCTGATCTTAGCAATATAATAATTAACATATATTAGGTATGGCTGTGTACTATCAAGCGCTTGTAAACGCTGAAAGTTCCTTATTCATGTGTATGGGGAAATTTGTCAAAAGCACGATTTCCTGAAAAAGAATTCATTCATAGTATATTTTAATTTAAGAAAAAATATTCAATAAATTAAAATAGAATAAATCAATATCGAAATTTGTACGACAAGTTTATTATTAAGTATAATGGAATGTGGCAGAAGATCAAATCCAGAGCAGAATTATTAACATTTTCCGTGTTTCAATTTAGAGATAGCATTTAATAAAGCTTAACTACTCTCGAAACGACCTTAAACACTAATTGAAAGTCCTTCTAATCACTCACTCGAATTCACTTCTTGACGTCAATTGGAAACAACATTTTTATAAGCCTTAAGCTTCCATTTATCAATGAACAGACATTTATTTATTTATTGATATTCAGGTTGATTTTCAAGCAGATGCATATATTTATATATGAGCATATATATAAAAACTTCAAAGTTTTTTCAACATTTATCTATCCAAGTATTTTCTAACTTTAATATCATATCAAATAAGTTATGGTTTGGTTGCCTTTGTGGATGTTATTGCATACAACACGTGCTTAAAATTTTTAAAGCGAAGTATGCATTTCCTTCAACTACAGTTTTTCTAAACATATCCACGCTCTACTAATATCCCTAACATTTGGAAGTAGAGCTTTAATTCCACTAATAAATTGGAAGCGCGATCGGATATCTATCACGTCTCATTCCAACACTGCAACATTTCCACTTCTTTGCAACTATCTCGCATGCGAGTTGTGTCTCACGCGAAAGACTTTCCAAGATACTCTTTGTCGACCATAATCTTTCATCGAGCCTTCAACACCAACCGGTAAATACGAAGCTGCATCTGACTAGCATTTCTTACCATTTTGGCAGCGGCTCCATTCAACATTCCGGATAACAGCAGTATCAAAGCTGATGGCAACTTCTTAAGATCGTTGTGTTGGGCGTCCTCCGAGTTAACGTCGTCTCTTGCAGTGTTAGATCGCGTGGCTTGCGCACCTGATTTGTTCATTACCTCAGCACGTTCCGGTCGTCGCAGTTTTAAATATTTCGCGCTTTACTGAAGCCGATAGTAATGCCTCGTGCAGTTCTTTTACAATTCGCTCGCAACACGAGCAACACTTTACACAAATAACGATCGCACCAGCAAACAAACCGTTAAAGAAGAAAGCAATTAAAGTGGTGAATGGTGGATGCACACAGATGATCGTCAGATCAGAATGTTGATGATCAGTGTTTGATGGTGAATGATCGCATTTTAGGGCTTGGATTATGTGTTTGTTTACGGTTTAGTGGATGTCGTGTTGATTAGCCAACAAATCATCATTGGTTGACAAATACAATGCTGAAATGTTATGATGGTTGGGTGAAATGTGATTGTGCCCCCTGTGATGTGACCATAAATAATGTCGTTGAAGTGATTTTTATTTGTTTTCACGTGAATGGTAAAAAAATTGTGTGTGGCCGTAGTTAACAGTTAGAGCTAAATTATCATGATTGCAGTTTAACCGCAACAATTTCGGACGATTTGGATTACGGTTCGCATGAATTGTCTTTGGTGAGTTTGTGGCTTTCAATCATTCTCACATTTTCTAAAGTGAAAGTCGAAAAATCAATTCAATTACAATAAAACAATAAATTATTGTTGACATTTTGATAAATTGCTTTAATCATTTTTATACATAGAGGAAAAAGTGGTTCATACTATGCTCTAATTATCGGTTCCTTTGAGCTAATAGTGATATATTTTACCATATTTTAACGAATTTGGTATGTTCTAAATAGTATGTAAGATAGAAATTGTTTGCCATAGCTGAAACATTCCGATGGAATATACCTAGTCATGCTGTCAATTATGCTAGAAGTTTGCTAACTTGGAAATTAGGAGATGAATATGGTAGAAAAGACAGGCCTAAGAGCAGAACCTTCTGAAACACCTAATGGCACAGATGCTGAAGAGGAACTCGCTCCATTAGAAATGTCGATTGAACACAAATCTAGCAGTGGGGTGCATGAATTCTTCTAGGAAACTAGTGATGGGCAAAATGACTCTTTGAAGTGAGCCAGCTCCGTAAAACTCACTCACTTTAAAGAGTCGCTCTTTAAGAGCCACTCAAAAGAGCCACTTCAAGCAACTTTTTTATGGTTGCAAAAGTATAAAGTAAATTGCTATTTTTTGTTGTTTTATTAATAATAATAAGCTTAAATCTAATATAATATAACATTACTTTCAAAATATAATATAGCATATAATATAAATTTAAAAATAAACCATAAAATCATATCTGAAAATCTTTCCATATAAGTGGCCACTCTACTCAATCGTTGATTCACTATCTCCAGATTCTGGGATGTAAATCATTATTTTCCTTCCACCAATTGAGAGGGTCAGCAGTTCTGGGTATATTTACATGTTGTAAATACTTATCCATTTCGTTAATGCCTGCAGCTACATAGCTTTGCTGGGTTCTTACACTGTTGACTTTGTCATCAAATTTTCGCCATAGCGAATTTTGCGTTCCTTGTGCTGTGGGTACCGAAACTAGATGTATACAAGCAAGTTTGTATGTGGATTCATTTTGAAATGCTAGTCTTTTAAATCGTGGATCTAAAAGAACGCTCTCTAGGCAAAACATATTTTCTTTATATAATTTAAATCTGTTTGAAAGTTCTCTTTGGATCACATTTAAAAAACTGCGTACATCAGCAGTTTTATACTCGTTCAGACAGAGTTTTGAAATGTAGCTTATAATCGTTGATATTAATAATATATATTTTTGAAATCGATACTGTTTTCTCACTGCTTATTTCTAGAGTAGCCTCATTGAAGATGCTCAATATATCAGGGGCTGTTTTCATAATTTTCCATTCATCAGAAGAAGGAGTTGGTAGATTTTAGTTCAGGACACCTAAGGTGGCTAATAGTGGCTCTTTTACTTCTTGAATGCGCACAAGCATAGATTACGTAGAGTTCCACCTGGTAATAGCATCAAACTTTAATTTAAGCTCTACGTGTTCCATTTGCCTCTGTTTTTGTTGTAATTTTACCGTTATTTTGCTACCAAAATTTTTTCGGACGGTTTTCCGTCAGATTTCATTTTGCCGTATCTTCGAAACTAGTCCGCTTTTTCCCAAACTTGTATGGAAATTTCGCCCGAAACAACTCAAAAAGATCCCCAAATTCATGCTAGTCAAAAAAAAAATATTTTGGAAAAATGAAGGTTTTTGCCCAATTTCCCCTATCAAAAATTTTTTTTGCCCTTGAAATATCACTATTGTACTCCCCGACCACTTCCAATCATCGAAAACGTCCTAAAGGCAGCTTTTGCCAAACTGTGGCCAAAAAACCCCTTACTCCCCTACAAAACCGAAATTTTTATATCGCAGCAATAGGTCTTGGCCCGTTATGTCCCAAACCACCTTAACCCCAAATTGGCCGATTTTGTCCGATTTCAACTGCTTTTGCCCTAAAAACTTTTTGAAGAACGAAA
Source organism: Nemotelus nigrinus (assembly GCA_947369275.1). NCBI lineage: Eukaryota > Metazoa > Arthropoda > Insecta > Diptera > Stratiomyidae > Nemotelus > Nemotelus nigrinus. The sequence goes on from OX376374.1 coordinate 43,875,600, forward strand.
ATATTCGATACGAACCTCTTCCATATACCTGTTCTAATGTATACGCTTAAAAAATGAACGTTTTTGCCCATTTTCCTCTCTCAAAAATTTTTTTGCCCTTAAAATATCACTATTGTACTCCCCGACCACTTCCAATCATCGAAAGCATCGTAAAGGCAGTTTTTGCCATACTATGGCGAAAAAAACCCTTACTCCCCTACAAAACCGAAATTTTTCTATCGCAGCAATAGGTCTTGGCCCGTTTTGTCCCAAACCACCTTAACCTCAAATTGGCCGATTTTGCCCGATTTCAGCTACTTTTGCCCTAAAAGGATCTCAACCTTTTCCTACTTAGCACTTTTAGTGGTACTTTCAGTTTTTCCGGACGGTTTTTCGGCAGATTTCATATTGCCGTATTTTCAAAACCAGGCCGCTTTTTCCCAGACTTGTATGGAAATTTCGCCCGAAACAATTCAAAAAGGTCCCCAAATTCATGCTAGTAAAAAAAAAATATTTTGGAGAAATGAACGTTTTTGCCCAATTTCCCCTATCAAAAAATTTTTTTGCCCTTGAAATATCACTCTTGTACTCCCCGACCACTTCCAATCATCGAAAGCGTCCTAAAGGCAGTATTTGCCAAACTATGGCCAAAAAACCCCTTACTCCCCTACAAAACCGAAATTTTTGTATCGTAGCAATAGGTCTTGGCCCGTTATGTCCCAAACCACCTTAACCCCAAATTGGCCGATTTTGTCCGATTTCAACTACTTTTGCCCTAAAAACTTTTTGAAGAACGAAAATATTCGATACGAACCTGTTCCATATACCTGTTCTAGTGTATACGCTTCATCTCTAAAATCGACCTATGAAATGCACCGCCTAATAGCCAACATTTGGCTACTAAACTACTCGTGAACCAGAGCAAAATATACGCACGTAAACGCATACTGTGTGTTCACAAAATGTCGCCATCAATAACCGCACACGATCAGTATCCATCATTCGCACAGTTCTTCATTCAACGGAGTCGACTCTTTTATTCCTCACTCGCACAGTGTTCATTCAACGGAGTCGACTCTTTTATTCCTCACTCGCACAGTGTTCATTCAAAAGAGTCGACTCTTTTATTCCTCACTCGCACAGTGTTCATTCAAAAGAGTCGACTCTTTTATTCCTCACTCGCACACTGTTCATTCAAAAGAGTCGACTCTTTTATTCCTCACTCGCACAGTTTCATTCATTCTTCATTCAACGGAGCGACTCTTTTCACTGTGCAATACGATAGTCGTATAGTTAGAATTACGACGTTAGAATAGCATAGACGTTAGAATAGCATAGATTTCGCTTCAAGTACACACGGTAGTCTAATAAAGTATTGCCGTGTGTATATGCATAAGCTTTATTTGGTCGGGTGGTTGTTTGAGTGGCTCCGCAATATCGCTATTGCCACTAAAGTGAAGGTATGAAGTGTGCGGAGCTATTCTAAATGATGGCTCACATAGCTCTTTCAAAAGAGTCGAAGAGCTGAGTCGCTCAGAGTTGAAGAGTTGACTCACACAGCTCCTTCAAAAGAGTCGCTCTTTTTGAGCGACTCGCTCATGAGCGACCCATCACTATAGGAAACCAAAATTGAGCAACTTTCGGAACGGAATTCCTTGTATAGTTCGTGTTCTTCATCATTAATATCCTTTTTTTCTACAACGTTTGTAACAAGGATAACATGGCTATTGCAGTGGAACTCGATCGTGGAATATGCTGGTTTATTACCCGCTATATGGAACATGATCAAAGTGGAAATCCTCTTTACGACATCATCGACAATGTTGTGATGTAATGTGGTGATATCGGCAACAGCAGCTACAAGGATTTATATGTCTTAATCACTTTCTTGATATACTTTCATGTTGGAGCAGGAGAAGTGGCTTGAATGTGTTTTCCAATAAAACGCAACTAATACGTTTTACAAGAAAATAAAAAGTTTCTCGGTTGGATTTATCGAGATTCAGCAGAGATTCCATTTACCTGACCCAGAGTGTCAAATATTTACGTCTCATTTTCAACTTACAATCACTATGGAACGAAAATGTAGTAGAAAAAGTGACGAAGGATTTCGGAGCACTTTAATTTAGCCCTAAATCAAATTGTTTTGCATTGGTTTTTGTGTCTAGTGTAGGTGGGCCAAACAAATTTGCACTAGAAATCCCTGAGTGATCTATCCGACTAAGTGGTATATGAGGGTTGACTCACTAAAAAAGACAATCTACAAGCTCACAAAGCTCCGAGTCAAGTTCCGCCTAAACTCTGCTTTAACTCGATCGTGCTAAATCACGTATCGGTGACCATGGACTTCAATAACCACCTCAGTTCATGGGTCGATAAGCAACTCTCCTCTCGCTTTATGTGCAGTACTTCCTCGACGTATGTTGGAATTGTGCGTCAATTTTCTTTATTTTGCAACATAGCATTCATAATCGTCTCTGGTGCGACTAGGTTATGTGCGCATTCCAAGATGCGCACCTAACTTAGTAGATAGAGAATGGCGGTTCTGGACATAGACAATGAGGATGAGGAAGAGGAGGATGACGTCATAAACAGGGTCACGAGGCCAGCGAGCACGATGACGTCCCTGATAAGGGGGTATTCCCCAAAGTCACTGATAAGGAGATATTCCCTAAAGTCACTGAATATGAGTTGTTCCCTAAGGTCACTGATAAGGGGAGATAAGAAGTTGTATTACGCTTCCGTGCTGAGAAGTAGGAGAATGACGTCGATGTGGAGGATGGCGTCACTGACGGTGCAAATTATGTGAAGCATGACGCTACGGAGGAGGATGACGATGAAAATTATGTGAAGCATGCCGTTTGGCCTTGACTGTCTTATTAAAATTGGGATGAATAAATATTGAATTTCAAAGCGCCAGCGATTATCGCATAGCGTGTGAATTAGAATTTTATTGATAACAGCAACTGAATTTCACAGATGTTATTTTGTTAATGTTTTTTTATAATCATGTTGTGACCTTAACCGTCTTATTAAAATTGGGATGAATGGCTTTGAATATTAAATTTCGCATAGCGTTTGAAATAATTAGAATTTGATTGATAACAGCATATGAATTTCACATGAGAAATGTTATTGTTTTTTATAGTCATGTGCTTGTGTCTTTATTCAATTTTAATTATAGCCTATGGGGTGAATGGCTTTGATTTCGCAACAAGAGAAATGCTAACGTTTTTTATAGCGAAGATGGGGTCATGTGACCTTGATCGTCATAGCGCCGGCGATTGTCGCATAGTGTTTGAAATAATTAGAATTTTATTGAGCGTTTGAAATAATTAGAATGTCAACAAATGAATGAGAAATGTTATTGTTTTTTATAGTCATAGATTTGTGTCTTTGACCGTTTTATTTAAAATTGGGGTGAATGGCTTTGATTTCGAAACATGAGAAATATGACAACAAACGAATTTCACTTGAGAAATGTTATTGTTTTTTGTCATATGTTTGTGTCTTTGACCGTTTTATTAAAATTAGGGTGAATGGCTTTGATTTCGCAGCATGAGAAATGCTAGCGTTTTTAGCATGCGCGTGATAAGAGAATAGGATATCCGGTGAATGAAAATATTTCAACAATGGTACAGCGTGTAAAAAAAAGCAGTGACTATGAAAAAACTTGAGTTTCATTGATAGCAGCAGCAAACGAATATCGCAACATGAGAAATGCGTTTTTTAGCATGTGCATGATAAGAGAATAGGATTTCCGGTCAATGAGAACTATACGACAATATGATACAGCGTGTAAAAAAAGTGTATTTACGTGATAAGAGATTGTTTTAAAAGGAGGCTGTTTGCAAGTATCTACATCAGAAACGTTTAGTGCGAGTGACTGCAAAGTGCTAGTAAAAAATATATTCAAAAGTGTTAAAGTGCTAAATTAATCAGCTGGTAAGTACCAATTTTCTATATATATAGAGTTAGTGAAAATAGAAGTGTAAAAAAAAAATAATGTTGTTGAAATCGGTTAAAATTGGGCCTCTATAGGCCTCTATATAGCCATGTGTATATGGTTGTTTATGTGTGTGTGTGTGTGTGTGTGTGTCTTATAATTTGAGCCAGTGAAACAGATTGGAAATAAAAGAGTAGTTTTCTTCCGCTTCCAGGTTTAAAACGCTCATTTAGCTCGGTAGGCAATAATCGGGACGCTACTATAAAAAAAAGCCAAAATAGAAGCTATACAAGCATTCAACGATATCGCAAGATATTTTAAGCCTTTTATTAGCGTAAAAGACTTGGTTATTAACCAGCCGTACAACGTGTTAAGCCAAGGCCCGAGAGGGGCTGTAGTACTACGACGACGTACAAAGTGCTGAACGGTAGCGTGAAGAAAACAAAATTTGGCGAAAAAATTTGTCTTGAATTGGAAGAGAACGTACTGTTCTTGCCTGACCGATACAACAAGCTAATTGGGGAAACGTTGGACATTATAAGCAAAAGTTCGTTGTCGATTACATCAAAAGGTCTAGTCAAGGACGGTGGAGGCATATACGACTAACATCTTATAGATATTGGAAAATCTGTTGCGAAGAACCCAGTCGATGAAATAGAGAAGCCGGTATTATATGCGGACGAAGACGATACTATTGACGACACAATTTACTCGCAGTGGAAAACATTGGTAGTGCCGGGAGATACAACATCATCGCGACACATAATTTAGTTATTTATATTATATATACTCTTAATATTTGATTAAGTATATAATAAAATTTTATTGCATATAATCTATAATGTTTGCCTGCCCCAGTTGTAGCAAAAATTTTAACCGATCAGATAATTTGAAGCGTCACATCAAGAGTATACATGAGAGAACGGAATCGATAAGCATATGCAGTATTTGTAAAACTGGGTTTGATAATTCAGGCAATTTGAAAAGACATATAAAGTTAAAACATGTTATAGAGAACTCATCAAGTGCACAAGCCCTCCTAGCTAAAGAGTCAGATCGCGAGAGCTCGAATCTTGAGTTGAATGAGTCTATGTCCGAAAATAATCAAGTGGTGCAAGTTCAGCGTACAGCTATCAAAAGAAAGCATGATAATGCTGATAGTATGCATTGTCATATTTGTGAAAAAGACATTATAAAATCATATTTTAAAAATCATCTGAGGAGTAATTTACATAAAACAAATGTCGGTAAAATCAATAATGTTCAAGACGAGAAGGTGAAGAAAATTTCGCAAGCATTTGCAAGTCGAATAGCCTCATACCAGATTAATAACGCAAATGAGAAATCAAGCATTGAGGAGTTTTTGAGAGGAGAGAATAATTGTTTCAAAGAACTATTGCAAAATCAATTTCATGAGCTTACTACGGTGAAAGTCAATGTAGAACTGTTTGCAATTTACATTAAATTCGATGTGAACAAAGAAAATAGCTCGAGTGATTTGAAATCGTTTAATACCAAAAATGTTGTAGTTACTATCGGATGCGACCTTGATGAAGTGTATCAGAATTTTTCGGCTATTATTTTAAAGAAAAGTGAAGAGTTTCAAGAGCGGGATAGTGGATGGGCATTCCAGCAGGTTCTCTACTTACAAGTCAACATTAATAAATATGAGCCATTTCACGGGGGATCCTATTTACCACTGCCAAAAGAAGTTGCCTTGAAAAAAGCATGTGTTAATATTAAAAACTCTGATGATGCATGCTTTGCCTGGGCTATAGTTTCAGCTTTATATCCTGTTGAACTACACTGTGACCATGTCAACTCATATCCATATTATTCAAGTGTTTTAAACTTGGAGGGTGCTAGTATGCCGATTTGTTTAAACGATATCCCTATTGTTGAGCAAAATAATGGGATAAGCGTCAACGTTTATGGGTGGAGGGACGGTTCAATTATTGGCCCATTTTATTATTCTAAAAATAGACAAGAGCAGCACATAAATTTACTCTATATTGAGAACGATAGTGGTAGTAATGGCCATTACTGCTGGATAAAAAATCTAAGCCGATTGGTGAGAAGTGGATTGTCCCACCACGAGCATAGATCATATTTATGTGATGGTTGTCTCATAAAATTCACAACTATTGAGCGATATAATAAACATATTGAGCATGATTGCAATAAAATCCGCACAATTCTACCAACAGACGATGATAAAATTTTGAAATTCGAAAATTTCGGCAAGCAGCTCAAAGTCCCTTTCATAGTCTATGCAGATTTCGAAGCTATATTGCAACCAATCCATTCATGTTCACCTTGCCCTGAAAGTTCATTTACAGAGAGCACTCATCGGCATTTACCATTCAGCTTTGCATATTATATCAAATGTAGTTATGATTCATCTCTTAACAAACTAGAAATATTTCGGGGTGAAGGATGTGTTGATGTTTTCTTGGCTAGGCTGCAGCGCGATGCTGAGAAGATCATCAAAATCTTAAAAAACAATAAGCCGATGCAAATAACAGCCGCAGAGGAAACACAGTTTCTAGCCTCTATATCTTGTCATATATGTGGGCAAAAATTTGGTCCGGAAATTCAGAAAGTGCGAGACCATTGTCATTTAACTGGAGCATTTCGAGGTGCAGCATGTAATAATTGCAATCTTCTTTATAGAGTACCCAAGTTCATCCCAATTGTTTTGCATAACTTGAGTGGCTATGACGCCCATTTCATATTTCCAAACTTTGGAGGAGATTCCGATAATATTAGTGTAATTCCCAAAAATAAGGAGAAATACATTTCCTTCACGAAATACATGAGGATCGATGAACAAAACATTGCGTTAAGGTTTATCGACTCATACCGATTCATGAGCTGTAGTTTAGACCAACTTGCCCAAAACCTCAGCAAAGACAAATTTTTCGAAACCCGTCGATATCATCACGACGATGAGCTGCTTGAACTTGTCGTTAAGAAAGGTGTTTTTCCTTATGAATACATTGATTGTTTCGATAAACTCAATGAGTCATCCTTACCAGCTAAATCATCATTTTATAGCACATTGCAAAATAGCGGCATCACCGACGCAGAGTATGACCACGCTCAAAATGTTTGGAGAAAATTCAACTGCCAAACTCTAGGCCAATACTCGGATATATACCTGATCACAGATGTGCTGCTACTGACAGATATATTTGAGGAGTTCAGAAATGTATGCTTGCAGACCTATAAGCTTGATCCGGCTCATTGTACCGGTTTACACCAGTCGGACCAAAAGTGACCTGACCTAAATCGCGGACTAAATGAACTTAGTCCTCAGGTGTTTACAACGAACCCGACCTAAAATTTGCTTAGGTGGAATTTAGTCCTCGTCCGTATATGACAGCTGTCATTTAGTTTAATTTTCCTTCATGCACTGTATTTATCGTTTCATCTGTCTCTCAAACATGTTTATTTCAATGATTTTGTGTCAAAGGGGAATGTTATGAGCTTATATTCAACATACATACATTATTAATAGTCGCACAAAAATCAATGTTTAGGTCGCGTCTGTTTACAACGATTATAGTCCACGACCTATATTTAGGTCAGGTCGCTTGAAATCGTGGACCGACCTAAATTTAGGTCGGTCCACGAGTGTCTACAGCACATGGACTAAAAAATTTAGGTGGAATTTGGTGTTTAGTCCGCGGACTAAACGTCCGCTGTAGACGATACTATTATTTCACAGCACCCTCACTTAGTTGGGATAGTATGCTGAAAAGCACTAAAGTCGAGCTGGAACTGCTGACCGATATTGACATGTACCAGTTTGTAAAGCGTGGGATAAGGGGTGGGCTATGTCAATGCAGTAAGAGACATGCAAGGGCAAATAACAAATACATCTCTAAATATGACTCAAATCTTGCTAGTAACTACATTTTGTATGTGGATGCGAATAATCTTTACGGGTGGGCAATGAGTCAGTACTTACCCATAAGCGACTTCCGCTGGCTAAATAGCCATGAAATTGAGCGCTTGGATGTAATGAATATTGAAGACGATGCATCTAAGGGTGTCATTTTGTCTGTTGACTTACATTATCCGGTAGAGCTCCATTCAGCGCATAATGATCTCCCATTTTGCCCAGAAAATCAAGTTCCCCCTCTTGAAACTTCAAAATACAAAAAATTGTTGGCAACTGAATCTGATAAACAGAATTATATTATTCATTATAGAAATTTAAAACAGTGTTTACGGTTCGGGCTCAAATTAGTAAAGATAAACCAGGCATTAGAATTTACACAGTCACCCTGGCTAAAAACTTATATAGACTTAAATACCGAAATGCGTACAAAAGCCGCAACTGATTTCGAAAAAGACTTTTATAAATTAATGAACAACAGCGTTTTTGGTAAAACGATGGAAAACGTGGACAAGCATGTTGATGTAAAAGTTTCAACCCATTGGGAAAACATCGGCAAGAAAAAAGGGGCAAATTATTATATTAGTAGACCCTACTTTCACAGTAGTAAAGAAATCAATGAGGATTTGGTTCTGATTCAAATGAATCGGGTGAATGTCGAATATAAAAAGCCTATATATACCGGGTTCGCAATTCTTGATTTATCGAAAACACTCATGTACGATTTTCATTATAATTTTATTCAAAAGAAATATAAAGATCGGGCGCAGCTTCTCTATATGGACACAGACTCATTCATCTACGACATTGAAACATCCGATATTTATGAAGACATTAAAAATAACATTAGCTTATTTGATACAAGCAATTATGACACAGATAATCCATATCATATTCCACATGCAAACAAAAAAGTGCTGGGGAAATTTAAGGATGAAAGCCCTCTAGCTCCCATTACAGAATTCATTGGCACTAAAGCCAAATCTTATTGTATAGTTACCGATGAATCATGCATTAAAAAAATTAAAGGAATAAAAAAATCTGTAGTAAATAGAGAAATAGAGCCATCAGACTTTCTTAAATGTGCTCAAAACAATAAAATTAAAATGTTTAACAAAATGTATGTGTTCAGATGTGATAAGCATCTTATTTATACTAGATTAGTGAATAAAGTAAGCCTATCGGGTGATGATGATAAAAGATTCATCATACCTAATTCTTGTAGTACATTAGCATGGGGCAATAGTTTAATAAATAAATATACGTAGCATTATAAGAAAAAATAATGTTTATTATAGATAAGTTCAACCAAATTGTTACAATAAATCATTCTTATTTATCCATGAATTGTGTTCTTTTGTAAATCCTAGCCATTTAACGTAGACTTTGGATCCTTTCGTCTTCAAAACTTTTTCCACCAGGAAATCATTTGGGTATTTTGTTTTGCTCAGCTCCAGTTCATAGAAACAGCCTCGAACCGGGTTTCCTTGGTAGTCGTCAAGTAAGTATGTAACTGGATTCGTGAGCTGCACTCGACGAATTTTAAATATTTCAGTTGTCCAGTTTGGTGTGTAGCCCTTCTCAAACATATACTTGTATTTACTGATGCGAACATACTTGCCAACTTTATATTTCGACCATCCATAAGTTTTAGTTTGATTGAAAGCTGAGGATAGTAAGTTGGATTCATTTGATTTGTTAACGTCAATAAGCCGCATCTTTATCGTACGATATATAGTTTTATTGTACTGATTTGTTAAAGCCTTTATGTTTTTAACCCATTGATATGTACCATTTGCACTGAATTGTCGCCAAACCAGATTTTTCAGAGTTCTATTGAAGCGTTCCACAATCGATGCTTTTTTTATGCTAAATGTTGAGTAGTGATTAATATTATATTTTTCCATCAGATGCTGAAAGATTCTTTTCCATCATCTATTTGAACGTTCTTCGGCACTCTACCACCGCTACTATTGAAAATAGACTGCATGAGCTCAGACTGCCGTTCTTCCCGATTCTCATGATTTGATTGTATAGTGAATATTATTAGGGCTATTAACCTCTAACAATGCACATATTGGTGTAATAAAATACTAAGTTAGTTAAGAATATACATTTTTTTATATCATTCATTATTTTTTATCATAGGTTAGACTGACTGCTGACTCATCGTAACTTTATTAGGTCAGATCTTGATTTTAGTGAATTCAAAGTTAGAATATATACCATGAATATATACGGTATACAAATTATATTAACTAAACTATCAAAACATGAGAATCGGGAAGAACGGCAGTCTGAACAGGTTAATAACCATATTGAATTGATAAACATCGCTGTTTGGACAGACGCGCATGAAGGTCTTACAGTATAATTGTTAGTGTTTGTTTGTTATCAACAGCATATGATATATTAATAGAATTGTATATAGTATTATCATAAGCTTATGAACATATAAAAAGGGATGATTAATAACCCTATTGAATTTTCATAAAGATCTCTGTTTGAGCAGATGGGTACGAAAAGTAAACCTTGGAAAAGCATATCTCTTGGCACACGCGTGGGAATAACTATGGCATTAGATGCTTGTGTCTTTGATCTTGGTAACGATTCTGTGCTATCTCCATGCTGTAGAACTATTATTGTTATCAGCATGATGCTTTTTAATAGAATTGTAGTCAAATTTCACCTTCCGATTTGATCTTTAGCCATAACCATGATTAATCGGATTGTTGTAGAACATAATTTTATTAGTTTGCAGCAATGAACGGTTTATTAATAGAATTATACAAAGTATTATCATACGCTTACGAGCATATTAAGAACATTTTTGAGACCGGCACTTAAGAGGAGCACGATGACGTCACAAAGAGAAGCAGGCCGACACTTAAGAGGAGCACGATGCCGTCACAAGTGATGAAGAATATGAACGTTGGAATGAAAGATATGTGTCGGTTCTAACGCAAAAGAGGAGGAGCAATAAGGATACGGTGTCTGCGATTATTGGTTCGCGTATGACGTCCGCGTATGACGTAAACGATCTTCCTTGAACTGATAAACAGCTCAACAGGGCTGTTTAAAAGCTAAACAGGGCTGTTTATTAGCTCAACAAGGATGTTTAAAAGCTAAACAGGGCTGTTTATTAGCGCAACAGGGCTCAACAGGGCTGTTTAAAAGGTAAACAGGGCTATTTATTAGCTCAATAAGACTGTTTAAAAGCTAAACAGGGCTGTTTATTAGCTCAACAAGGCTGTTTAAAAGCTAAACAGGACTGTTTATTAGCTCAACAAGGCTGTTTAAAAGTTAAACAGGGCTGTTTATTAGCTCAACAGGGCTGTTTATCAGTTCAAGGAAGATCGTTTACGTCATACGCGGACGTCATACGCGAACCAATAATCGCAGACACCGTATCCTTATTGCTCCTCCTCTTTTGCGTTAGAACCGACACATATCTTTCATTCCAACGTTCATATTCTTCATCACTTGTGACGGCATCGTGCTCCTCTTAAGTGTCGGCCTGCTTCTCTTTGTGACGTCATCGTGCTCCTCTTAAGTGCCGGTCTCAAAAATGTTCTTAATATGCTCGTAAGCGTATGATAATACTTTGTATAATTCTATTAATAAACCGTTCATTGCTGCAAACTAATAAAATTATGTTCTACAACAATCCGATTAATCATGGTTATGGCTAAAGATCAAATCGGAAGGTGAAATTTGACTACAATTCTATTAAAAAGCATCATGCTGATAACAATAATAGTTCTACAGCATGGAGATAGCACAGAATCGTTACCAAGATCAAAGACACAAGCATCTAATGCCATAGTTATTCCCACGCGTGTGCCAAGAGATATGCTTTTCCAAGGTTTACTTTTCGTACCCATCTGCTCAAACAGAGATCTTTATGAAAATTCAATAGGGTTATTAATCATCCCTTTTTATATGTTCATAAGCTTATGATAATACTATATACAATTCTATTAATATATCATATGCTGTTGATAACAAACAAACACTAACAATTATACTGTAAGACCTTCATGCGCGTCTGTCCAAACAGCGATGTTTATCAATTCAATATGGTTATTAACCTGTTCAGACTGCCGTTCTTCCCGATTCTCATGTTTTGATAGTTTAGTTAATATAATTTGTATACCGTATATATTCATGGTATATATTCTAACTTTGAATTCACTAAAATCAAGATCTGACCTAATAAAGTTACGATGAGTCAGCAGTCAGTCTAACCTATGATAAAAAATAATGAATGATATAAAAAAATGTATATTCTTAACTAACTTAGTATTTTATTACACCAATATGTGCATTGTTAGAGGTTAATAGCCCTAATAATATTCACTATACAATCAAATCATGAGAATCGGGAAGAACGGCAGTCTGAGCTCATGCAGTCTATTTTCAATAGTAGCGGTGGTAGAGTGCCGAAGAACGTTCAAATAGATGATGGAAAAGAATCTTTCAGCATCTGATGGAAAAATATAATATTAATCACTACTCAACATTTAGCATAAAAAAAGCATCGATTGTGGAACGCTTCAATAGAACTCTGAAAAATCTGGTTTGGCGACAATTCAGTGCAAATGGTACATATCAATGGGTTAAAAACATAAAGGCTTTAACAAATCAGTACAATAAAACTATATATCGTACGATAAAGATGCGGCTTATTGACGTTAACAAATCAAATGAATCCAACTTACTATCCTCAGCTTTCAATCAAACTAAAACTTATGGATGGTCGAAATATAAAGTTGGCAAGTATGTTCGCATCAGTAAATACAAGTATATGTTTGAGAAGGGCTACACACCAAACTGGACAACTGAAATATTTAAAATTCGTCGAGTGCAGCTCACGAATCCAGTTACATACTTACTTGACGACTACCAAGGAAACCCGGTTCGAGGCTGTTTCTATGAACTGGAGCTGAGCAAAACAAAATACCCAAATGATTTCCTGGTGGAAAAAGTTTTGAAGACGAAAGGATCCAAAGTCTACGTTAAATGGCTAGGATTTACAAAAGAACACAATTCATGGATAAATAAGAATGATTTATTGTAACAATTTGGTTGAACTTATCTATAATAAACATTATTTTTTCTTATAATGCTACGTATATTTATTTATTAAACTATTGCCCCATGCTAATGTACTACAAGAATTAGGTATGATGAATCTTTTATCATCATCACCCGATAGGCTTACTTTATTCACTAATCTAGTATAAATAAGATGCTTATCACATCTGAACACATACATTTTGTTAAACATTTTAATTTTATTGTTTTGAGCACATTTAAGAAAGTCTGATGGCTCTATTTCTCTATTTACTACAGATTTTTTTATTCCTTTAATTTTTTTAATGCATGATTCATCGGTAACTATACAATAAGATTTGGCTTTAGTGCCAATGAATTCTGTAATGGGAGCTAGAGGGCTTTCATCCTTAAATTTCCCCAGCACTTTTTTGTTTGCATGTGGAATATGATATGGATTATCTGTGTCATAATTGCTTGTATCAAATAAGCTAATGTTATTTTTAATGTCTTCATAAATATCGGATGTTTCAATGTCGTAGATGAATGAGTCTGTGTCCATATAGAGAAGCTGCGCCCGATCTTTATATTTCTTTTGAATAAAATTATAATGAAAATCGTACATGAGTGTTTTCGATAAATCAAGAATTGCGAACCCGGTATATATAGGCTTTTTATATTCGACATTCACCCGATTCATTTGAATCAGAACCAAATCCTCATTGATTTCTTTACTACTGTGAAAGTAGGGTCTACTAATATAATAATTTGCCCCTTTTTTCTTGCCGATGTTTTCCCAATGGGTTGAAACTTTTACATCAACATGCTTGTCCACGTTTTCCATCGTTTTACCAAAAACGCTGTTGTTCATTAATTTATAAAAGTCTTTTTCGAAATCAGTTGCGGCTTTTGTACGCATTTCGGTATTTAAGTCTATATAAGTTTTTAGCCAGGGTGACTGTGTAAATTCTAATGCCTGGTTTATCTTTACTAATTTGAGCCCGAACCGTAAACACTGTTTTAAATTTCTATAATGAATAATATAATTCTGTTTATCAGATTCAGTTGCCAACAATTTTTTGTATTTTGAAGTTTCAAGAGGGGGAACTTGATTTTCTGGGCAAAATGGGAGATCATTATGCGCTGAATGGAGCTCTACCGGATAATGTAAGTCAACAGACAAAATGACACCCTTAGATGCATCGTCTTCAATATTCATTACATCCAAGCGCTCAATTTCATGGCTATTTAGCCAGCGGAAGTCGCTTATGGGTAAGTACTGACTCATTGCCCACCCGTAAAGATTATTCGCATCCACATACAAAATGTAGTTACTAGCAAGATTTGAGTCATATTTAGAGATGTATTTGTTATTTGCCCTTGCATGTCTCTTACTGCATTGACATAGCCCACCCCTTATCCCACGCTTTACAAACTGGTACATGTCAATATCGGTCAGCAGTTCCAGCTCGACTTTAGTGCTTTTCAGCATACTATCCCAACTAAGTGAGGGTGCTGTGAAATAATGAGCCGGATCAAGCTTATAGGTCTGCAAGCATACATTTCTGAACTCCTCAAATATATCTGTCAGTAGCAGCACATCTGTGATCAGGTATATATCCGAGTATTGGCCTAGAGTTTGGCAGTTGAATTTTCTCCAAACATTTTGAGCGTGGTCATACTCTGCGTCGGTGATGCCGCTATTTTGCAATGTGCTATAAAATGATGATTTAGCTGGTAAGGATGACTCATTGAGTTTATCGAAACAATCAATGTATTCATAAGGAAAAACACCTTTCTTAACGACAAGTTCAAGCAGCTCATCGTCGTGATGATATCGACGGGTTTCGAAAAATTTGTCTTTGCTGAGGTTTTGGGCAAGTTGGTCTAAACTACAGCTCATGAATCGGTATGAGTCGATAAACCTTAACGCAATGTTTTGTTCATCGATCCTCATGTATTTCGTGAAGGAAATGTATTTCTCCTTATTTTTGGGAATTACACTAATATTATCGGAATCTCCTCCAAAGTTTGGAAATATGAAATGGGCGTCATAGCCACTCAAGTTATGCAAAACAATTGGGATGAACTTGGGTACTCTATAAAGAAGATTGCAATTATTACATGCTGCACCTCGAAATGCTCCAGTTAAATGACAATGGTCTCGCACTTTCTGAATTTCCGGACCAAATTTTTGCCCACATATATGACAAGATATAGAGGCTAGAAACTGTGTTTCCTCTGCGGCTGTTATTTGCATCGGCTTATTGTTTTTTAAGATTTTGATGATCTTCTCAGCATCGCGCTGCAGCCTAGCCAAGAAAACATCAACACATCCTTCACCCCGAAATATTTCTAGTTTGTTAAGAGATGAATCATAACTACATTTGATATAATATGCAAAGCTGAATGGTAAATGCCGATGAGTGCTCTCTGTAAATGAACTTTCAGGGCAAGGTGAACATGAATGGATTGGTTGCAATATAGCTTCGAAATCTGCATAGACTATGAAAGGGACTTTGAGCTGCTTGCCGAAATTTTCGAATTTCAAAATTTTATCATCGTCTGTTGGTAGAATTGTGCGGATTTTATTGCAATCATGCTCAATATGTTTATTATATCGCTCAATAGTTGTGAATTTTATGAGACAACCATCACATAAATATGATCTATGCTCGTGGTGGGACAATCCACTTCTCACCAATCGGCTTAGATTTTTTATCCAGCAGTAATGGCCATTACTACCACTATCGTTCTCAATATAGAGTAAATTTATGTGCTGCTCTTGTCTATTTTTAGAATAATAAAATGGGCCAATAATTGAACCGTCCCTCCACCCATAAACGTTGACGCTTATCCCATTATTTTGCTCAACAATAGGGATATCGTTTAAACAAATCGGCATACTAGCACCCTCCAAGTTTAAAACACTTGAATAATATGGATATGAGTTGACATGGTCACAGTGTAGTTCAACAGGATATAAAGCTGAAACTATAGCCCAGGCAAAGCATGCATCATCAGAGTTTTTAATATTAACACATGCTTTTTTCAAGGCAACTTCTTTTGGCAGTGGTAAATAGGATCCCCCGTGAAATGGCTCATATTTATTAATGTTGACTTGTAAGTAGAGAACCTGCTGGAATGCCCATCCACTATCCCGCTCTTGAAACTCTTCACTTTTCTTTAAAATAATAGCCGAAAAATTCTGATACACTTCATCAAGGTCGCATCCGATAGTAACTACAACATTTTTGGTATTAAACGATTTCAAATCACTCGAGCTATTTTCTTTGTTCACATCGAATTTAATGTAAATTGCAAACAGTTCTACATTGACTTTCACCGTAGTAAGCTCATGAAATTGATTTTGCAATAGTTCTTTGAAACAATTATTCTCTCCTCTCAAAAACTCCTCAATGCTTGATTTCTCATTTGCGTTATTAATCTGGTATGAGGCTATTCGACTTGCAAATGCTTGCGAAATTTTCTTCACCTTCTCGTCTTGAACATTATTGATTTTACCGACATTTGTTTTATGTAAATTACTCCTCAGATGATTTTTAAAATATGATTTTATAATGTCTTTTTCACAAATATGACAATGCATACTATCAGCATTATCATGCTTTCTTTTGATAGCTGTACGCTGAACTTGCACCACTTGATTATTTTCGGACATAGACTCATTCAACTCAAGATTCGAGCTCTCGCGATCTGACTCTTTAGCTAGGAGGGCTTGTGCACTTGATGAGTTCTCTATAACATGTTTTAACTTTATATGTCTTTTCAAATTGCCTGAATTATCAAACCCAGTTTTACAAATACTGCATATGCTTATCGATTCCGTTCTCTCATGTATACTCTTGATGTGACGCTTCAAATTATCTGATCGGTTAAAATTTTTGCTACAACTGGGGCAGGCAAACATTATAGATTATATGCAATAAAATTTTATTATATACTTAATCAAATATTAAGAGTATATATAATATAAATAACTAAATTATGTGTCGCGATGATGTTGTATCTCCCGGCACTACCAATGTTTTCCACTGCGAGTAAATTGTGTCGTCAATAGTATCGTCTTCGTCCGCATATAATACCGGCTTCTCTATTTCATCGACTGGGTTCTTCGCAACAGATTTTCCAATATCTATAAGATGTTAGTCGTATATGCCTCCACCGTCCTTGACTAGACCTTTTGATGTAATCGACAACGAACTTTTGCTTATAATGTCCAACGTTTCCCCAATTAGCTTGTTGTATCGGTCAGGCAAGAACAGTACGTTCTCTTCCAATTCAAGACAAATTTTTTCGCCAAATTTTGTTTTCTTCACGCTACCGTTCAGCACTTTGTACGTCGTCGTAGTACTACAGCCCCTCTCGGGCCTTGGCTTAACACGTTGTACGGCTGGTTAATAACCAAGTCTTTTACGCTAATAAAAGGCTTAAAATATCTTGCGATATCGTTGAATGCTTGTATAGCTTCTATTTTGGCTTTTTTTTATAGTAGCGTCCCGATTATTGCCTACCGAGCTAAATGAGCGTTTTAAACCTGGAAGCGGAAGAAAACTACTCTTTTATTTCCAATCTGTTTCACTGGCTCAAATTATAAGACACACACACACACACACACACACATAAACAACCATATACACATGGCTATATAGAGGCCTATAGAGGCCCAATTTTAACCGATTTCAACAACATTATTTTTTTTTTACACTTCTATTTTCACTAACTCTATATATATAGAAAATTGGTACTTACCAGCTGATTAATTTAGCACTTTAACACTTTTGAATATATTTTTTACTAGCACTTTGCAGTCACTCGCACTAAACGTTTCTGATGTAGATACTTGCAAACAGCCTCCTTTTAAAACAATCTCTTATCACGTAAATACACTTTTTTTACACGCTGTATCATATTGTCGTATAGTTCTCATTGACCGGAAATCCTATTCTCTTATCATGCACATGCTAAAAAACGCATTTCTCATGTTGCGATATTCGTTTGCTGCTGCTATCAATGAAACTCAAGTTTTTTCATAGTCACTGCTTTTTTTTACACGCTGTACCATTGTTGAAATATTTTCATTCACCGGATATCCTATTCTCTTATCACGCGCATGCTAAAAACGCTAGCATTTCTCATGCTGCGAAATCAAAGCCATTCACCCTAATTTTAATAAAACGGTCAAAGACACAAACATATGACAAAAAACAATAACATTTCTCAAGTGAAATTCGTTTGTTGTCATATTTCTCATGTTTCGAAATCAAAGCCATTCACCCCAATTTTAAATAAAACGGTCAAAGACACAAATCTATGACTATAAAAAACAATAACATTTCTCATTCATTTGTTGACATTCTAATTATTTCAAACGCTCAATAAAATTCTAATTATTTCAAACACTATGCGACAATCGCCGGCGCTATGACGATCAAGGTCACATGACCCCATCTTCGCTATAAAAAACGTTAGCATTTCTCTTGTTGCGAAATCAAAGCCATTCACCCCATAGGCTATAATTAAAATTGAATAAAGACACAAGCACATGACTATAAAAAACAATAACATTTCTCATGTGAAATTCATATGCTGTTATCAATCAAATTCTAATTATTTCAAACGCTATGCGAAATTTAATATTCAAAGCCATTCATCCCAATTTTAATAAGACGGTTAAGGTCACAACATGATTATAAAAAAACATTAACAAAATAACATCTGTGAAATTCAGTTGCTGTTATCAATAAAATTCTAATTCACACGCTATGCGATAATCGCTGGCGCTTTGAAATTCAATATTTATTCATCCCAATTTTAATAAGACAGTCAAGGCCAAACGGCATGCTTCACATAATTTTCATCGTCATCCTCCTCCGTAGCGTCATGCTTCACATAATTTGCACCGTCAGTGACGCCATCCTCCACATCGACGTCATTCTCCTACTTCTCAGCACGGAAGCGTAATACAACTTCTTATCTCCCCTTATCAGTGACCTTAGGGAACAACTCATATTCAGTGACTTTAGGGAATATCTCCTTATCAGTGACTTTGGGGAATACCCCCTTATCAGGGACGTCATCGTGCTCGCTGGCCTCGTGACCCTGTTTATGACGTCATCCTCCTCTTCCTCATCCTCATTGTCTATGTCCAGAACCGCCATTCTCTATCTACTTAACTTGCGAAGCAACTGCACATAAAAATGTATTCTGAGCATCGCTGTACTCAGCCTTACAGTCCTAATTATTCTATTCAGGTATTTCCTGAAGTAACCGTGTTCTGTCAAGAATTGACAGCGTGGCTGCGGCTAACCCAAAGTTTAATTTGATCGACTAGCTTAAACGTCCAGCGTTCTCTCCACACCATTCCTACTAAGTCAATTTTCGCACTACTAATCGTACACTAAACTAACCTGGCTACTGTGAGACTCCAATGTATCTCGGCATGAACTACTCCAGCAGACGTAGACTATAAAGCTCTGGACATCCTTCTAGACTAAGAGCTTCCATCTCACATTTTTGGCAGTGATGAATGGAACGTTGATGTAATCATGGAGACGCATTTCTCCAGGATATATATTTTTTTTCTTAGTGTGGATTGCAAAAAAAATCTGCTGACCAGATCCCCGGGTGACCTATCACCACGGGGTATGTGAGGTTTGACTCACTAAAAAAAAGGACCATCTACAAGCCCACGAACTTCCGAGTCGGGACCCGCCTAAGCACAGCTTCGACCCGGTAGTGCTGAGGATATATTACTACATTCAGGATATATTACTACATTCAGCAGTGCAATTGATTTAGGTACATAGGCGAAGGGGTACTCGGATAGCTGTGTGGCCAGCGAATTGGCAAAGTGTGACTCTTTGCTAGCAGAGGTTTTATAAAGCTTCTCCATAGAAACAATGATGTCATCGGTTACACTATCTATCAGACCTTCTGGGTCCTGGAAGTCCTCAAGACAGTCGTGGCTTTCCATTGAAGCGCATCACACCAGGCAGCAGTCAAGCATAACTCGCAGTGGTCTGTGCTGGGTTCTGGCCGTTTTTTCAGGCTACTATCTCGTTGGAAGGCACGCTCAACGGCTCAACGTTTTCTTTTGGAGCTGATGATGGAGATGACTCATCCTCCATCTCATTTGCCAGAGCCTAACTTTGGCGAGAAGAAGGCAGTTTCCACCCGAGGCAACCTTCCTCGCGAATCTGACTGATTTATCCATCATCGATTTTAAGGCAAGGGTGGAGTTTATTATTATGGGAACCAGATGATTTTCTGATTACAGTTGCTGAAGGAGAGTGATATCGGTTCTATTACAAGAGGTCTTCATTGTAGCGTTATTTTTGGTTGGATTTTCCGATTAACAAACCACTCGATCTTTCTATCTACCTACCTACCGTGTATTGCCTGGTAGGTTTGTTTAGCCTCCCCGTCGCAACCCGTCGCAATGAACATTTTTGTAATTTTTATCCCCAGATAAAACAGGGAGTAGGCCTTTACGTCACCGAATATAGGGCATATATTGGCGTCTCGTTCTTGGTTTTTGTAGGGACAAGACCTATGGAAGGATCCTTTTCTCGTACGCGAATAAGAATTCCGAGTTAACCTTGCTTAGTAACCAAGCTTGCGACGAGTTGAAGAAAACTCGCAAGACTCGAGTCTTTTAAAGCAGGAGCTTGCATTTTTCGGAGGGACTTTGTCGCAATAGAAATTACAACAAAAAAGGCTTTGTTAGTTGCCAGCATCTTTATGCAGATTTCTCGATCGTAGCTGTTGCTGGTTGTGATTTTCAGACATCGATATATGAATTAATTCTTTTGGAGCTACATTTATACACATTTTTCAAACGAGTTCGTTTAACTGTCGCTTGGTTCGTTTCATGATGTTGATATGTTTAAAAATATTGATGTCATTATTAATGTTTTTGTTTGACCCTCATTTACGTGTGTTTTGCTTTTTTTTCGCATACTCAATTCTAATAAAAAAATCAATAGCTCGTTCGTTTCGGCACATGATATTAGAATCGTTACCATAAACCAATAATTTCTTTGATTTTATAATTACCCTAACATCTTAAATCGCTTTTTCTAACGACAGGTTGAAGAAGACTCAGAAAAAACGGTCTGGTTACCATACACCGTTTTTGACGATATTCATTTTGTGATAGGGGATAGGATATCAAATTTAATAATATTCAAATTTTCAGAGGTGCCTTTGAAGTTGATGAAAAGGTGTAATATTTTGAGGTTGTATTCCAGAAGCAGATTGAAAATCTGAATTGTTGTTGGTTTGCATACAGTTAGCCTTAGATTATATGGCCTGATTACTTTCTGAGCAAACGTGGCTATCTGACTTAATAGGACAACAGAAAACACCTTATAGACGGTACTCAGCATTATGGAAACATGTAAGCTCTAGAAAGCATGCAAACGTCAAGTGAAAAAATAATAAATACAAAAAAAAATCAGTTATCAGAAATAATTTCGTTGCGCAACGTGACAAAGACCAATGATAAGATTTTATCGAACTGTAAACTCAAACATGAAGCTTGACTAGCCTAGTGGAAAAAGCACTGGCTTCTTGTGTATGGAGTTCCCGGTTCAAATCCAGGTTGGGAAGAGAGACCACACTCCGAGCATTGAGTTTACCTAGCTTTGAATATGTACCTGAGTTAATTAGGGGTAAAAAGAGTTGTCGTACTAACCACTCAACACTAGAATTCACATTAATTGAAAGTTTGTGAATGAAGTTCTCTACCAGCTCCAACCCCTAGACCCAGGAAAGGTTGTCGTAGGAATACATTTTAAATGCAGACTTGGGCCTTCAAGTCCAGTAGGAAATCCACAAAGTGATGGTCAGTTGTTGCATGGTGGCAGTGATTCATCGATTGAAAATCTCGAATCGACCGAAGAAAAACTACTATAATAGCAAGCAAATAGCCTTTTTTACTCTAAGAAAGTAGTTTTGCAATAATTTTAAATTATTTCAATTTGCTATTTCAAGTTTGAACATCTCCCGGTCGGTTACTAGCTAAAACTCTGATAGTGCTGAATTTTTTGCTTGTTATTTTTATTGTACTGAAGTCAAATCCAGTTAGATTAACATTAGAAATTGAATAAGTTTTTTAATTGGCAATAACACGAGTCCTTATAACAGGGGAACCTGTATCATCCACTGTTGTATTTACTATCAACTCTCTTCACAGTCATTTTTTTTATCAGCAATGTTTTCATTGTTAGAATACTATATTTACAAAAAAAAGAAACAAGTGCATCATGTTACTGACGTGGAAAATGCATTTCAAAAGCCATTCTTATATAAAACGCGTTCATTTTCCACATTCGAAGAATGGATATCTTTGTCACAATACTGGCTTCAATTTGATTGACAGTGAAAGTTGTTGCATGAAATACATAAAAGAAATTTTGATTGATATCGTTTCATACATTACAATTAATTGTACATTAGCGAATTGAAAAATCAGTGCGTATGTGACTACACCAACCGCTCACGAAACCGTGAAGTATTTTCATCAGCTTTCTGTTGAAATTACCTCGAAGTTAGAAGAATAAAAGTGACTGCTTTTTAAAATCTGATGATGGCCAGCCACAAATGCACAAAACCGTTCATTTGAAACATATCTCTGCATGATGAATGCACACATAAATGTGTAGATATGATTTCTATATTTTTCACTTCACACGTCGTGCAGCTAAACGGAAAAACCGATAATGAAAACTAAAATCAAATTATATCTACAATATGCTGAGATATTTGGGTGTAAACCAGATTTGTACCTACAAACTGTGCAAAAATTATCTGCTCGAGTTTCACCTTAATCAACTCGTAAATTAATTGCAGAGCCGTGAAAAATCTCAGCCAAGGTCATTACTGAAAATAATTAAAAGAACTAAATCTATGGTCTTACTCCGACGCTAATTTGTTAAATGTTATGGGAAGTTTACACCTCTCTAAATTAACTCATACGAACTTCATTCATGAATGAATCGTATGAAAAAATATAAATTTCTTTTGCATATGCAGAGCTAAATTCTTTTGTACATACATACACACAACATAGCTTTCTAGGTTTTGGATGTAAATATGCGGAAACGATTAAGTCGGATTCAGTTACGCAGAAAATTTAAGGTTTCCGCAAAATTCAAAAATCACTCAGGTGAATCATAATCGTTTAGTTGAAACATTCATAAATTACCATAAGCAAAGTCAATTAATAAATTTTATTTGCATATTTAGTCATAAATAAACAAATGCGAAACCATCGATTCGAAAATTTCGAGGATTGCTATGTGGCCACGAAATAATTTTCTTGATCGCAAAAAAAAAACTACATACGTTGGAATCGATTGGAAACAACAATTTTGTTGGATGAGGTGCGCTTCAAGCGATTTTAATTTTATTTATTATTGTTTCAGGCAAAATATTTTGAAGAAGATTTGAACGATGGTAGTCTTTCTAATTACGTGTTTGTTGTAATGTCTACAAATTTTTATTTTTTTAACAGCGTGTCGATCATCAGGTCAAATACAAGTTGATTTCATAATTAAATTTAAAATGTGCGGAATGCTTTGAATAAATAATTTATGTTGAATATAATATTGAGCTGACAAGTCTGTTGATGAGCTGCCACATAGTAATGCATAATGAGGCAGGAAGCAGCACATCACATACTTGTAAAGTTTTTTGATTACTAAATGATATTATGTTGGTAAGATGAATTTCCGTTTTTCGTACTTAGGTACCTATATCGTTTTTGAGACTTTATTTAATAATTTTTCACTGAAAAAATATACCAGTTTCCGTATAATCAATTTGAATTTCTCTCCATCTACAAGAGGCTAAAAACAATAATTTGCTGACTGCCTATATTTTTTATGCTGCGATAAGATAGTTGAATAAAAACACTAGCATTTTTTTAATCATGCCATAATGGCATGTAAACAAACAGATCAGAGTAGCACTCCCTTTTTTCATTTGACTGTGGTGAAAACTCAAGCGGTAGTGAAAAAGTGATTACAATAGGCCTCTATATTCAAAGGCAAGGATTCTATTTTTATTATCATTTAATATTTTCTCGCTTTATTTGAATAAATATAAAAATATGCTCCCACAAGCCTTGATAACGATATCAGCTCATCCAACTATTAGGTTGCTGCAGATGAAATGACCGACTTTTTATAAAGACAATTTATTTAAGGGGTCGTAGCACCTTCAAATTGAAAAAAAAATGTTTTTTTCGGAGGCTTGTTTTTAATTGAATAAAAAGACATATCTTAATGAAACTTTTTACACATACTTTACTTCTTTTGTACTACATTAAAAAAATGTTTAAAAATGTTTTTTGGCCCCCTGTCGTCTGCTACAATTTTTGGAAAATACACCAAAAAAACCTGGCGTGCATGATAACTGTCGTCAGAAAAGTCGGAAAAAACAAACAAAAACGTGGTTTTCAACAACATCAAAGCGGCCTTGGAATGAACTAAAAAAAAAAAATTGGTTGAAAAATAACAAAATGGCGGCGTTTTTTCGAAAATCGAGGTTTTTTTTCCCCAGAAATCGGCTATAACTAAAAAAATTTAGTGCCGATTTTTTCATCCGTAGTTCATTCTGAGCATCAACATGTGCAGATTAACGTGTTAAAATTTCAGAACGATTGGATAATATTGTTTTTCTTAATCATGCACGCCAACTTGCAAAACGTTGTTTCGAGAAAATCGCGCTTAAAGTTAAAATTCAATATTTTTTGCAATAAATCTTACCGAAAATTAATCTGCGATGCCTGGACCATACAATGTACCTTCTTCTTACTCATACTCCTCCTTTTCCAAAGATTTTTGCTCCCTTCGAGCAGTTCTGGCCTCTTTAGATGCCTCAGTCGAGTGTTTTTCCGCCTGGTTGATTCTTGCAGCATCTCTATGTTCTGCATGTTCCAGCGCACGTTCGCTAATTGTAACTCCCATTGCTTGCATTAATTTCAAGATAGCCATAAATCCTTCATTAAATGAACATGCAGAAATATTTGCAGCCATATTTAGCACGTTTTCCCACAAAAAGTATGTTTGGGGGCCAAATTCTAAACACAAGAATTATAGCTTTCGTTATTATTCTGCGTGAAATTGCCTAAGCAGCGCTTTCATAAATCTTCTGATGATAAGTCATCAAAGTTAGGCTTTAAAATTTCTTGTACCTCATCATCTAAAGGTGGAGGATGCTTGAAATTTTTTAATGCATTATCACCAGCTGCCTCCGCCTTGCGCCAGTTACACCAAGCCGTTACTCCAACAGGACAATAAGAGTGTTGAGGGTTCTCATCAGTTGAAATTTGGTGGTAATATGCTGCCCAAATTTACTTGCGTATATTTTCGACTGAATCAGGATTTCGTCGTATGCCTAGGCCATAATATATGGCAAAATTTTTCATTAATTTTAGTGCTAGTTGAACTTTTTTCGGACCTTTTTTTGGAGATTCTACACTTTATTTTTGCAGCAATTTTTTTTTTTTTTTGCCAAGACTAACTGTTTTTTTTTTTTGCTTCTTTTAAAGGAGATGACTCACTTATCTTTGTCTACACTTTGGGTTAAGTCGATGTAGCGATATAGCCAAGTCAACGAAAATCATAGCAAAAATGGCCTTGGGGCGCTTCGCATATATACTCACAAAATTTGTTTTTTTTTAGAATTTCAATTTTATATTATTAAAATCATGTTTTTAAAGCTCCATTCTAACATATTCAATCAAAAAACAAAAATCGATTTTTCAAAAATTTGGAGGTGCTATGTTGCCTTAATTAAAATAGGTACCAATAGATGCAACACACTTTTCCCAACGAGATACAAGTACATGTATACCAGTTTTGTAGAAGCCAGAGTTTCTGGTTCGAAGAAACTCCTCGAAGGCATTTTTGACAGCAGCTTCATTATTAAATCTTTCTCCTATAAAAAAGTTATCCAAATGTTTAAAGAAATGTTAATCTGTTGGTGAGAGGTCTGGTGAATATGGAGGATGAGGAAGAGTCTCATAGCACAGCTCGTTTAATTTTTGGACCGTTGTTCTCGATACATGAGGTCGTGCGTTATCATGAAGCAATATCACTCCATCCCTGTTGACAAGCCAAGGTCGTTGGACTCTCAATTTCTGATGGATTTCATCCAGTTGAGCACAGTATTTCTCAGCATTAATGGTTTAGCCAGGTTGCAGGAACGAATAGTGGATAACTCCAGCTACAGACCACCAAACAGTTACCATCGTTTTCCTTGGATGAAGGCTTGGTTTCGGTATGTGCCTTGGCGATTCATCGGCATCTAGCCATTGGGCCGATCGGCGACGATTATGGTATAAAATCCATTTTTTATCCCAGGTCACAATTCTGTGCAAGAACGGTTCCTTTTTGTTGCGGGAGAGAAGAGAACTTAAAATCTCCATTCGACACGTCATGTGTTGCTGTGTTGCTCGGTAAGATCATGCGGAACCCATTTGTCAAGCTTTTTCACTTTTCCAAGTTGTTGCAAGTGGTGGCAAACTGTCGAATTGTGAACGTCTAATTTCTCGGCAAGATCCCTTATGATTTGGCGGGGGTCAGACACCACTAATGCACGCAGCTCGTCGTTATCGATCGATGGTCCTGGATGTCGATGGTCGATCGATGGTCCTGGCTCACTTCCAAGGTCCATATCTCCCGTTCGAAATTTTTCGAACCACCGCCCAGTGGTTCGTTCGCTAACTGAATCAGGTCCAAATGCGCTGTTGATATTCCACGTTGCTTCCGTTGCGATGTGCTCTAATTTAAATTCGTATAGTAAAAGTAGCCGTTTTTGATTCACTTCCATGTTCACTTTCTCTTTTTGTTTTTACGATCACTATGAAGTACAAAACAGAAATGACTCCATAAACCAAGGTAACAGTATTTATATATGCCATATCATTTGCGCCGCCTTGTGCCAACATAATACACTAAAATTGCAGCCAACTTTATGTCATTGCTAAATTAGCCATTTCATCTGCAGCAACCTAATACAAGTAGATTCGAAATCACCACGATACACAAGAACCCATGAATAAATGAATTTCAAGAAGTGGGTCCAGATCGTCTTTACCGATGTGACCTCTTGGGCCTATTGTGTCTCCTCAGCACTATGTTTTATGCCATATTAGCTATAACAAGAGCAGAGCCACGGATACCTAATTTCCACTTTAATAGTGCTGGGCAGGGTGTGGAACGGTATTGTATATCACATCTCCATAGGATAGTCAGCAGTCGTCCCGCTCTTTACCAACGCTCAGGATGTCCTTTTCTCAAGAAAGATGGTATTTTAAGGCTGTATTTGATGCCTATAAGTATTTATTTATTAGTACATATTGTCTACATCAATAGATACTATACAAATCCAATTAAAGACTAGGCAAGGTAAATTCAGAATTCGAGGAATAGCAAGCAAGTAGATCTACGTTGTACATACTCAACAGCATCAATTAAGTAGTGATAATGAGGAAACCAAATTTGACAACAATAGTCGAGGACACTACGCACGGAGAAGATATACAGGCGTAACACATGAGGAAATACTAGCAAACGCGCTGGACGCTCTAAGATTGAAACCAAGCAATCACGTGCCTTTGCATGTGACACGCATGATTTAGACATCAAATTTAAGGGGTTAGGTACACTTGGTACGTCCAAGAAAATATCTTTTTTAGGATTTCTTTTAGACACACATAAAAATAATTAATAAAAAATGATTTTTAACTTCGGTATCAGTGATGTTGGCGCTGCTGCTTTGCAATGCCAAGACCATTTGGCTTGGCGCTATGCTACGGCGCGGCGCAAAGATATGAGTCGAGTATACTTATCTCAAGTCTGTTTGATGCAAAGCAATATACCTACGCGTACGCACGTTTCCACGAGCTTATTTGATTTGCCTTCAAAAAGCTAACACTGCGTTCAAAAAGCTAACGTGAAACTGAAATTCATTCAAATTTTTGTATGAGAGTTTTTCTCGAACGGAAAATCAATAGCATTCCAGCACATATTTTCTTTTCCGATCGGTTCGACTCAAGCCACTTGAGTTTTACAGGCTGCATGTGTACTTCAAGCAAGAGCCGCAAAGTAAACATTATGAAAAGCGATACGATCGTGGTATCATACTGAGAAAACACATGGCGCCAGACGCCATAATTTATAGACTTCTGGCGCCATGTACATAGTCGATTTAGGGATTGTGATAAAATATAGCGCCACACGCCATAATACATGGCGAAAAGTACATAGGCCTACACGCCATGTACTATAGTCCTCCACGCCATGTACATGGCGTGGCGGACTATATTACATGGCATGGAGGACTATAGCACATGGCGTGGAGAACTATAGTGAAGTTATATACTATAGAGGGCTATAAGCATAGCGTCTGCTCCTATGTACTATGGCGTGTGGCGCTATATTTTATCACAAATCGACCGAAATCGACTATGTACATGGCGCCAGAAGTCTATAAATTATGGCGACTGGCGCGATGTGTTTTTTCAGTGCATCTGAAGATGATCCAGTTTGCATCCAACAAAAGGCCACGAACCTTCTCAGTTCGGAGCATCTGAAGGTAGAACACTTGATGTTAGGTGATGGAATTCTATCAAAGAAATTCCCAAGGGATTAATGACATGAAAGATCATATCCTCTCCTATATTCAAGAAGCTTGCTGATATTTATACATCTCCTCACACAGCATGGCTGCGAGTTATAATTATAGTGCCATGAGCCATATTACATGGCTCATGGCACTATGTAATATGGCGTGTGGGGCCATAATTTCTGCGCCATGAAATTATGGCGCTGGGAGCTATACTGCATGGCTCAGGGTACTATGTACATAGCGTGTGGCACCATAAATGCTGCGCCATGTAACATGGGACCACGCGCTATGTAGATTCTGACATTATGGCGCTGGGAGCCATATTGCATGGCTCAGAGTACTATGTACATAGCGTATGGGGCCATAAATAATGCGCTTTGCTACATGGCTCTGGGCGCTATGTGGATTTTTTTCAGTGCATAGCGTCATGGTATCAGCGCAATGCTGCCAGCGCCGTATGTGAGTCCGAGAAACGCAGTGAGTATCACACATAGGCGAATGAGATCATGGTATCATAGCGCAATGGTATCAGCGCAGTGCGCTGATACAACTGCTGGCGCCGGTATCAGTGTATCAGTGCTTCAAAATTTGCTGCTTTACCCATGTCTAGTGACGTGAGACAAATGTTTTATGTCCGTCAGTCTTGTTCAACATATGAAGCACTAGTACTCTTAGACAATGGTTGGCCCGTAGTGGAAAAATAAGCGTAAAATACCACCCGCTTTCACTTAAATAAAAATAGCGTATCTGCCGACGCCGTACGG
This sequence comes from Nemotelus nigrinus, assembly GCA_947369275.1. Taxonomy (NCBI): domain Eukaryota; kingdom Metazoa; phylum Arthropoda; class Insecta; order Diptera; family Stratiomyidae; genus Nemotelus; species Nemotelus nigrinus. The sequence continues at coordinate 43,904,911 of OX376374.1, forward strand.
TTTGGCTACCCTGATGGAATGTCCTTAGTGTCTTTTTGATCGGAGGAATATGAGGTGGTGGTGCTTTTGTTCTCCTTGCACAAGACTTGTCGAAGAGTGGAAGAATGTGACAAACCGGAAATAGTAAATTTTTATAGCGCAGCAAAGAAAGGTATGGCCACAGTTTATACCACAGCTCCCTGAGCGATGGTCTCTTCGCCTCTTATATTCGCCTCTTATTGGAAATCACAAAAACGAACTATTCACTGCTAGCGATAAACTAATATGCGACTAAGGATAATCGATTTCAAAAATTTGTGCGCTAAGGTCATTAGCAACTTCAACACTGACGCTCGTAATGGGCCGTAGAGGACAAACTTTACTTATTGTTATCTCGATTACTCTTAGTCACTAGACTCATTAACAAACTGTCATTCAATTTGTGCCATGCCAATTATGTTTTGTAATGATTTTGTACATAATTTATGTATCATTAGCACAGAAAATACAAGTATATCTGGAAATTTCACTCTTTTAAACTGTTTCTAATCTGAATAAAAAAGAAGTGGATGCTTTTGTGGATAAAAAGTCTTATGACCTAGAATATATGAGTTTCACATCTCGTGTTTAGCCATTTTTACCGGGTTGTTTTGTTATTGATTTAAGATGCTTGCAAATGTCAATAGAATGCAAATTAGCTGCAAGATGTTATTAATAGTTTAACGTTTCATTTTTGACAAATAGTATGTGTATCGTTACCTATTAAATTAAATTAAGGCAAAATTATCATCGTCCATGAAACACCATAATTTCTTGAAACACGATAATGCAACAATATTGGCGGAATCAACTGCATTTGGCGGCGGAATAATAAATTGATTTCTTGATTCATAGCAGCATTTATTAAGCCTAATAAGCGACTATTTTTAATTCAATCTACATATCACATAAATATCAGATCAGAAATCAATAGAAGAAATATGTATATGTGAAAGTTATTACGAAAATTAATGGTTTGCAAAAATGTCGATGCTTGGCTTTTTGTGAACCGGTCCATCGAACTTTTGTTTTCATCGGGCCAACACGTTTTCATTTCGAGAATGTTACAAATAGTGATCGGTGCCGTGAATGGAACAGGGTCGGAGAGAGGTTGTTGTGCTTTAAGACGAAAGCTATGAATGAAAAGAGGATGATGTGATCTAAAGTTGACCACAAAACCGTTTGGAGAAAAGTGAAATAATTTTGCAGAGCGACTTGGCTGATTGACGAAGAGCAAAGTAAATATAGAGTAGGTGCAAACCATACATGGTGAAGAAAGTGTTGTGTCTTCATGATACATGTCTAAGGGACATCTGAAGAAGATGTTAGGCATTCGTATGCTGCTGCCACTGGTTTCGCTAGTTTTATCAGACACTATTAATTAAATCGAATAACCGGATTAAAGTACGAATGCGGATAAAGTGTCAAAGCAGTAAATTCATGCATATGCATTTAGACTATAGGCTTGTACTATATTTTTGAAATATTTCGATTTATGCAACAAAACAATTTGAGCTTTGACTGTTGCATAATATTTCATTCGCTTTGGCACGCAAATTGAAAATAATTGCATTCAATAGGTTGATAGAAGGGTTCAAATAGTTATGGACGTGCATGTTGCATGCATATTTTGAATATTTTACATACTTCAGCGTTCAGAGCATATTTCGGCTTGAAATGCATGTTCGTGTATATTTTTATCAGTTTTGTTTAATTATTCGTAATACTATTTTTTCTTGCGAAATTCTAGTTCCATGGTAAAACTTCCATTTAGGAGACCCACCTCCGATCGCCTTCGGACGGGGAACAACTTTTTCCTCTAGCGAAATGGGCGCTCTCGCTGGGGAACAATGTTAAAGATCGCAATGGCAAAAATCACATTACCAAAAATCGAATTGCCCAAATTCAAATTGCACAAAAATTTAATTGCCGAAAATCGGAGAATCAGACCCTCAAAAACTAAAAAAACGGACCGCCGAAAACCGGAATATCGGGCCGCCAAAAACTGGAAATCGGACCGCCAAAAACTTATACTTGGTTCGGAAATACGGTTGAAAAATTAGAATAGAGAAGGCAGCTGTGGCCATTTTTGTCATCTAAAAGTTTGTCATCTAAATGGACCTTTTTGTAAACCAAATGTTGGATGAATCTCGTGAACAAATCATAAAAGGTCTGCCACCTATGGTAATTTTTGTATTTTATGGCTTTTTTTAAATTTTTTTCCTGTAACGACAATTAATAACAAATATTGAAGTTTCGAAAATTTGAAGAAACAGCTCGGGTGGCAACCCTAAAACTCTTTTCACCCTTATAACTTCCAAACAATATTCACAGGGTATGTTTACCTTAACGTCAAGCAAATTTGTTATATTTTTCGTAAATATTGCACCAACAGATATATTCATATGCAAACTATTTACGATAAAAATAAAGAAAGTTTTGAAAAATTTTTAGATGGCAGCTTCAATTAACGTTTATTCGATGAAATTCTCGGATGAAAACGAAATTCAAAGTGAGCTTTTCATGGTGGATTTATGGCTGCTTCGTTGGAAAAGTGTTGCCAGCACTGGCCATTTTGTTTTTGCATTTATGTTATTAGGAGATGCTGTCGAGAAATGGTTTTTGTTGCTTTGGAGAAGAAACGGTTGATATGATTCTACAAAAAAGTGTATTAGTTCTTTTCACATTTTTTGGTCACTCAAAGACAATTTCTTCGAAAATCAGCTATAGAGCTAGAGTTTTTACTGATCTTCGAAGAAAATTAGTATTAGACTTGTTTCGCCATTAAAACCACATTAATTTACAAGCTACATTTTTTATCGAAAACATAACATTGGCGTACTTACACTGCCACCTCACAGCAATCGCAAATTACATTCATTAGATAGGGCTATATACAACCCTCTGAAAAGCAGTACGCAACAGAAGCTGATAGATGGATGGCACAGCATCCTGGCAGATCTGTGAATTAATACCAAATCACTTCGATTTTTGACAGAGCTTTCAAAAATTGCTGCTGTAGGAAATGCAGCTTCAGCATTTTAAGCTTAGTGTTGAAATTTTCATGCAAAATTTCACGTGAAATCTGTTTCGGCGAAAACTAAGTTCGAAAATAAGCAGGAATTGTACTCATTTTTTAGCATGAAGTTGCTTTGAAGTTACTTTCGCTTTGAAAATGCAGATGGCATCGACACATGTCTCCAAACATTTCACGCCAATTTAGTTTGCGCAGTTCATTCTTTCGAGCTGTTTGAATTTGGAAATTGAAATGTGTAAATGTCTTTCCAATAAGAAAATCGATCGAAAATTGAAATTCTTGACATTTTTTCCGTCAGAAATGAGCAGTGTCTGCTTTTCTCCATTGTCATAATTTTCGCTCGAAAGAATGGCCAGATAATGGAGGTATGTCAAAATTTAGCTTCACAATTAACTTAGCACCAGCTTTAAGGTGACAGGAATATAACCCTTCGAGAAAAACCTGCTCACAGAAGCAGATTTGGCACCATCCTCTTTTACAGATATGTTTTGCCCGTCAACTCACGGATTTTGTCAAATCCACAGCCTTCAACTTCAACTGATTAAGTAGAAAGTCAAAACCTTCAGATCGATTCAATTAGCCGCGCTTGAAATAGTCATTCTCTGATCAATTATCCGCGCTTGAAGTAGAATCACTAAACTTGCTTATCACTGTGTCTGAATCAATGGAAGCGAAGATAGACGAAATTCAGGAAAAGGAATTTCTTTCTATTCCGTTCCCGGTAATATTTTAAAAACTAATAAACATCATATTCTCTTAATAAAAATAAGCCTATTACCAAAGACAACACACATTAAAAAGCGACGCGAAAATATCAGTAAGTCAGAGATGATCACTAATACTTCATTTAAAAATATTTTAGAAGACAAACAAAGATAAATAGACCGAAAATCGAGAAGATGGAAATCAGAACTTCAAATGAAAGGAATAACTAGAGAAAATAAGAAAACAAATCTTAAGATCGAGAGTTCTACTGGCCGTTATGCGAAGAAAAATACAAAGATCCTCCCTCCTACTAAAGAGCGGATTGAGTGTAATACATATATGCAAGGCCTAGTGGCACGAAAACTGCACTAGCTATGCTGCCCTACTAAGCATAAAGGCTCTATCTGCATTTTTCTCATTTTTGAGTTAACACCGGATTCAAAAACTACATACTTTATTACATCATTCTACAAAATTTGGAAAACCTATCTTTTGTGGAAGTATGTTAAAATCAATATTGAAAAATTCACTCTCCATATACCTCCAGTACAAATTAAAACACAAATCAGTGAATATTTCGAAAGTAATAAAATGTAGATAGAACCTTTATACTTAGTACGGCAGTATGAGTGTGGTGTTTTTACTTGTGACCTTTATCTAGTAGACTAAGTTTTGAGAGTGCGTACACTTTTACGACGTTGCGTACACTCAATCGGAGGCATATTACTTACTGACTAAAAAGTATAATAACAAGTGAAATTATAAGTCGAATTATAACTATTTATTTTATTTGTTATTTTATTTGTTATATTACATCCGAATAAAGATTTTTATAATTGTTAATATATATCACTAATTAGCTAAAAACTGCGTATATTTGCCCCACATGACTCTAGTTGCTTGAAACCCACTTTTCACAAAAAAAAAAACCGATTTGAATAACTTCGACTTTTAAATGAATGCTGTAAGATTTGTTCTATTATGAAACAGGCATTTTCTAATCGCTCGACGGATTATGCTCTTAAAAATTCAACTTTATATGACAAATAAAGCCAAAATTTATTGCTCGTTACATTTCAAGGGGCATAACGTAAACAGAACATGTAAAAATTTTCCGCATGAGAAGTTATTACGAAACTATTATTAACCTAGATCTGTAAGATGAACAGTTTGAATCTAAGATATATGTAGGTGCCAAACGAAACATGCTACATATTTCTGTTTAATTCTCGCCAATTTCGTTGCTCATTCATTCTTCTTTGGCGTGATACCGTAGACTATTAGACTTCTTTAAATCAGTTCAAATATATGCAACTAATTGGTTTTGCTCTTATTCTTTCAAAACAAGAGTAGCTCAGATAATGTTTTATTAGAACAAAATATATTCTATGAATAATTATTTATTGGGTCAAGGACTATGTCTAACAAATGACATTATGTATAATATTATCAAATATGTTCTGAATTTATCCAAAGATTTGTATTTAAGATTTGATCTATTAAAATCTATGGAAATAAGACCTTACGTTCTTGATGAAGTGTCAATTGATATGTAAAATACTTTGCGCATTGATTTATTTTCGCCTTTAGTTATGAAAAACGAACATTTGTAGAATTTCAGTGCAGAAATGATGATTTATTGCCAGTGATTTTTTAGGTACCCCTATATTTCTGTAGAAGCAAGATATTCAATAAAAAATAAGTATAGGAGAAGGAAATTTGCTGAAGCTTTTAGCTTGGTTTTGACAATATTTTGGAAATTGTTACCTCATGCGGACAGTGAGGTGTGATGAGTGATTGCGACATGTTTTATCAATGGAGATCATTGCAATCAGTACTACGAAACAATCGAGAGAATAAATAATTCAGTGAGCAATTGAGTGAACAATCGAGAGAACAATTGATCAACAATCGGTATGCTCGATTATCCGACCTGATTCTTCAAGTCGATATAAAACTATGTAGTCTTAGATAAGATCGATTAATGGACTCGATTGTTGGGCTCGATTGCTGGGTTTGACAGCTAGATTCGATTGTTTACGATCGATTTATGGTAGAAACGCAATGTTTAGCTGTGGCTGTAGCTATAGCTGAAGGCAAGGACTGTAGAAATTGTCATAGTAGGCACTACCTTCAGAGCCGAAGCCGATAGCTCTCAAAATTTGATTGTTCCAAAATGTGTTGTTGTCTAAAATGCTTAACACATAGACTTTAAGATATTTATTTATTTGTTTAAAATGTACACACTTTGACTGATTCATGAATGACATCTCTGTGTCCGTTATGTCTCGCAGTAATTCAAATTGTTATCAATTAATATTATTATTAATTGTTAAATACGGCTTATACAACTATTGGTTTGACTAAATTAGATTAAGAGAGTAGATTACCCTCAAAATAACGATATCTATTAAAAAATTGAGATACATCTATCTTCTAAAAAAAGAGTAAAGTTTTCGAATAAATCAGTTCCTGCACGTTTACATTTTAAGGTGTTTACCATATAAGAATTTGTTTTTAGCATTTCATGGCGCGAAAATAATAAAAATGCCCATTGCTGGCATTTCTTGTCTGTTTTACTTGCATTATGTTTTATGCTCGCTCATGGTAAATAATTGGAAATTGATGCCTTGTGTGGGCGCTGAGTACCTAAAAGTAGGCAAGAATATTTTTTCAAATTTCGATTTGTCATAACTTCTGACGAAAAGAGTGGATCATCGTGAAATTCGCAGAGCGTGTTGATGTTATCGAAAAGTTTGCACAAATGGACTTTCAAGACTGTGCGAGCAACCCTGTAACTACGGTAGGATTCTGAAAATAAAGTCCTTTAGATCATCAACCATCCTGAAAATTTTTTGATTTTTGAAAAAAGATTCAAATTATTGATAAATGTTGACCTTTGTCCGCCACGTTAAAATTTTCAAAATTATGCGGTGCACAAGAACGGCAGCCCATCATCAAATTACCTCTATTTTCAGCACTTAAAACTTCTGTATCCAGAACTGACGATCGGATGATGCGATCAATATGAAATTTATAGGACTAGGTCTGATAGAAGTGACTTTGAAATACGGGCAACACTGTGGCAGTGGTGTCATCTTATCAGATTTTAACAACAAATTTTAACAACACTCACACAGTAGATGAACCTTACTTGGTATAAATTTGGTTGCAAAAGTAGCATAGGGCTGTCAGCTACGGCAATTTGCGTCTCCTAAATATTGTAAATTCACTCAGGAAAGTAAAGGTTTTTTCCCTATAGCGTCCCATGCTGTAACGAATTAAAAACGAAATTCATGTGATAAGTGGATCTTGCTGTATTTCTAACTCTGTAGGAATTTCGCAGAAAAATCATGAAATGGTTGCTAGCTATGGTGAGTTTCGAAACTTATTGACATTTCTTTGTCATTAAATTTTCAAATGGGAATGATTCTACAATGGCAATTAGCAACAAATATTCAGGTTTCAAAAATTTGAAAAGTTTTGAGGGTGGTAGCCCTGAAACTCTATTTACTCCTATAACTTTCAGAGCAGTCATTCTATCAAAACGATATTCACAGAGTGGGTTTGCCTAAACGTGAAGCAGATTTGGTAAGTTTTTGGCTATGGTACTAACACATGGTTGGTAGCACCAGACAATTTCGTAAAAATTGCACCAACAGATGCTTCCATTTTGTATTCATAAGTTTCCGAGTTTTAGAAATTTTTAGGATGGTAGCCTTTGACATAGTTTAATCGCTGGAACTTTCAATGATATCCTTGGATGAAAACGAAATTCAAAAGATAGGTTGGTTAAGCACGAGCGTGCTATGGTAGACTTATTGCTGCAGTGTTGGGCAAATGTTGCTAGCAATGAACATTTTCATCATTTGTGCATGGGAGATGCTGCCAGAAAATGATATTTGTTGTTTTGAGTAAGAAATGGTTGATGATACTATAAAGAAGTCTATTACATCTTTACACATTTTTAAGTTGCTCAAAGATAATTTCTTCGAAAATAAGTTTTCTGGCGGTTCTGATGCGCTAGACTTTTTCTTCTTATTGAGGATGTTTTAAGATGGCATAATAGCCACAGGGTTATCCATAATTTTAAATAACTTCTATCAAACCTTATCGAAATAAATGCCTCCTGTAAACTTCAGTTTGATCTGATGATTGAAAGTTTGAAAATTGGAGTGTTCGGAAAATAGGTCATTTGACAGAGGATTATCGCTCTTGCGCATAACAAAATTTTGAAAATTTCGAACTGAAAAACTGGATAAAGCACTAAATTAATAGATGATTTGCCTTATTTTCTGAAAAGCGGTAATTTGTCAGAAGACAAAGAGCGTCCAGAACACCCAAAAATATTCGAAGAGGAAGAACTGGATGCAATACTCCGGTCAAATGCAAGATGAACTTGCAAAATCATTCGGAATGACACACTAAGCCATTATCTTTCGTTTTAAATCCTTGTAAATGATCCAAAAACAAGAAATTTGGGTGCCTTACGAGTTGAAGCTAAAACGCATCGAACGGCGCTTTTTCACGTGCAAACAAGTATTTAAACGGCATACAAAAGCGTTTTCCTCATGATATCATAACTGGGGATGAAAAATGGATCCATTACGATAATTCTAAACGTAAAAAATCATACGGATACACTGGCCATGCTTCAATATCGACGGCCAAGCCAAATTCCTTGGTTCGAAACATGCTCTGCATATGGTAGGATTAGAAGGGTTTTGTGTACTATGATATGAGCTGCTCCAGTCAAATGAAACCATCACTGGTGTATGCTACCTACAACAATCCATGTAATTGAGCCAAGCACTGAAGGAAAAACGGCCAGAATATGCGTAAATGCACGATATTTTTCAACACGACAATGCGAGGCCACATGCTGCAAATTCGCCAAGGACACTGAGATGTGCTACCCCACACCCCGTATAGTCCAGACATTGGTCCTTCAGATAACCATTTGTTCTGATCGATGGTGCATAGCCTGATTGACCAACACTTCACTTCCTATGAGAAAACCAAAAATTGGGTTGATTCATAAGTAGATGAAAAAGATGCAGAATTCGTTGGCCGAAGAATACGTCATCTGCCTGAAAGATAGGAAAAATAGTTGCCCCCGATAGGCGACGCTTTCAATCAAATATATTTTACTGTTCTTTCATAGTAAATGCCCAAAATTTGTCACAAATACCGCATTTTTCATTTGCGCTCCTAATTTTTATATAATTTGAAATTTATATATGCCTAGTTTTTGGTAACCGATTTATCAATTTTCTTTGAAAATCACCGAGGCTGCCAAAATTCTACATACTGGCTTCGAAATATTTGAACGTACTTTATGGCTGACTCGATTGCTGACAACCGATTGTCAATACCTTGACCGACGAGATGGTAGATTGCAAGATGCTGGATAGAATACTCATAGCTACAATGGCGAGATGTTTTATTCAATTCTATGTAAAAAAAAAAAACTACGTAAAATAATATGTAAACAACAATATATATAGAATTATTCATCCAATAATTAAACTACAATGCAAAGAATAGCTTAGATAATGGTCAAATTTACGGGATCTAACTAGCATATTTGCGGACTACTAGCATCTTCTATAAAACATAAGCATAATCGCAAAGCTGATTTAAAAAAACAAAACAATGAATCTTAAAAGTTGATTCAACCTCAACTAATATAAAAATTATGTAAAGCCTGAAGCGAATTTTCCATCCTTTCATTTGTGACAGCAAGAACTGATAGCTTCATCTAACAGAAACCAAACCATTTCAAATAAGAAGTCAATAGCCACAAAGCAGCATTTCGAAAAATTAGCAAAAGAATAAGACTGTGAAAAGGAATGTTACGGGCAACATGGATTTTTTTTGTGGACAGCATCAATTCAATAGATTTTATGATAGAATACTTGACACAGCCCGGTCACGAAACTATATTTCGAGTATGAAATTGAATAGACATATTAATTTCGTCAAATCTTTTGAAAATTCAAATCTATAAATATTTTTTTTGGAAATTGACTGCAATATGAATACATATATGAAAATATTTTTACGTATATTTGCTGGAATCGAAAAACAATATTGTCTACGCCAAATTTTCGAGAGCATTCACCTCATGCAGTAAATCGTTGTAAGCTTATTTCAGCTCAGCAGCCAAATAATGCATTTTGTAAACAAATACATGACTCAACTCCTATATTCATAAGTAGGCGGTACTGCTGAAGATCATGATCGGCAAAAATTTACCGATCAGATAAAGATGAAATCCAATTACGACTACATTCACCAAACAGATGATGTGAGTACTACGAATGCATCACTGATTTCATTTAGTCGAAACGTTAAAATTTTGAGTACTATGTGAACGAATCAACGCGCTTTCACCGCAATAGCAGGTCTCATGTGGGAAGCACCTAGAGATAAGATTCACCTTAAAGGTTACATATAACTTTTCCTCTTGATTGCATTTCGTAGACACATAATTGGATGAAGTTTTATCGCAATGTGATACGATCAACAAAAAAAAAACAAATATGCAGCACCGAATTCACTTTTAGGAAAATCAAGAGTATAAACAACCTTCAAATTCTTGGTATGGACACGGCCGGTCATGCTGTCTCTGCATCCGTTCTACGATCTTGGATTTTTAATATAACAAACTTGTAGTTAAGAAAATTATATAGGTACATATTGGTGCTAAGATTATAAATTGCTTCAAAAAATTGAAAACACGGTTCCATTAACATTGGTACTGCCGGTACATCTAACCATAAATATATCCAAACGAGAAGAAAACTCAAAATGTAGATGAGAAAATTAATAATAGTACATACAACTATTTGTTGAAGTTTTTCACAATTATTTACCGTACTTTAACTGACTTCAAGTGTGCGTTTGCGGGAGATTACGTTAAGATTTGAAAGATGTAAGAGCAATTTTGCTTCGTATAGCGTACACACATGCGTGAGTAGTGTTCATTACATAATGAGCAAGAATATAAGAGGCAGGTTACACGTCTTCATCAAAATTCAAGTAATTATTCTTGACAGTGGCTATGCGAACGAAAAACTCTAATTGTTACTTGACACTTTTTTTTCGTAATAATACAAGTCAAAGAATGATGATGAGTTTTTGTACCTTTGATTGAATTCAACCTCCAGTCTGAAAAATTTCCAATTAATTTTAGACCAGATTTACATTAATTTAAGTACGAATTCTACTAGTATGCAAGTGAAAAGCTATCGAACAAAGAAATAATTTTCATCTTGCGAGAGAATCATATAGTCAGCATAATTCTTCTTCAATGGTGGAAAAACAAAATTCTTATTTTTAAATGATGATGTACACCCGGTACAGGAAAAACCCTCGCATTAGTAGTCTTGATTCTGATATTGGTGCACTCTGGGGAATTTTTAAATATTTATGAATTAAGAATAAGCCAAACATGCTACCCATTCACTTGTCCTCTTGGCTTAAACATTGTAGTGTTGATAAAAACAAAACCTTTGTGGATTCTCTAAAACTTCAATTTTTTGAGAACACTTCTGTAGACGACGATCTCGATTGAAAAATTTTCAAATTTTGCCAATCTCATTTTAGGCGCCTAGCGCCCACAGAGGGTTAAACATTTCAAATAAAATATATTCACATTTGGAACAGATTCGAAATTTACTTTTTGTTACTTGCATGTGAAAGTTACTTTTTGGCAGAAAAATAGGAATATTTAAAATATCACTAAAATGACCCCCGGCGCCAAATGGTTAAGGATTATTAACTTTTTGTGAGACCTGGCACTGTTTTGCATATACACCAATATATCAGTTCAAACGGATGGCGCGTTCCTGAGATTTTTTCACTGAAATTTTTGATTATATATATATATATATAGGTATATATATATATATATATATATATATATATATATATATATATATATATATATATATATATATATATATATATATATATACAGTAGTCCCTCGACTTACGTCGGAATTAGGTTCCGAGAATATGCGACGTAAGTCGAAAACGACGTAACTCGAGGGTAGAAGGAACCCCAGGCGATAAATGTATAAACTTTCATTTTTTGAATATGAATGTATTTATTTTTTAAGTTTGTACATAATTCATTTTTTTAAAGAAAATCGTGGGTTTTCGTCCACATAAGTTTTATACTTGCACCCTTCATCAAGTGCTTATACGCGACTACGCGTTAAATCGCAAATAGAAATGAAGGCAGCAAGTAGAAACTGGAATACGTATTTATAAAACTTACGAAGAAGAAAATAGACGGCTTTAAATATGTACAAATATGTACATATTTGACATAAAGCACTAAAAAGCAAGACAACAATTGTTATCATCTTTAGAATGAATAGCCTCTATTTCTACTGTTTGTGGGTTGACTGGTTTACTGGCGAAGAAGGTCGAAATTCGCGTTTAGGGCAAAGCTTGTTTTCTTTTTTCTTCGACCAACTGCTTTGTAATCGTTGACAGAAGTGAAGACTTCGTTTGAAATTTCTGCACTTCTTGATTTGTCGGGATCATTTTCTTTGAAGATTTTTATATGTATGATTAGTAATGCTTTATGAGAAAGATTATTGGCTTCCAAATATTTCTTTATTGTCGGACAGAAACGTTGATCAAACCAATCACGAAATATATTAGAAGTAACCCAGGCCTTTTTGTTGCACCTCCAAATAACTGGTCGATTTTCCTTGCATACATTTTTGAAAGCCTTGGATTTTCTGATTGATAAACAGCAAGAGGTTTCAGTTTCAAATCACCTGATGTATTCCCTCAAAGAAGCAAAGTAATCCTGGATTTTTCTGCCTTAAAGCCAGAAGCTCTTCTTTGTTGAATCGAAAGAAATGCTCTTGAGGGCAAGCATTTCCAATACAGGCCTGTTTCGACAGCATTAAACACCTGCTGTGCACAATAATCTCTATTTTCAATAATATCATGTAAAGTGTTTGGAAAGATCTTCGCTGCGTCATAGTCCGCACTATCCACTTTACCTGTTACTTTTACATTGTAGATTTTACTTCTTTTCTTGAAGTTTTCAAACCATCCATTGCTGGCAACGAAAGTAACTCCTCGATTCAAGTTTGCTTGTTCGAATAAGCTTTTTTCCTTCGCCTTAATAGTTAACGTGCTCACTGGCATATTTTGATGGTTCAGGTCTTACCAGAGGAACAGTTTTCAAATGAACAAACATCTGTTCTATGAAAACGGCAACGTAAGTCAAGGGACGGACGACATAATTTCAAGGGTTTGGTCTCAAAGTAATGAACGACGTAAGTCGAAAAAACGTATAACAAGGGAGACGTAAGTCAAGGGATTACTGTATATATATATATATATATATATATATATATATATATATATATATATATATATATATATATATATATATATATATATATATATATATATATATATATATAATTATATATATATATATATATATATATATATATATATATAAATATATATTTATATATATATATATATATATATATATATATATATATATATATATATATATATATATATGTATATATATATATATACATATACATATATATATATATATATATATATATATATATATATATATATATATATATATATATATATATATATATATATATATATATATAGAAATATGAATATTCTTCTTCGAACATTAATAAAAAGCGCTAAGCATCAGTTACCTGCGAGCGTTTATTCAGGCTAGATCGAATATTTAGCTTCAAGTTCAAAATGCGACGTACGATTGAGCAGGGGGAAATTGGATGCAGAGAGGCTTGCCATGATTTACCAAATGTTCAAGGATGTGCGCATGTCAAAATTGCATATTTTAAAAGGTGCAAGCTCTTCAAAGATGGCCGAGAGAGTCTAGAGGTCAATTATGGTGGTCGGTGCAATGTGCGCTTTAAGTGCTGAATTTAAACATTCAGTTAAGTGTGCGCATAATTGCAGATTCAATTGGCATTGAAAAGATGATAGTGCACACCATTCTTACTGAAAATTTGACGACGCGGAAGATCTGCACCAAACTTGCTTCGGAGATCTTGACGGACGAGCAAAAGCAATTGTGCAAAACGGCGTCGCGACGATTCTGCAAACCCTCTTAAGTCCCGATTAGTGCTTTTTAGTCGAATAGACTGTTTTCTATTCCCAAAAGTGAAATCCTTCCTCAAATGACGCTGCCATGGAAGAAACTTGCACGAGAATCGTTAAGAACCTTTTGGAATGCACCTACCAAGAGGACTTTACTGGTCACTGGTAAAAATTTTTCGACGCTTAAGAGGTATCCTTTGAAAAAAAATTAAACCCTTATATTTTAAGGTTTTGCAGCAATATCTGGAATAATTCTATTTTTCGAAATATTTCTTGGTATTGTTTATTCATACCATGTATATGGAATAGGTCCAGGTCTCACCAAATGTTAGTTATCTTCAATCCTTCTATTAACAGTTCTATGTGTATCTAGTTTTATTCACAAATCAATTTTCAAAAAACCAAGCCTGCAAAATGGATTTTATAATGTTTTAGAAATTGAAAAAGATCTAAAAAGTTTGTGAAATTTTGAATTGCGATAACTTTTAACAGATAATCACAAATAATTACGAAATTATCAGATAATTTCAAAATTTACAGGATACATTGATGGTATTAAGGTTTAGGAATAGCTTTTGGTATTACTGAACCGCGGTCAATTGTTGGCATCGCTAGCAAACTAGATGCGCCCATATCGACTAAATGGACTTAAGGGTTGCCAGGACATTATGGTCAACGCTCCATCCAAGCAAAAGCAGGAAACTGCTCAAGCTCAGCAGAAACTCCTTGATAACGAAGATTGGCTTTCTAACAGGGCACTGCCTTACTGCATTTCATATGAATAGAATAGGACTGACATCCAGCAATTGATGCAAGAGGTGTGAAAGAGGACACCATCGAGCATACTCTCTGTGATTGCGCAGATCAAAATAATAAATATGTACTTTAAGATTTTTGGTTTTTACAGCTCTCAAGAGCTAGCAGAGGTGGCTAGTACCATTACGTTGAGTTCGCTGATTAAATTTGTCGGAATGGCAGCTCTAACTAGACAGCGGAGTGTCGTACATATGTCCAAAATGATGGCATAGTGTAAGCCGTGTAGGCAGCAGCCCTTTTCTAGAACCTGATCTAGAACCTAAAGTGCAGATTAGAATGGTATTTTATAAATGTGCTGTCAACTCTGTAGCAACGGCAAGCACTAGAAGAGAAAACCTTCAAATTATCGATTCTCCCGAAATTTGTTTGCTTTTTACAAAAGTTTTACATTTAGAAATACATGCGAGTGGTAGTCCCGGAAACATTCCTACTCTATGAATTTCGATCTAGTCATCGGATCAAAGTGGTACATGATCCTAGCTAGCAATTAACCTTAGCCTCAGTCCCGGCGGACGCTTTGGGCGTTGTAGGTAGTACTACCCACCTGGGAAATCAAACGGTGGCTATCTGCCACATTAATATAATGAAAAAATTGATAATTTATTTCTTTATTTGTGGTGAAGAAGAATAAAACAAAGACAGAATTTACGAATGTCTTCAGCAGCAAAAGAACTACATTCCTTTAAATCATATGATATCTCATGGTTTCCAAGGTACCTTAGAAATCGTAAGTGTTGCCCATAAAATAACACATAAAGGCGCAAATTGTAGCCAGTATTACAGTCAAACACACTTTCAATTAATTTTACATATTGCAATGTTTTACGATCGAATAGATGGTCTGAAGCCGATAGCCCCAAGCCAAATGCGGCTTCTTGGAATCTGCCGATCCACAAATTGCGGAGTTAAACTTCAAATCTCTTGACTGATCTTAATAAAACTAAATAATATACCACTACATCACGGACCCATCATACAAATCCGATTTGATGCAGACGGGCAACTTTTGGGTGACACGTACCTTTCCTCAGCACCCTTTCAGTGTCACCATAGAGAAAACCAATGTAAAGAGAAATGAAATACAAAAAGAGATACAAAATACATAAAAAGGTGGGGGGCTTGGTTTTATGAGCTGGGGCCATCATCTTATGACCTAGAGCGAAATGTAAGAAAACGGCGACGATGAACAAACATACCAGTTGATGAAAACTGGGCAGCATTGGGTAGATGGAGTGCTTCTTTTCTTTGTATCCTTATTCTATGGCTACAACTACCCAGGATATATATCCTGTTGCATAGGGTATTTTTTAAGCGATATGGATTATGCTTAGTGTATTTGAATAGTCAGAAAGAAGGAGTCGGCTTTTGGTTTGTGTGACTGGTCTTGAGGCTCTTCAGCTCAAATGTAAACGCCTGAAAATCATATCTACGCAGCAACAAGAAGAAGAAAAGAATAAGAACAAAGAGTAGCAAAATGAAAGGGGAAGGCTGTTTCCAAATTTCCGCAGCGATATTCCATGAACGAGCACTCTATCGTGCACAGCATGCCTATACTCTCGAAGTTTTATTTCTAGTCCCATCGCCATCGCTACTGAAACTAAATTCCAGCGAAATCGTAAACCGTACTGCACTTGCGAAGGGACAAACAAAGAGAGTTAAGCGAGAAGAATGGTATAGCTTCACCGTTCACACTTTGAATCTTCGCGCAAATTTTTTTATGTGCACATTTCTACTTCATATTTCAAAGTCAAAGCCACGTGATCTAAGGCGCCGATAGTATCGTTGAAAACAAAATAGACAGGTTCATCATAAAGTTGAAAAGTATTAATGAAGGACTCAAGGACAATACTTCCGAAATCGCGAAACAGCCAAGCAATTCTTTTGTTCCTTCGACATCATCAAGCAGTCCCAGTGACAATCGTCGGTATGAATTTAAAACTAGTACAGGTAGCGGTAAGTTCATTCTTTAAAATGTGGCTCATTCGGCCTCTACTTTTCTCTACATAAACTATTTTGCATTATTTACTCTCTTTTATGATTCACTAATGAAGTGGATATTTCCCATCGAAACGTTACGGACAGCCAGTATAAATATATGTATACATATACAAAATTTTTTTATGGCTTTTTAGATTCCAATGCTTCCATATCGCTTATACCCAAAGTATATCAGAGATGAAAAAACCAGTTTTCGTTCTTCGATACAAATGAGGCTAGTTTTTTAATTTGCAAAGTGTACACAGACGCGATCGCAAAGAACAATAATACTTTCTTTCGCTGCCTGTTATTTACAATCAGAGGAAACATGGATGAACAGAGGCTTCAGCTATTGAAAGCACGGGGTGGAATGGATCAAAGCACATTCGAAAAGCGTTGAAACAAATGGTGGATCACCGCACTACCTTGAAAAAAGTATTTAGCACACTAAAAACTTTGAGGAAACAAGGTTTAGCATTACGTGGAGCAAATAATGATGAAGATTCTAATTTTATGGCGTTTTTACGAGCGCGCACTGAAGATGTGCTTGAGCTTGAGTCCTGGATAAAATAAACTGGTACTAAATAGCTCCACCACGAGGTTCAGAACAAAATTATAGAACTTATGGGTACAGAAATTCTGCTAAGTTGCATGGAAAAAATTTAGGAAGCAGAATTTGTCGCAATAATGTTGGTTGGAACTGCAGATATATCGAGGACGGAACAATTTTCTGTTTACATTCGAGTTGTATCTGAAGAGCTCATAGCAACTTAGTACTTCATTGGATTTTATACAACATCCAACGAGAAAGCCTAAACATCATTCAACCTCGTGAAAGATGTTTTCTCACGCTTCGATTTGCCTGTTTCTAAACTTAGGAGCCAATGCTACGATCGTGCGGCAAACGTTTCTGGGTCAGTTTCAGGACTTTAAGCGAGAATGAAAGCCACCGCAATAAATAATTCACCTTTTACGTGTTATTTATGTACATTATGCTAATAAATTAATGAATGTGCAAATGTTAAATGATTTTTCAATATATCCCAGCCACCCACTTATCTACAATAATCGACAGTTATTTACTACCCACCCCGGAAAAATGTGTTCCGCCGTCCCTGCAGGCTTGCAATAAAGAGCACGTTTTGTAGAACATGCATTTCAAATCTCGTCAAATGAGTACGGACCCGAGTAAATCTAACATTTCAGATCCATGAAATGTTTTTGAATCTTTGGTCGTCACTAGTACAACATTAGCATATATTAATTCATGATTGAAGAAAAATACAAGTTCAATAAATTTTCATAAATTCACATAGGATCCATAATGTATCAGCTCTTTGTCTCATTAGAAGAAAATTATGCATTCTATTTACAAAACTGAAAAACAAATATTCATCGACTCATATTCCTCATATTTTATTGAAAATATTTATGACTAGAATTGTTTGAAAATCAATGTTTTTACAAATTTCCAAGCACTAGAATTATGTGAATTAACTATTATTTATGCTCATTTTTATTTTTTAACGCCACATTCTTTTCGATCCAAAAGAATACTACCAGCAAACAATCGATTTTCAATAAAAAATACCTTGTCAGTTCTTCAATTACATTCCTTAAATGTTTAGCAGTAATTATATGACAACACTTTGTATATTTTTACCAGCATTATGTTATTTTCGTCTATCTTTTTCTTCAGATCACCAAATCAAACGCAATCCAAAACTAATTGGAATGAAGTACGTTTGGCTAAATGAAATACATAAAAGGAGCATACAGTGTAAGTTGAATTACTTTATGCTATTTTTCTAAAACTTATATGTGAATGTGCGAGTTTTACACTAATATACATTTCGCTTCATCACGAATGAGCTAAATGACTCGCAGCTAATTAAACACTTGTTAATATCGACTATTAGAAATGGTGTCAATCAGATGTTAAAATGCATGTACATGCAGTAACTGTAGATGACAGCAATGCACCAACAGAAAACAAGCAAGTGGTCGTTGCACTTGCGAGATTTTCTGAGATGACATCAATTCGCAAAAGCCCATCGTTGGTGCTGCAAGCCGCCAATACACCTCGGTATTTGTATGAGAACATAGGATTATCAACAAATGCTATGCACATATGTTTCCGTCATTTATAACTTTGCACCTTGATAAAATGTGCACTTACTTTCCTCCCATTATATTTATACTTAAACATTGCAATTTATTCGCTAGTCATTAGATCATTCGTTTGATAAATTGTATATGCTAGACCGGTAAGGAAAGTTATGCACATTTGATTCCATGTCCCACTTAAATTAAACAGCATAGGATGACAATGGTTAGCATTACTGACCTCAACGAAATTCTTCAGGTTATCGATGGTATAGCACAAAGAATTGTAAACAACACAGCTTGCACAGAGGAACAATACCGTTTGTAAATAAAACGATGGAAAAGCACTATAGTATACAGTGTATTTGCATTTACAGGGAGTTGAAGAAATGGCAAACAGATCTTTGTAGACAATATTCAAATCGAAAAGATTCTACAGAAGCTATGGCTACTTTCACATGGCTTATTTCGAGTAATTAGTGACTTAGATACACAATTAGAAAGTATGATCAGTAAAATTTGGTGCCTGGTCGGAAATGATAATGATTTTGATGTAATGAAATGATTTGTCAAATAAGTTTAAATTTTTCAATAGATTTTTTTGTCGTTGTTATGTAAACAATTTATCATGATATGGGGGTATTTATTTCTCAAAATGAGCGTTCGATCAAAATATCTCGTTTTGGTATAAAACCCTTCCTAGAAATAAGCCGATTGCCATATTTGAGCAAAACGAAATGCCACGCAAAGTACCCTTTAATCAGTAGCAAAATAAAATGCTCACATTGATACTAAGCGCGATTGTTTCGCAAATAATAATTTTCAATCGAAATCAAAAATTTTCATTTCTACTTTTTCTTCCACAACATTAGCACTTGGAACCAAATTTCCCAATTTGAATCGAACAAACGAGTTATTTCACTGGCTGAAGAAGAAATTGGCAAATTGAGGAGCAGCGAAATATCATCGCCATCTATTAGCATTTTCGATTTCGTCTTCGAAGTATAGTTCTGAACAGTAAAAAAGCGAAACGCCGACAAAATGAAAAGTTCATTTTGTATGGGATCCCCTATAATATTCAACAACATTTTTGCTCATATTTTCTTTCATGGTGTTCTCTTTCCGTCTGAGCTGGCATGCTTCCGAAATCTTCTCTCAGTTGCACTCCATGTTTATCTCCTATTTAGCTCCTTCTCGACCCGTACACTTGAACTATTATAAAGCAACTGGCATGATGACTAAAATGAACTTAATTTACTGGTTCTCCTTTTAAATGAGGTTCAACCTTATCTACCACTTCACTACTTCCAGTCGTCCTAAAAAGCCCAATGAAGCTCATTGATTTCCTCGTGATGCGACGTCATTCCTCAATGCTAAGGGTTCAGCTCGAGCTAGATTTGGAATTAGAGGCCCTTATGATTATTTCTTCCAATTTTCGAATATACGTTCTGCTGCTACGATTGCCGTCAATCAGGCTATCTGCGATTATTTTGCAGGCATTGAGTCCTCTATCTGGTCTAATCCACAAAAAAACTTTTTAATCTTATATCCATTCCCGAAAATATTCCCAGGATCTCATGTTCCTTGATAATACTATTGCTTCAAACCAACGATTTGCAACCTCTTTGCCAAATTTGTTTCTTTCTTGTTTTCCCAACGCAATCCAATCCTACTTTTTGAAGAGAATATTTCTTCATTTTCTCTTTCATTAGTTCACACGAATCCTCTAGAAATTGAGATCATACTCGAACATCTTGATGTCAATGTCGTTTGTGGTCCTGATGGTATCCCAAACCTGTTGGCCATGTAACTTTCATCGTCCTTGTGTCTTCCTTTGTCTATTATATTCAACCTCACCTTCTCTTCCAGTTCCTTCCCAATCAGTTGCAAATCTGCTCATATTTCACCCATCCACAAGTCTGACGGCCCAAGCTCCATTTGCAACTATCACCCATTTTCTCTCCTTTTTTGTTTCGGTAAAGTTCTGGAAAGAGTTTTTCATAACAGGTTACTTCCTCTTCTCCATCATCTCTTTGCTCCTGGGATACATAGTTTCATCAAATATGGAACTCCCACCTCTAAATTTATATTTTTACTAACTTGGTTGACTATGCTTTAGACTACACAAGTGGATGTAGTACACTCCGACTTCTCATAAGCTTTTGATTTGGTTGACCACATAATTTTACCCGTAAAGTTTGGAGACTATGGAGTGCCTGGTCTTCTTGTATTTTGGTATCATCCCATGTTTGTGCCCGTACTTGTGCTGTAACTTTTCATTCCACCACCACTGCCCATCTCTGTCCGCTTTCTGGATCTCCTCAAGGCTCCATTTTAGGTTGATTATTATTCCTAATTTTTATCAATGATCTTCCCATATTTATTCGTTTTCCCTGCTTTTTGTCTGCTTCCAACTCCAAATTGATCTTTGTACGACTGGTGCTCTAAAAGTTAAATTACTTTGGACACATCAAAATGCAATCAAATGTCCTATACGTATAAAATGACACCCGTAATATGAACCTTCTATCGGTTCGGATCTTTTGTTACAGCTGTTTATCATTTTAAGTGCCTTGTAGCATTTGCCCATTTGAATTTTGTTTCTAAAATTCACGGCAAACGACTTTTGATACGCATTGTATCAAAAGTCCTCTACTTGCCCTCTTACGGCACCTTGTTTTCGACAAATCGAAACACAAGCGATGTCGCTTCGAAAAATTCATTTTTCAAAACTAATTTACCGTATCAACGGTAAATTGTTTATGGCAAATTGCGATGCTGCGGCTGGGCTGTGAGGATGCGGCGCTTGGCTATGCACAGTCGGATGGCGGTCGTGGCGATAGGAGGCTGTGCGAGAGTCAGGCACGGACGATCGGGTATAAGTGCGGAAATTTTTTATAAGACTGATTCGAAAATGTCTGTAGCCCATCGGGAAAGTTACTTTCCCGATGGGCTACAGACATTTTCGAATCAGTCTTATAAAAAATTTCCGCACTTATACCCGATCGTCCGTGCCTGACTCTCGCACAGCCTCCTATCGCCACGACCGCCATCCGACTGTGCATAGCCAAGCGCCGCATCCTCACAGCCCAGCCGCAGCATCGCAATTTGCCATAAACAATTTACCGTTGATACGGTAAATTAGTTTTGAAAAATGAATTTTTCGAAGCGACATCGCTTGTGTTTCGATTTGTCGAAAACAAGGTGCCGTAAGAGGGCAAGTAGAGGACTTTTGATACAATGCGTATCAAAAGTCGTTTGCCGTGAATTTTAGAAACAAAATTCAAATGGGCAAATGCTACAACACAGATCTTTCCACAAGGGCAAGTGCGTGGAAAGAGCTGAAGGATGGATGTAATGTGTGAAAGACAATGACGTGAACAGGTGATCAAGTCTTTTACTATCCAATCTTTTAGATTTATTGCGTGAACTAGTGAGCAAATAAAAAGAGGTAATTAAAAAGATCGGCGGTGCTTACTACCAGCTGGCCGATCAAAATGGACGATCAGTGGGCGTCTTTCACGCGAAAGACATCACTAAGTGATATACCCACTAGTTCACCAGTTCACGATCTGTTTCCAAATTTTATTTGGAGATCGTCCATTTGCGCCTATTTCAGGTGTCACTCCTGCCCCAATTAGAAAGTATCTAGAGATGTTCACCTGGTTCACCATTTCCTCTATCAAAGATACTTTCGTCATTAACTTAGCATACGTGTTCACTAAATTTCCTACAATTATATTTACCCCTTTTTATTTGCTCACTAGTTCACGCAATAAATCTAAAAGATTGGATAGTAAAAGACTTGATCACCTGTTCACGTCATTGTCTTTCACACATTACATCCATCCTTCAGCTCTTTCCACGCACTTGCCCTTGTGGAAAGATCTGTGTTGTAGCATTTGCCCATTTGAATTTTGTTTCTAAAATTCACGGCAAACGACTTTTGATACGCATTGTATCAAAAGTCCTCTACTTGCCCTCTTACGGCACCTTGTTTTCGACAAATCGAAACACAAGCGATGTCGCTTCGAAAAATTCATTTTTCAAAACTAATTTACCGTATCAACGGTAAATTGTTTATGGCAAATTGCGATGCTGCGGCTGGGCTGTGAGGATGCGGCGCTTGGCTATGCACAGTCGGATGGCGGTCGTGGCGATAGGAGGCTGTGCGAGAGTCAGGCACGGACGATCGGGTATAAGTGCGGAAATTTTTTATAAGACTGATTCGAAAATGTCTGTAGCCCATCGGGAAAGTAACTTTTTGAATTTTTTGTCAGTCCCAAGTCGGTTGGTGAGAAACCGGAACGAGTGAAACACGCGATTATTCGACATTTGCACTACGGTGCTATCTATCGTGCAAAAAGACACGATCGCTGTTTGGAACTTGGTGTGCTAATTACTTTTGGATTATCGAAAAACCTAAACATTCTGTGCGGAAAACGCCGTGTTTGATGTATTCCCGAGAACCTATGGGTGTGATTGTTTTGTAGAAAGGTTGGCGATCACCTGGTGAAAATATAGGTGAATACAGACGAAAACTGGTAGCCGCTCAAGGCCCTCTAGTGTGGCGAACGGATAAATAAGTGATAAGTAGCAAACTATTATTATTATGAGGACTAGCTGTACGATTAAACATCTCGGTAAGAAAGAGAATGGAAATGCTGGGGTTGAACCACTAGTCAATATTAGTGGAGAAACACTAAAACACAAAACATTACAAATCTTACAATTTATAATTAAATTAAATTCAAAATACTGAGTCTGGACTAGAAATTCGTCCAACATTACGCGATCTACCTGAAGATTATAGTAGGGGGAAAAAAGATATTACGAATTGCAGATCATAGCGATTTAGAGCCAGCTACGAATGCCTAGAAGTTAATGGCAGCTATACCATCCGAGCAACGTTTTGGCGAGAATCGTGTCGTTTTCCATTTCGACGAGGGTCCAATCAATTTTGTTCTTGACAGGAGCAACTACAAACAATTGCGTGATCTTGAGCTGTGTAAAATTATACGGCGTCCGTGCGGATCATCAATTTGGAGGAATGTTGTCACTATGCCGTCAGTGTCGTCGCCTGTTTGGCCTCGTTTTTGTATAATGGATGAATCACCCGAGGTGCATCGAACGATTTAAGCGCCATTCTGGTTCCGTTTTGGCAATGGAAAGTGTATTTTTGCTATCAAGCGTCGGTTCTAACAGACACGATAGTTATTGAGATTACATTTGGATTCTATTATGATGTGGCGCTAAAGAACTAGCTATTGGATATAGTGCATCCAAACGTCGAATGTTGTATTGAAATGATTTTGTTATGTTATTTAGATATTATTAGTTTCTTTTTGAATTTCGTCACCAATTTTAGAAAAAAAATGTTTTTCAGTACACAATGAAATTTTTGGAAGTAATTAGACAGATCTCGTAACATTTTGTTGATGTTGTCTAAGGTAACATGCTCTTTTGATTGTTTTCCAAGTGCAGTTCATACTCCACTCTGTACATTAAAGTGTTTGCGTTTTTTTAAATATATTCTTCGTGGAATCAGTTCGATTTTGGTTCTTCATGTAAATGCAGTGGAAAATTTTCGTAACCGGGTGATTTGGTGGTAGTGCGATGATTTTGATTTTTTTTTTGGTTGAGCATTTATCTCAGGGATGAATTATAGAGAAGCATAGAGGCATTTGAATGCAGTCTTAAGGGGTATCGAAGGTAATTCTTTTTCTTGTGTTTCCGTTAGTGCTATTCCCTTTGCGAATCTTGTGCGGTTTCCTTGACTTTTTACCCCACTCTTTTATTTGTTCTTTTGCTAACGGTTTTACTTGCCGTCGGCGAGACGGGAACAGGAACACACTATTACGAAGCGAATGAAACTCCTTGGTTTCGTTTGTTAACGCATTATTCACAACCTGCTTTCGAATGGATTTTTGAATGAGATTAGGCGCATTACATTTTTTTTTAAACACCTCCGGAGCTCCACTTGTAGTGATTCAAAGCTGACGGTAGGAGATCGTTTTTTAGTCGATTGGAACTCGCAATATTGATGATCAGTGACGATGATGTTAATGTAGGGATAAGATTCACTATTACAAACTCTACTATCTGTGGTTAGTTGGACTGGACCTTTAGTCGTACCCTCTCAACACCAATCAGGGTTTCTTTTGCGTTTTTTTGTTTTTTTCGGTCTCATTTCATCAATTGAAAGTCCCAGGATAGTAGATCTGGAAGCCATACCTGTCAAAACCTCATAAGCCTGCAAAACGATCTCAAAGGCATATAGATGGTGATTATTAGGCCAACCCAACGTGTAATCCAATTTTTTTTTTTTTGCATACGGTGTTCTATCCCCGATATATACTTAACTCTGTTACCTGTATTTCGAGATTTTCTTTCTGCATTTAGCGAGTTATACGGCATACTCTTGCAATGATCTTTGTTTATTGATATCTAAATTGTAAACTTAACTGAATTCTTTAACAGGAAAGAACAATAAAGAAAAAAAAAGAAAAAATTTATAACCTAGCAATGAATTTCGTGGTATGTTACGTGCATTTTTCTAGCAGTCATGTACCTTGAACTGGATGCGAAATCTGTTTAGTTACTATGATGTTCCTTGCTATTTTTTTTGGTTACATTAACAAAAACAAACACTTGAATTTAATTGAACATTCGTGACGTAGATTATAAGTTCGTTTTCAACATTGTTCCACATAAATTTACTTGCATTACTGGTTGTTAATTTAAGGAGAAAGTATATATAACTGGTGAAACGTATGTTTATTTACTATCAAGTAATGACGTTGGACTCTTTCTTTGTAAATAACGTATTTGAATTTGTTTTTTTTTTCTTGGAATAAATATTGAAATGAATTGATAAAAATTTAACCAAACGGCCTTCTTATTGGGCGAAGGCCCGAGAAGTTCTTTTCTTCTTTTTCAGGGTCCGCGTCTGGCCTGGCTGGCCAATGACTAAATAGTTTCGTGAATTTTTACCGGTATTTTCAGCATTTTTCTTAAAAGGGAGGGATACTGGCCCAACTAGTAGTTTCCGTGATTTTTTTGTAGATTTTTGAATTTTTGATATGGGGCCAGTATCAGAGGGTGGAGGACCCCAGACCATCGGGGTCAGGGCTCCACTAACATCGGGGGCCCGGGGCTGTCTGCCTCACCCGGGTTCCTTGTAAAGAGAGGTAGCCTTTTTTCCTATTTTCCCGTTTTAGATTTTCAATGTTCTGGCTCCGTGCGTTGTCACGAGCACTGGGTCTGCTTAGTCAGCCCATGTTGCAGAGCCTGGGTGGTTTCCTTTACGGAGCTATGCCCCCTTTTGGTCCCTGGGTATTTTATATACCAGTTTGCGGCTACTGTATTATGACGGATGAAATAATACGTAGCATCCCGTTTCTTTGAGAGCAAACCATCCCCATTTTTTTATGAACCCACCCCAGCCGCAGCGAGCTAGCAAAGCGGCACCCCAGCATCCGTCGGGGTTGGTTAAAGGGTGCTCCGCTAATGCGGACAAGGGGCCTTCACGGCCATTTCTAGGGCACCCTGCTCTCGGGGCAATTCTTTTTTTGTTTTGCCTCTTGAATGGCACCAGCCATTCCACTTTCTGACCTTAGCACTCTTGGTTCTGGACTTCGGTCTGGTTCTAAGTTGTGCTAAGGCCACTCTCCATCTCTATAATCGCTACAGCCTTGATGTTTTCTTTGGTCCATCGCTCTAATCTGACCGGCACCTTGCGCATATAAGAAGCTTGAGTAGCCTAGTGGGTAGAGTACTGGCTTTTTGTGTGTGGGTTTCCTGGTTCAAACCTAGATTCGTGCGAGAAACCGAACACTGAGCTTTAAGTTTTCCTAGCTCTGAATATGTACCTGAGTTAGTCAGTGGTAAAGTGAGTCGTCGAACTAATCACAGTACACTCCTTTTCAAATTGATTGTATATTTGAGATAAAGTTCTCTATCAGTTAACCCAACAAGGATTTTTCTGGATTTACTTGCCACAACAAGGGTTTTTCTGGGTTTACTTGACTTTGCATCGATAACAGTTGCTCGTCTAGCGTCTCTTTTTTCCACATGATTGTAGCATCCTATAATATTGTTGTCAAGTATAGACCCGCTGTTATAAATAACTTAATGATGCGATAGATCAAGTTCGGCGTAGATATTCTCGCTCATTGTGGCTTAAATTCAATATTTCTTACTGTGGGTACCGCTCTTGTGATCGACTGCCCTTATTCCAAATTCCTTCAGACGAGTGCTTGCTTTTCAAACTACTCCACCGCCCGATACTCTATGACCTTGGCTATAAGTAACATTAATCGATCAGATAGATCTTAGTTATGTTTTCTCTGCCCTTCACGCGACTTGAAGTTTAGTTTAACTCGCCGTTGGTGCGTATCCCAGTAAAACACAGAGACCTTATCTAGGTCCTTTTCTAATAACGTTTTCTGAATTTAAATCTAAAATCAAAAGTTCAATTCTAAAAGCTCCTTGTCATGCTTGACTAATTTGATTATTATATTACTTGCTTCTTTATTATTAACTTTTATGTATTCCTTTGATTCATTTAGTTCTGAAATAAGCATACTTAAAATTTTATGCATTGTTAATTTTCTAGTTTTTTTTTGTGGTTGTTTTTAATTTTTTTTTTTTTATTGGAGATCAGCTTCTTAAAATGGTCTTTTAATAAATATAAATGGTAATTGCTTGCAACACTTTACCAACACTGCGACCAAAAGTCTTCTACAGCTGCTTCACGTTGAAATCAACCTACTCTGTGAATTTAATTTAAATCGAAAGTCACAGGGGTAAAATGGTTTTCAGGGCTGCCATCCGAACAATTTTCAACCTACATATGGGCTATTCATTTTCATTTTAGATTGTCACGGTTCCCACTCGAAGATGTCCCGGTACTCACGCGAACAAAAGAAGGGCGGTGCGCGAAGGGCAATCGAGTCCGGGGAAAAACACCTCGCGGTAGGCCAAATTGTATGGTTAGGAAGTAGGTGGATCGAGTCGTCAACGCCTAGCGACCCTACGGATGAAGCAGTTCGGCATCGTCAAGCCAAGACAGTCGTGGTCGGAAAATCAACACCACAACCAGCGTCTGCCTTGACCCGCAGGTGGACGAACCTGGGGAGCTGCCTAGAACACAACACCAAAACAACGTAACCATCTGAACAACGAGACGTATGCGAGCGCCGAACGTAGTAGCCAATGGGTTTTACGAACACACGGACCTAAAAGAAAACATAAACTGAGATATCCCATTATATTTTCGAACTAGGAATATAGTTGTATGAAACGAATTCACAGCAGCGAAATCAAGGTTATTATCGTCGCGTGATTTGACAGATGTGATAGATAAACAAGTTACAGACGGCTGCAAACGAAGTACTGGGAATTGGGCGCGTGCACAATTCAATATGAAGAAACATCGCATGCAGCATTAGTACTGCCAGCAAGAGCTCGAGCAAGATAAAGAGAATGCTCGACCACAAAGTGCATTGCTCTAACCATGCAAGAAGTGCATGATAGTTACAAGCAGGCTCAACGGTCCAAAGAAGTACCACGAAAACAGGACTCGGAACCAATAGTCAAGGTTCCGTGTGGGAGTCAACGAGAGCACTGTGGTCATTCTGCTACGAAGAAGAGGTGAATTTGGTTGTTCGGCTCTAACTTGCGGAGTTTAATATATATTATTTTCTTTCCAAAATGTTCACGAGGAAAACCGGGAACCTGAATATTTTATGAAATACGAGTAGAGGAGTTTTGTTGAACCTGGTGGAGAATATCGAGCGAAGGTGGTTACGACATCGACAGATCGAGAATCCTGCATAGTGCGCGCGATCGAATTTGAATTTCGATGTTTGAACGAGGAATTTGTTAACATTACAGCGGCACGTCAGCGAAAGAAACGAATACAACGTATCAGGGGAAGTATCGGTTACGACATCGACAGAACGAGAATCCCGCATAGCGCGCGTGGTAGAATTTGAATTTCGATCTGTGAACGAGGAATTTGCTAACATTACAGCGGCACGATAGCGAAAGTAACGAATACAACGTATCAGGGGAAGTGCCGGTTATTGTACAGCAGAAGATCGGTGGAGGTCAGGCGAATCTACGAGGAAAATTGAATTGGAGGTACGTCACGTGAAGAATTAGTTTTAGTTAGTAAAAACGAATCAAAACAGTAGAAAGAAGAGATTGTTGATTATTGTAAAGATTGCTAAATCGATATAGCTCAATAAGTTCTAATTTAAGAAAGATCGCGGCGCCGTGTTAGATTGTGATTAGATTGAAGAGATTAAATTAAAGTTCATTGGAGTTTGTAATAAGAAATTGTGACGGGTGTTTTTCCTCAGCGGTTTAGTTGGTTTGCGTATTTTTTTTACGGTATTCGAATCGGGGAAAAGAAGTTAGAACCACACCGAATTCTCGTTTTGCGGTGGCGGTAGTTTTTGGCAGCAGCGAGTTTTCAGAAACGAGTGGCGCCCGAACTCACCCCTCTCTAGTGAGCTAAGCCGCCCGAGGCTGCCCCCTCGTTCCTTTGCAGGAGGAATTGGGGCTGTTTGCGTTGTGACGAGGGTCGTACGGTAACAAGATATAAGTTATATGAATATTTAACGGTAGCATCTGCCGTTACGCAAACAACAAAAATGCCTGGTAGTGGAGCTCTTTTGCTAGCACTAAAGCTAAAATCTGCTTCACGTTGAGCCCAAACCACCCGGTGAATTTTGACGACCGATGATTTCATCGAAGTTATAAGGGTAAAAATTAACACAAATAGTTTTCAAATTTTCGAAATTTTAACATTCACTGTTTATTCTCACTCTGAGATCATTTTCATTTGAAAATTTTATGATAGCATCGCTTGGACAAAATATGACAAAAAAAGTACAAAAGTTACCATAGATGGCAGCCTTATGATGATTTTAAATTTGAATATATATTTGAATAATAACGCCCATATACCATATGACATTTAATTTGATTTGCAAATGCAACGGAAGTTATAGGGTAAATCATGACAGCACCGAGAGTTATGGCACAAAAAGTTTTATTTTGCTGACCGGATTTTCAAGATTAAGGAGACGAAAATTATCACAGCTGGCAGATCCATGCTAAATTTAAATTTTAAACCAAATTTTAAAAAACTAGATTTAGAAGGAGGTTCGGCAACTTTGTAAATGTTGTTGAAATCTGGTGGCTGAATTGCAGTTAATAGACCAAAAAGCATTTTTTACTTTGTAATTTTTCAAGATGGTACCACTAAAACAGTGTCACCCACATTTAACTGTCACTTGTACTGGATTTGGTCCTAAATCCTACGAACTTCATATTGATCTGATTTTTCGATCGTGAGTTTTCGTGAACAGAAGTTTTGAGTGCTCAAAATAAAGGTATTTTTGTGACAGATTGCCGTACTTGTCCAATGCAAAATTTAAATAATTTTATTTTGACTGAGAGGACAAAGAAGGGAGTTTGTCAATAGTTTGCATTTTTGGTCAAAAAGTGTAAGTTTTTCAGGAGGGTTGATAGTTTGAAGGATTTTTTTACAAGGCTGCCGTAGCTTCAGGGTTCCCTGCACTTTCATATAAAATAGTATTTTTATAGTTTTGGCCAATACTAATATACCCTACGAACTTTGCGATGAAGTAATGTTTCTGCCAGAAGCTATTGACATATCGAAATTTTAGGCTCTTTGTACACACGTAGAGTTAAAAAATGTCCAATTCTTTATCGTTCTCAGGCAAAAAACATTATCCGTTTACATTTCCAATACTTAACTTATATACACAAAATTCGTTTCATAAAAATATAGGGGTACATTCAAATTCACTAATATGCCCGCCGCACTAATTTTCACTTAATTCATACCCTCCGAAAATTTAAAGTCAATCAAACCATGCACTTCAGAGATTATCTCCCTTAATCTTATCTTTTCAAAGACTTTAGGACATAAACGCCAAAACCCTCGGAATGACTGGGTTGATAATGAATGTCAAGATGCTATTAAAAAGAGGAATGAAGCTTACAAAGAGTTAATCTAACGACCAACACGCGCTAAAACCGAAAACTATAACATCCTCCGCCGACAGAAACGCCAACTTACCAACAACAAGATCCAGAAACTGAACGAAAACATGACCTATAATGATCTACGAGCTGCGTATTCCTCAATCAAACAGCTACGCGAGGGATACAAACCGCGAACGAGCCTTTGTAAGGATGAAAGTGGATCCATCATCAGTAACTCGGTCGAGATTAAGGAAAGATGGGCACGGTATTTTAAACAGCTGCTTAATCCCGCGCCGACGACAAACTCAGCAGATCCAAACATCCCAGAAGCAGATCAGGACATTTACATCTCCCCACCAGCATTCGAAGAAGTTCAGGCAGCCATACGTTACCTTCGAATGAACAAAGCTCCGGGAATAGATGGAATACCTCCCGAATTACTCAGAAATGGTGGAACTCTTCTTTGCAACATTCTTCACCAATTAATATTAAAAATCTGGGCAGCAGCACAGTTGCCAAATGATTGGCGAAAAAGTATTATATGCCCCATTTACAAAAAAGGAGACAAATTAATTTGCCAAAACTACAGAGGCATCGCTTTATTATGCTCGTCCTATAAAGTGTTGTCCAAAATTATTGAACGTAAAATGAAGCCCTTCTATGATAACATCATAGGAGAGTATCAAGGCGGTTTCAGGTCCGGACGATCTACGATAGATCAAATATTCTCAGTCAAACAGGTGCTTAAAAAATGCTGGGAGTATAATATCGACGTGCACCAGATCTCCGTAGATTTCAAGCAAGCATACGATAGTGTAGACAGAAATACACTTTACCGAATCATGCTTGACTTGAAAATTCCAACAAAACTCGTCCGCATGACTAACGTGACAATGATGAACGCCGAATCTCAGGTCAAAGTCAACAGTGACCTATCTAACAGCTTCCACACCAACTCAGGCTTAAAGCAAGGAGATGGATTTGCCCCGATGCTATTCAACCTTGCTCTGGAGCACGTCATCAGAAGAATACCAGCTGATACAACAGGCACACTACTGTTCAAGTCCACGCAAATAGTAGCATTCGCCGATGACGTCAACATTATGGCACGGACCACACCAGAAGCAAAGGAAGCTTTCCTAAGTATGGAGTCAGAAGCCAAAAAAATAAATCTACGGGTCAACGAAGATAAAACCAAACTAATGACCCAAACAAGAAAAATGGTACCAATCAGACCAAACTTGACCTTAGGAGACTACAACATCGAAAATGTAGATAGCTTCATCTACTTAGGAGTCCACCTTGATAAATCAGGCAGTGAAAAGGACGAAATTTTACGGCGAATAAATGCAGCAAACAAGGCGTACTATTCCATACTCCCCATAATCAAGTCTACGAACGTGCACAGGAATAATAAGCTTCGCATATACAAAACACTCGTTAAACCTGTGCTTCTCTATGGAAGCGAAGCCTGGACTTTGACTACGGACTCCGAAAAGGCACTGGACGTATTCGAGCGCAAAGTGCTACGACGAATCTTTGGCCCCATATAAGAAGGGACAGAGTGGAGAATGCGATACAACAATGAGTTGTACCATATATACGACGACCCACCTGTATCCATATGCATTAAATTACGAAAATTACAATGGGCCGGCCACGTCGAAAGGATGGAGGCCAATAGACTACCTAAAAGAACGTTGGAAGGCAAAGCACAAGGGAAGCGTCCAGTTGGTAAGCCGAGGAAACGTTGGGAAGACACGATAGACGCAGACAGCAGGTCAATACTGGGGTTCAATAACTGGAGAACCAGGTCGCAGGATCGAGCCGATTGGAGGCGAACGTTACTGGAGGTCAAGGCCCGATTTGGGCTGTCGCGCCATCGATGATGATGATGAATCTTATCTTTTTAGTGATTTATATATATATGTATATATATATATATATATATATATATATATATATATATATATATATATATATATGTATATATATTTATATATACATATATATATAAATATATATTTATATATATATATATGTATATATATATATATATATATATATATATATATATATATATATATATATATATATATATATATATATATATATATATATATATATATATATATATATATATATATATATATATATATGTATATATAATTAAATTTTCGGCTACACGATTTCAATAATGATGTTGTTAAATATCAGTCAAAATGGCAATGGCAATTCAATGCATATTTTTGCAGGCATACCGGGTTATCGGTAAACATTTGTTTGAATTCTTCAATCTGGAGCTCTTTGCAAAACAACTAATTTACTACATCCCAAGATCTCATAATCAAGTGATTATCATCCGACCATTATCAGTCGAAGAAAGTAAAAACATAAAAAAACCGCACTCTAACTACGGTTATTTAATAAATCACAGACTAACCTCAATAACCTGGATAATGGTCAGACTTTTTCCTTCAGAGCAATTTAAAATCTTATGCAAGTCACAGGTAGTCATCAGCTTATATCTGATAAAAACTGAAACCGAAATGAAATGAACTTTACACTCTACTCCCAGGAAATTTAAAACTTAGGCGAGAAGTCCGAAAGTGCAAATCAGAGTAGCTGCTTGAAAAATATCATTGTAATTTTCCTGATTGTAGGCTTTCAAGTTATTACTGCAGCTGGTAGTTAAATTTTGGCTTCTTCGATACGAAAAACATTAGCTGCTAGCAGCCTCGCTTCATGTTTTGACAGAGCATGAACTGATGCGGATGCTGCTAATTTACTGAAACTACAATTGACATGATTTTTTTCGTTTTGCATTTACATACGTCTATTACGTAATCGTTTTCGGCGGGTGAAAACTGTAGGAAATGTTTTCCGAAAAAGACAATTTCATTCAAAATTTTCAGCTTCAGTGACTTTTCATCATGGAAGTTATCACAAAGTACATATACACGTACAACTTCTGAGTGCTGAGATCCTACAGGCCATATTTAACCCAAGACATCTTGTGAATATTACTGTAATTGGGTGTTTTTTGCACAAAGGAATTTCAAAGCACGGAAAACTCGAATATGCCGGCAAATTAAGACATGCAAACATCGACCAGAAACACTGTTTCTGATGTCGATCAATGGATACAACTAATTGATGCACACAATCAAAAAATGGTGAATTGTAGTCCCATCGCCTCATCATTTTCGCATCATGATACAGTATAATTGCACTACATGCCAAATCTCACATTGAACATCAGCATGTCACTCTTAGTCTCTATAGTAACGTAGTTTACCGCTTATTATGGTAGTTATCGGGTGTATCTTTTGCGATTGTTGCATAACATTAAATCAAAGCTAACTGAAGCTCTTTCAATGGTTTTTTTTGAAAATCATTTGATTTATTATCCGCTTATCTAAAGCTGAATCACTGAATCATTGTTAACGATATTATGCTATAATTAGAAACAATTCATAAAGCAGTTATTTACACGAGGTCATTTCAGATTTACCGAAATGTTTAAAGCTTTGAAGAATGTAATTGAAGTTTTTTCTGGGTCAACCGATATATGTTACGTTTTCAATGTGCTTCCTTCAACGAAAAAAGTACGTTTTTTGGTAGATACTAACATGAAATGCAATCGATATGTTTTCTGATTGTATAATGATTGAAATCAAGAAATGTGTATTAATCAATTAGTATCACATTGATTTCATCAAGTACGAGCATGGTTTGCTCAAAAGCAAAAAATGATCTACTTTGTTGTGTTGTCTATTAAATATTTCGTAATAGATCCGTGTTTGGACAAGAGCCTATGAGATGAAGAGGAAATGTAGAACAAATAGTGCGAATGATCTTACATGAAAGGTTGAGTTCAAGAAAATTGTAAGCTAACGGATTATATGTATCAGTTCAAATGTACAAATTTAATTAATATAGTTTTCAAGGCAAAAGTTATAATAAAGTTATAATCGTTTGCCATTGAAAAAGTAGTTTAAGTGAAAGTTTTGATTTGAGTCCGAAATTCATAGTTAAATTGTTTTTAATTAAATTTAATTTTAAATAAATTAGATAATGCAATATGCAACAATGTATGAAAAGCACTCGCAGTACTAACAAGCCTGTTTGACACGGACAAAATAGTTTGTTTAGACCTGATTATGTATTCCCATCCCATACACAGAGAGAGAGAGCGCACGGCGCTAAAATCATAATTTTTAAACTTTTGTAAACTTTTTATAAAGCAAAATTTCATTCATGGCTACCCAGACCTGGTTTCGAAACGAAATCCATTAACTTATGAGCGAGCGCTCCACCCATTAGCATATATAGTTTATTACAAAGATATATTTTTACTATCGGCAATATAAAACTGATTACAAAATTATAAACACATGCTGTTAACACAAATAATTTAAAAAATACTATAAAATACTTTCTCTGTAGACGTTTCTACCATATTTTTGCTTGGGACAATCCCTTGTTCAAGTCCAGCAATAGTCTGTCATCTTATGACATTCTCGTCGGTTTTGGCGTTTTTTTTCGATTGCTTCTATCTCCTGGTGGAAACATCCTTCTTCTTGTTTGTCACTGTAATCGCCTAGGTTTTCCGTAGATCTGTCCAAATGGCTAGGCAAAAAATGCAATTTAACGATCATATTCGCTCTTAAGTGGTTAAAATTCTGAAACATTTAAGCAACTAGACCTGGATATTCTGGTAATTTGTGACTCTTCAAAAAATATTTGATTAATTATACAGATTTGCGATCCATCAAAGATGCCTGCTTTTAATTTTTCCACCATCGGGGCTGAAATTTTTTGACCTGCATATATAAAACAGTCGCCAGTCTTATACAGAGCTTTGATAAACTGTTTCATTGGCCTAAGTTTCATGTGAAGTGGTGGAAGAATGATTTTCTCTCGAAAGCGGCTCATTAACGATATTTGCTTCTCCTATTCCCATATTTTCTTCCAAAGGTCAGACCTTTCTAGGCCAATGTTCATTTATTGCGCGACATTTCCAAAGAAGAATAAAACAGTGATATTTAGTATCCCCATCTTGCTAGCTTAGTAAAAAAACTACCATCCTCAAGGCTAAGCATACTGACCACTGATGTTGTGCGTGCGGAATCATCCCTAAAATCATTTTAACATTTTGGTATTCTTTCTTTATTTTCTTGATGTGACCAAATTCGACCGAAGCAAATTTATAACCATTGTTCAATAACACACATTTACATAATACGCCAAAGTTCTGTCTTATATTCGGTAAGATCCATAAAACTTAAGAGTCTAGAAACTTTGTTACAAAACACCAGTTTGTCTTCTTTGGTAAAGTAAGGAATTATGTCTTGCTCTCTGTTCCGACAAGATGTTAAAGTCACGTCAGGCTGAAAACAGGGTTTTTTTTAGTTTTGAAGCAAGAACCTTCAGCTGATTACTTTGACAAATTTAAATCTCGAATCCAGTCATTGAGCTCCTCATGAGAAAATCCCTGTCTTGTAGAGTTACATTCTCCGAATTCATTTTCACTGCTGTCCTGCTGTCTGTTTAATCCGTTTAATATTTCAACTTCATCACAGTTCGCAGTCGATGGTCAGGAAAACACTAGAGTCAACAAATCTCCCCCACGTAATATTGGGAGCTTAGCCGACTCTATATTAGGATAAATTTGAGTACGCTTTTTAGCACAAAAGTAATAGTCATCAATATGTTCATTGGCTCAATCGATATTATTGACACTTCAAATTTGAACCCTTTATGTCCTCCTTGGCCCCAGTATGGTAGAGTTTTCACATGGGCACCCAATATTTATTTCTTTGTGTATGCTTGATGAGTTTTTTTCACAAACTTGATAATGGTCTCGTTGACAAATTTCGCCACATATCAATCAAATAGTACAATACCTACGCGAAAAAAGCATGCTTTTCAAGAGAAAAAGACCGATTGTTCTTAGAATAAGTTACAAACTGATAACTTGAAGTTTCAATATCTGACTAGCAAAACTGTTATGCCGGCAATACATATATGGCTAACGTTTCGTAAAGACACTTGTAAAGTTACTTGCTAAAACATTCGAAGAGTATTTGAAGTCTGCATTCAAAAACCGTTTATTTAAGTACACCATAAAAATCGTCCTGTCCGCATTGAGAAGCTTTTAAGGGTGTGAAGTTTAAGTACAAATGGCATAGATAAGTAGCATTTTCTCTCTCCAGAAATTTGTTTACAAATATTCAAACAGTGTACCTTATGCCCCGTTTATACATATGGCGAACGTTTCGTCGAGGAACTTGGCAAATTACCTCCCTCCATGTTTTCGCATGTAAAAAAAACAGGCGAGAATAGACAAGGTGACCATTTACACACTCGGCTCGTCATGGCATTCGTGAACCTCTGCTATCCTGGATCTCTTCCTTTTTAACTGATCGTACTTGTGTCGTCTCCCTCCTTGGCTTGTCGTCCTCACATCTCTCGCCTTCTTCTGGTGTTCCTCAAGGTTCTATCTTAGGACCTCTTTTATTCAATCTTTTTATCAATGACCTTCCCACTGTTTTTAAGTCTTCGTGTCTTCTATATGCAGACGATTTAAACATTTTCCTAGTCATCAAAAATACTGGTGACTCTCTGCTTTTTCAGGACGATTT
Organism: Nemotelus nigrinus; assembly: GCA_947369275.1. NCBI lineage: Eukaryota > Metazoa > Arthropoda > Insecta > Diptera > Stratiomyidae > Nemotelus > Nemotelus nigrinus. The sequence continues at coordinate 43,942,378 of OX376374.1, forward strand.
GCATGCTCTCTCTGGTTGGTGTAACTTGAACTGTTTGTCCCTTAATGTATCCAAGTGTTTTTCTATGTCCTTTTCCCTTAAGCTTCACACTCATGTCTTTCCTTATGCTATTGATGGCACTATCCTCTCTTGTGTCGATCATTTCTCAGATCTTGGGGTCACCTTCGATCGCAAACTGAAATTCGACGTTCATGTCCTTACTATCACTAGAAAAGCTTCTTGGATTGCTGGCTTCGTGATTCGTTTCTGCCACAATTCATTTAGTGTCTCTACTTGTGTCCATTTATTTATTATCCTAGGCCGTTCTGTACTTGAATACTGCAGTCAAGTGTGGTGTCCTCGTTTCAAATACCTCTCTGACGCTGTTGAATCAGTTCAGCGCAGGTTTACACGTACTTTACTTTTTAAATATAGTCTGCCGTATTTACCCTATAGTGAACGTCTATCTCTTCTTAACATTCCTCTCCTTGAGCAGCGCAGAGTTTACTTGGATGAGAGTTTCCTTTTCAAAATCTGTCGTGACTACCTATCATCCTTAGCATTTTTGTTCATTGAGCGGGAATCCGTAAGGCCAATTAGGTCCTCCATTCTATTTGAAGTGTCGTATGCTCGTACCGACACTTTCTTCTCCTCTCCCGTTTTACGACTCTTACGCACTCACAATAGTCTTCAACTTGGCCCTCTTCTACAATCTAATGCCATTTTCAAAAATATGGTTCGAAGTAAAATATTTAATTCTAACTAATGAATTTTATTTTCTGTTCTTGTTTTTAATGGATTCTTTCTTTTCTTTTTGGCTCTACTTAATTTTACTTTATTATTTAATACTTTAAGATTTTTTTGTATATTTTTAATTTTATATATACTTACATGCATGTTTGCTCTTCAGATTCTAATTTCGTTTTGGTTTTTTTCCACTTATTTCTACTTCATTGAATTTACCACTTTAATTATTTTTTATATATTTATATTTATATTTATATTTACTCATTTAATTCTTACTATTTTTTTTTTCATTGTATCCCATCTGTTTTTGGGCTCATTTCTTGTTGAATTGATGATTCATGTTTGCAATGGATTTTTTTCTTCTTTTTCGCTTTAGTTAATTTTACTTTATTTTATTCTAACTTTAATTATTTTATATACTTACATTCATATATTCTTATTTAGTTCTTGTTATTTTTTTTCCATTGTATCCAATCTGGAATTGGGCAGTTTTGCCTGTTGTACACCAAATAAATAAATAAATAAATAAACTTTTGTCATGTGTGTAAACGCGGCATTATACGCATCCGTACTCATTCATCTTGTTTATGATTTTGTAGGCAAACCAAATCGGTTTGTAAATACCATCGAAGCCAGAACCAGACCTTTTTTCAAATCCCTTTGACTCGATACCTAACACCGAAAAATTTCGAGCGACCTCGAGCTAAGGCGCGACCTTCATAAAATAAATAGGTACCGGCGAAAAAACCATTCACACTCTCGTACTCGGCTATACTTGTCATGAATGACCCAACGAGAGTCTGAATCTGCCTTTGCAACTTACTACGTGAATAGAAAACAAGGTTTAGTTAAGGTTGCGCAAATTAAAGCAGGAAGTTAGGTAGGTTAATATTTTTTAAATGATTGCTTATGTCGTTTATCTCAAAAACCAGAGTTAATCCAAAAAAAATAATTAGATCTCGTGTAATATAAGTGTTTGAATGCCACAGAAAAACATTTTTTTTTGTTCTCCCTATTATTCAGTCCACTATAATGAACATTACAGTTGCATATTCGTAGAAATTGGGACTATATGTATAAGAGCATAGACTTTGTGCGTTGAAGTCAAGATTATGGCTAGGCTATATTTTATAGCTCACGCTATTATGTATATAGCATATGCGATCATAATTACCATTCTATGCTGCAAAGGAAAATATGATTTGTAGATTTTTCCAAGCTATACTTGATAGCGCAGGGAGTTATATTGTTAAGCTCAAGAAGCTATAGCGTAAGCGACGTTAATAACTGGGCTACATTACATAGGAATACCCGGTTTGTAGATTGGTTTTCTATTACATAGGAATAACCGATTTGGAGATGGAACGTGTTTTAATGCTGATGTCATCAGTGATGCTACTAGCTACTTCCGTTTGAATAGTAGAGTTCCCTTAGTATCAACGGGGATTTTCCTGCTATGCCGCTACCAGGATTTCTCGTATTTAATTTTTTTTTCAAATCGAAACCACACTATGATCTTCTATATTCTCTCACCTTGGTCGCTCCTAACAGAAGTGCAGTTATTGATATACCACTATATTTACCTGGAAAATATAGATCAATAGCTAGCTGGATGGCGCGTATCGGTTGAGGTCTCACTCTCTGATTACCGTTACTCGGTGTTTTCTTTCCTTGGTGGAACCGGGAACTACACAAGCTTAAACACTCCTGAATTGAGCTTGTTATAATAACACCGACGATTTCGTAAAGAACTTATAAAAATTGGGAGAGGCCATACAAAAAAGAATAATTCAAATCGTTTTGTGACGGACTGGAAGGGGCACGAGAAAACTTGATGCTGTAGAGGGCTCTGCGAAAAAAAACTAATCCAAATTGTAGTCTGATCAGACTCTCAGTCCCATTCCAGGCACTCTAATGACTTAAACGCAGAAGGTTTCTGTGGTTTTGACTTAATTGGTTGTTATTTGTGTATATGTGGGAAGTGCCGGTGCGCGGCTAGATTTGTATTCATCAGCGAAAAGTTCAGGGACGCAATCATCTTTGAGAACTGCAAATCGCCGAGCTTGGATGACATTTGTCCGACTAAGCTAAGGGATGAAATATATCAGTTGGGGAATTAATTATAATAGAAAAATGTTGGGTGTCTTGAGATATGTTCAGTAGCTTTGGCGAGACGTTAAGGTAGTCAACAAATCCAAACCTAGAAGAGATTACTATACAGACTCAACGAATTTTAGGCTGGTCAGCCTAACATAATTGATACTGGAATTACGTCTCGTACACACTAGGACGCTCAAAATTAATCCCTTAAGGGGAGATTCGCCTTTGAAATTGAAAAAAAAAAACACTTTTTAAAAATGTTATTATGAAAAAACTATTATATTTATTGACAAAACTTCGTTTGGACATTGTTAAACAGTCTCTAAAGAATATAATTTTTTTTTTTTCATTTATAGTTTCCCTTGGCTGCTGTAGACGGCGTCATCAAAAAGTTACTTTTCAAACGGTAGGACATATTGTGGACCTGCTGTAACAGATTTTTGAAAAATTCAAAATGGATTCTATTCTTGAGACTTAAAACTATACAATAAGTCTCTAAAATTCATACTTTTTCATATTTTGAAGTTTTTGTATGTATATTTCTGAAAAATGCGAAAAAACGGCATTTTTTGGGGGTAAGTCATCCCCGTAAAAAAAGGGGGGAGTATTTTTTTAAACTTTTAGAGGCTTATTGTTTACTATTTTCAATGAGTAATCGAATGCTTTTTGGTTTTTTAAAATCGGTCGAGTAGATTCGGAGAAAAATGTCCTACCAGTTTGAAAAAGGTAGTTTCGAGAAAAACGCGTTTAAAGTTTGTTTTCACCATAATTTTATTGAATAAAAAGTCGAAAACTTTTTTTTACCTTATGCCTAGTATTATACTCGAGCGAAACGAATTGTCGCGAAAAGTACCCTTTCAGCAGCAGCGAAAAAGCATGCCGATATTGATAATAGATGGCACTATTTTGTGAGTCAAATGCGAGCACTAGTCAAGTTTGAGGCCGGATGTAGTTGATTGTCGAATATGTCTGCTCGAAAGTAGTTCAAACGTAAATTATGCGAACTTGCTTTAATCAGTTCAACAATAATAAAACAAAGGCATTAAAGCTTTTTTAGCGAGGAACATTAATGAAATGAGTAAACTAATTTATTGAAAAGTCAAAGTAGGTTTTAGCGTGACTGGAGCGACAGATTAAGTTGAAATGGCATTGAATTTGGAATTTCATCGAAAGTCTCAGTTTGTTTGCATGACAATTGAAGCGTTGGTTTCTAAGCTCAAGAGTGAGGGAACAATTTGAAAGTGTATGATAAAAATCTATTGATCGTTCTTGCGATTATGGACTATAACAGGAATATATTGGTAATAAATATATTTGGGAATAAGAAACCAAATGACATTTTTGCTCTTATAAGACACTACAAGACTCTTATAAGAGGAAAACTGAGAGGACAGTTCTAGTAATATCAGCTTTGTAGGTAATGAGTGTGCTACTAGTATTAAATGGGTAAATGGGATTTAATAATTTATGGGAGCTATTTTAGCCTTATAAAAATGTTTCAATTTTTATAATGAGACTAATAAAGCTCTTATTGTTTAACTTTTAATATGCTTATTAGTGTACACAAGTACTTTTGTGAACGTGTAATTGTGAGATCAAAAGTCTTTTTATAAAAGTTGCACTCTCCGTACAAGAGTCGCTATGTTTAAAAAAAGGCTAATATAAGATTATAGTTTTTATAAAAAGTTTAATATTAGATTATAATTCTTCTCATATGGATATAAATTTACCTTGTCATTATATAACACCTCTAAAAGATTATCAGTCTCACACTGAGAGTGTTATGAAAGTCAGCTGAAATTTCCTTACAAATGCTTAGCTCTGGAGACTCTCAAGTGGATTTGTTGAGTCTCAAGTGGCTTAGTAGAGTGTTGTAAGACATCTCATCAGCTGAATTCTGGAGTTATGTTGGTTGGTATTTCAGTTGTATTTTTCAGTCCCTAACTACAAAAAATGTCTGAACATTATTAATTAATGTACACTATGAGAAGCGGATGCATTTTCATATACATCTAGTCTCAAACAACAGAAACAAGATATCTATGTCGGCACCAAAACGTTCATTTAGCCACACTTGAATAGTTTCCGCATATTGTCATCTAATTAAGTGTCCTGACTATCTACATACAATTCAGCATACCAATGCATCAAAATAATTATGTATCCTGGTTCCTCCCTTCATAAATCATCATAGCGTAATGTGCTACTTAACCAGCGTGTCAACTCAGTATAGGTACATATTTGGCTCAAGTCTTCCAGGAAACCGGCCTAGTTTTGTACGTTTATACTATGTCAAAATGAAGACTTGATTTAAATCTACCACCGGCATTTCAATAGGGAATAAATACACGCAAGACAGAGGACATGTAATAAAAGTTCAAAATAACAGCAATAAATATCTTCAACTAGCCATCACTAATTGCATATGATCCGTAAACGAATAAAAAGTAACAACAATAAATATTCCATTTGCATTATAGCATTGAGGGAAAAAATTGATGATCGCCGTACATATTTCAAGATATATACGTATACACCTAGCATATTAAGTGCAATAATGTTTTTCCATCACAAAAACAATGCAGCAAATATACGCGAACACACAATAAAACGTTACACATTTTCATTTTCAAGTGGCAACCACTTTAACCAACAAACATTACTTATTTCGCTGAATTAAAAGGGATCCGACCCATTGAAAAGCTGCGAAATATTACTTACCGACACCTATCAGCATTTTCAATTCGCGGTTTGCGCCTTCGATCTCGTTCATTAGAGTATAATACTTGTTCGCCAGCGAATTGTTCACTGACGAATTGAAAAGCTCTTTTTGTATGGGATTTGACGGTTGAATTCGTTTCGCTCGAGTATAATACTAGGCATTAGCTGTAACTTTTTTTCTATTACGAATTTCTTGATGAAATTTTAGGAGGCAACTTTTGAACGTATATAGAATCGAAATATGTAAAAATCTCAAAATCGATTTTTTGAAAATTTCAAAGGTGAATGTCCCCTTAAATGATGGGCATGTGTTCTAATGAGGAAAATTATCCAAGTCAGGATTTATTTCTCTGGGTTACAAAATTGAAGGAGCATTTTTTAATGATGATTACGCGATGGCGGTGTGTGCGGGCAATGAAGAGATATTTGACTGCGTGTTTATGTATGTGTTAACCAAGCTATACGCACTAGGAAGTTAGAGCATATTACCCTTATTGCATGTGTCTACCTTATTTCAATGATTAGACTAGGAGTGATCAGGTAATATTATCAAAAATGAATTAGAGACAAGTTGTTAGCAAACAGTAAAATGGGGGGGAAATAGAGCAAAAAAGTACAAGTTTACGTGTGAAAGTAAACCTCAGCCCATGTGGACTCAGATCAAAACGATACCCTAAACGATTAACCTAAGCACATCTCGCAGCCAAAATACGAGATTATGGGAGACGAACTAGCTTGGAAAGTAAGCATTCGTCAAGGGACAATCGTCAGTTGTCTAATTCAAGGACTCTTTTGTTTTCGCCAAAGTTTAATTGCCCGTGTAAAAAAAAATAATTTTATATCGTAATATTTCTACTAATATGAAATTCATCTTACTAAGTTGTTCGATTTTCAACTTCCATAGACAATTGACTTATTGATAATTGACTTCGATAGATAATTAACTTCCTTAGATAATTATTATGAACGTACTTTGCGTAAACTGTTTCGTTTTAACTATTGCCAAAGTGTCACCATTTCCTATACTAATTACAAAATTTCGTAACTATGCAAACACTTAAACCTGTTGTTCATTCAACTTTTGATTACAAAAAAACTAAAACAGAAAACGACGTTTTATTTCACTTCGAAACATTGATCGAAAAATTTACGATGCTGACTTAACTAATTGATCAACAATGACACCGGTTAGTTTGAAAAATGAGAGCAGTCAAGCAAGTTTCGATTTCAAGCAATAAATTGTTAATCTCAATAGCGTAATCCACTTACAATCACCTTGTGCGGTGAAACTGTTGCAGAGCGGATGCCTTGATGTATCATTTGTTACCATCAACAATCCGATCATCGACATTGCCATTATCAGTGTATTCCGAGCGTGTTATTAGACTCATAGATTGCATGGTGCAAGTAAAAGTTTCCCAGTACAGTACTTGCATCCATGAAACTGTAAGATCGCACGTCATATCTATATAATGCGTTCGAGATATTTTTATGCTCACACGTACCAGTAATAAATCACAAATTATATGATCGAATTTTCATGGTATTATAATAATACTGTTTGGAAGCTATAACCTGTAAAAAAAATTATAAACGTGAAATTAATGGAAAATCAGAATGTTATCGCACTGAAGAATCGGCCACACGGAACATCAAACCATTGAAGAAAGTAGATTGTACGTGAAAACATAACAATGCGATGAAGTCTTAATAGTATTTTCAGTGAGTCCGTGAGTAGGTTACCAGCAAGTTTGAAAGGGTTTCTAACATTTTTCTAATTTTTTGCCAATCACTCATTTGTATAAAGGCAGTGAAATTTCTGCTTGAAATTAATCGGTATGATTGAACAAAATATTGAAAAGCACATCTAGTTAACGTCGGTAATTTTGACTTAACTATCAATTAGGCTTGCAAATACAATATAATTTCCTTTGTATTATTATTTTAAGAGAAAAGGTCAAAAGCATTTTGAAAGATTATTTTTTTCATAGATTTTATAGGACGGTTGATATCGGAAGCATCTCAATAAACGAGATAATTTATTTAGGTTTCCAGAGAGGCAGATAATAGATAAGTATCCAAACAGTAAGGGCGCTCCCACACATGGCCGGAAATATTTCCAGAAACATTTCCGAAGCATTTCCAGAAACCTTTCCGAAATATTTCCGACAATATTTCTCTCGTCAGTTCTACACATGACCGGAAAGTTCATTCATGGGTAGCGTGAAACTAAGCTCAAATCAGAACTGCCGCTTTTGAAGTTGCATATACCGTCAAAATCAAAAAGCAAAACGGCTCAATGTGACCATCTATGCAGCTTCATTTTATTTTCGTCATATGTCAAAGGAGCGCAAAATATTGTGTATTGAAAATATTGTTGTGTTTAAAGCATAGTACTGAGTTCGATTTCACGTGAAATTTTCATACACAATCTGTTTCGGCGAAAATTTAGCTTGAAAATAAGCAAGAGTTGTACTCTGTTCTTAGCATGAAAAGTTGCTTTGAAGTTGCTTTCGCGTTGAAAACGTAGATGGCACTGAAACATGTCTCCAATCATTTCACGCCAATTTAGTTTGTGCAGTTCATTCTTTCGAGCTAAAAAGTGACATTTGGTGTTTCAATTTGAAAATGGAGCAGTGCAAATGTCTTTCCAATAAGAAAATCGATCGAAAAGTGAAATTCTTGACATTTTATCCGTCAGAAATGAGCAGTGTCTCTGCTTTTATCCATTGCCAAAATTTTCGCTCGAAAGAATGACCAGATAATGGAAACATGTCAAAATTTAGCTTCACGATTAAAGGCTGGTACTGAGTTCGAGTTCACGTGAAATTTTGACATGTTTCCATTATCTGGTCATTCTTTCGAGCGAAAATTTTGACAATGCAGAAAAGCAGAGACAATGCTCATTTCTGACGGATGAAATGTCAAGAATTTCACTTTTGGATCGATTTTCTTATTGGAAAGTCATTTGCACTGCTCAATTTTCAAATTGAAACACTAAATGTCACTTTTTCGCTCGAAAGAATGAACTGCACAAACTAAATTGGCGTGAAATGATTGACAACATGTTTCAGTGCCATCTATGTTTTCGAAGCGAAAGCAACTTCAAAGCAACTTTTCATGCTAAGAACACAGTACCAAACTTGCTTATTTTCAAGCGAAATTTTCGCCGAAACACATTTCACGTGAAATTTTGTATGAAAATTTCACGTGAAATCGAACTCAGTACTATGCTTAACTCAGTACCAGCCTTTACCCTTAAAACACCTTTCGTGGATTCGATATTATCCACAGTCGTGACATAAAGCAGTTTTCTTTTACACCACAAATTATACTTTTATTTACACCAATAATTCTAAAACACTAAATCGCGTACACTTTAATGATCGCACTGTTAATAATTCCACTATTACAATTTCGCGTTACAATTTATCGCTTTCAAAAATATCCGCGCCCGGATTCGTATTCCACTGTAGCAGAGTTCCGCTGTGTATCAAACTGTCACTTGTGGGGACCACAAGGTTGGACACAGTGTCACGGTACCAACATTACCCACACTGCATAACCATCGTCATTACTTAGAATTATAACTTCATCTTCATCAGCCGACCGACGAGGTCATTTCTGTCCTGTCATTTAAGTTTATTAGTAATAAATTGTCTCTTTAGTTAACTATTACCTAGAGTCCACATTGGCCATGAGCTCTGCCATATGCGATGGCAACGAATGTTAGTTTATGGCATGTCATCTGCGGCCTGGGCAGCGGCATGTCATGCCATATCATTTTAAAAATGTTGCTCAGCCGTGAACATGTGCGCGCCATCTGGTATTTGAAAGCACTGCAAAGGTTAGAGGAAGCGGAATGTGAGGAAAGGCGTAAATTGAGGAAGAGGCGAACATATAATTCCATAAGCAATTTTTTTTTTGTATTCATTTAAGATTCGTAACACTATTTCCCTCGACATCGCCATTTTGAAAATGAAAAACTGTCAGAATATGGCCATGCTCATGGCTATGCAAATGTCTTGCCATATGGCTTGACATTTATGGCATGCCATCAAATATGTCATGCCATTTACTGTCTACATTTTCCATTTCCATGGCAAGTCGAATGTTATGCCATCTCCCATGGCCAATGTGGACGCGGCGTCAGTATCAGTGTTTACTTCAATCGATTATCGTAGCCCATACGTTACACACTACTAACTCCTAAGACCTCTCGCGGCGATATTTATACCCGGTCTGGTGAGATTCAGTATTATTGCCTATGTCTAGGCCATTCTAGATTTGTGTCTTGGCTTCGCGAAAGCTCTTAATCTGGCTTCGAAAAGGCTGGTTTGAATTACAAAGAACTAAGAATCAAACCTTGAGGATCTCCAGACTGTTTCTGGGCTTTCTCTAACAGAAGGATGAAGACGCATAGAAATCTACAGATATAGTGCAGCCGCAAACAAAAACATAGCATGATAACAAGGACAAGCGTTGATTAAATACTTTCGATCTTTAAAAGAATAGGCCTGTGGTTAACAGGATCAGAAGCATTTGCAAAATCTATGTATATTTTTGTAAAGCTTTCTTTTGTTTTTGTTTTTTTATGATAATGTCAAAGCTCAGGGGATTACCCTTTGAAGCGAATGCTTAGCTATGGCGGTAGGGAGGCACATATGGGAGAAGTCGATATCAATTATTCCATTATTCTTTAAGTGCGACATTTTTTCTTTGTTTTCGGAGCGTTAGAGCTATGTGCCTAGTCACCACTAAAGCTATAATGTGGCACAATTAATGGAGCGCTGGCATTATTGACCAATCGCCGGCTGTTAAGGCCACACAAGATGAACAAATAGTACCATGAGCACTGCGGGATTTGAACTCGCAGGCAGTAGACCGCTGCTTCGGACTGGTGCGTTAGCGAGTTAAGCTACCGGTCTCTAAGTTGAAAGCAACTAAGTTAGTCAAGGCTAAGAGGTTGGAGGTTGAAGATATATCTTTCACGAGCTCATGCTGCTCAGGAGTAAGAAAGCAATGAAGGATAGGAGGAAGCATATTGTAAACAAATCTTTCGAGTACTTAACTAAAACCCAGAAGGCGGGAATTCAAACGATATTTGGAGATGCAACCTGGGTACTGCATTTATTATAGATGGAAGAAACATTGCAAGCTTCTAGTAGAATGAAAAGGGGCCAGAGAAAAAAAACTAAGGTTAAACATAATAAACAAAGGCCAACAACTTCGGGATAAGGTCAGACTTTGACGCTTTCAAATAAGGACTAAATTTCTAGAGGGTTGGTATGAATAAAAGAGAGGGATGACGGAGTAGTATAAGGGTACGGTCAAGACGGAGCGACGAGAGCGTCGCAAGCGTCGAGTCAAGCAACGCGCCGAAATCGGTCATAGACTTTCAAAAGGAAGTGGCCATGTCGAAGCAGCGACCAAAGAAAGGAAATTTGATAGTAGCGACGACATCGATTCGAACCGATTTTGTTGCTCGACTGCTCGGAGCGGTAATGTATGTTGTTGTTGCAAAATGTGTTTCGATGACATACAGTAAGTAGACAAATTGCGTTAAAGAGTTTTTCTTGGGTAATTCGTAAATTTGGGTACATTTTTTATGATTGAACGGTGCAGAATTGCACAAAGTCAATTAGATTTTTACCAGTGATCAGAAAAATCTATTGATTGATATTTATCAGCAGTCTATTCATTTCAATTTGGTGTATTATGGTGAGAAAAACTCTTCATTCGACACTGAAGAACTGATTATTTTGCCTGCCACTGTAAAATTTCGTTTACAATTTTGCGTCTCGTCGCCTCTACATGAACGCAATTCAATGAGCTGTTCCATGCTTGACTCGACGCTATGCTCGACTCGAAGCTCTCGTCGCTCCGTCTTGTCCGTACCCCAAGAGAGTTCACAAGACGTCATAGTCCTTTGTTGGGAGAAGAAAGAGGAGAAGAATTTTCCAAAAAAGCCTCAAATTTTGGGTGCAATGCCATCATTAAGGAAAACATCGATTCGGAGAAACGGTGGGTTTATCAGGTAGTGGACGTAAGAAAACAAAGGTTAGTGTTGGTTACCTATAGACAACTCGACGCATAGCTTGTTTGACAGCAATTTTGGCAACTGAGGATTCGAGGTAGTCATCGTGATAGCTACATCTTTTCCCATGAGATGCAGCTTTTGTCTTGAGGGTGGAAGCCACATAATACTGAAACCAAGAATGTCACTGGATGGCTAAATGGAGTGAAGCGGGAGCTGAGATTGGAGGGGAAACTATGAAATTGGAATGTAAGTTCATCAACAGCTAACCCGCGCCAAAAAGAGTACCAGTTAGTCGAATTTATTTCATTTGCTATCTGAATAAGGTCCGCTATATAATAGTTAAAGTCTAAAAGGCCGAGAGGTAGCTTTGCGGAATAGAAAATTAAAAGACATTACTACGGAAGGAGAAGGGCCGTGCAAGTCAAGTGGGATGTAGGGCCTGTAATCAGCTTGGACAGTAATATTATGGAGGGGAATGATTGGTAAGACGGAGAACTAGCTACCGGCAATTCTGCACTTTTTATTCACTTCACAACTAATTCGGACGTTTCGTTTAAATGATCTTAGCCCCTATGGTAACCATGAGCTTGAAAACTATGCATTCTTACATTATAATAAAACCAAATAAAATGTACATATAACAAAATACAATACTTTGTCCAATTCAATCATAGTAACTCTAAACATACATACGAATGATCATATCTCTCTCGTGAGTTTTCAATATAAACTTGTAATATGTAAATAAGTTTTGCCATCCTGATTTTTATTTTCAACACCGAAATGTAACGAATATTTGCATCAATAAGTGTTTCCTATGCATATTAATTATGATAATGATCGAATTAAATGCGAGTTTCTGCTTTTTTGGAATTTTGTAAGTCTCTGATTTTTAAAATTTGTAAATTCAATTCAATGCCGTTAAATGTGTAAGTCTAGTAATGTAATATAGCGTACCTCAAATATTTGGTAGTGAAATCTCTAATACAACCGTACAAATAACCTTGAAGTATAACTAATGGATTCAAAATGATACGCGATTTAATTCAAACGTGCTTTTAACGATAGTTTTCACAAAAATCACATTCCAAGCGTCGACATGTTTAACCGGAAAATACAGCTAACGCGCCTATGAATTTTGGTGATACTAATAAAGCGGTAATGTCTATGAATATATGAAAATAAATGAAGACGCAACCTTTGCTTATTCATTTAATTAAACGATTCAAATGAAAAAAAATAGTTTAATATGTACATAAGTAATGTGCATGGTAAATAGGTGACAATTTGTCATTAATGAAGTTACGAAAGAAGTTATGCTATACATGGACGTTGATTTAAAACTTCTCCTCAGCAAAAGTAGTATAATTCAGTCTTCTTTTTCATTTCAAGGCGCTGAGTGTACACTAATTTGTATATCATGCAAAAATCTGTTTGTTTTGCATTTTTACAACACATTGAACCAAATTCATAGCATTGTTGCAATCGAAAAGCTAATGTTAAATTAGCTATTTATGACAATGTATGAGATACATTGAAATGAATCATAAAAGTTTCTATTGACAACGATTCGTCAAATCGGTAAACCTAAAAAGTATTAAAGATGGATGATTACTACGATAATAATTGATCAAATTGTTTTTGCAAGATTTGTTCTACACCACAATTCCACGCCTTCTGAATTGACGCAGTAATTGGAAATCGTTCGTTGAAAAAATATGAAAACCTCCACTTGCCGTGCAAGTTAAGGCACAAAAATGGGCAAATATGCCTAAATCAAACACAAATAGAAAAAGTACTGCGAAACAGCAAACCGAGACAGGCTCCACTGGTCAGAACCCACAAGATCTCAAAAGGGTGATGGCAAGAAGCTGATCGCCGTAAGCTTACCTAAAGAATTGCTGTTAATACTGTAGTCCGAAATAAACAAAAATAATCGGAAGAGAAAACAGACGCTTAGAGCTAAAAAGATAGCAGTGATGATAAATCTCACCCCAAGAAAAACTTACGAGCAGGGGCCTTACTCTGTAATGCAATTCGTATTTGGAACGATTCGCAATCGAACATTTGGCACTCTAGAGTTCGATTTTCGCATTTTATGTTTTGCGATGTTCGAATTTCGTTTGTTTGTGCACTTGGTAATGCGAATGCGAATGTCAAAATGGTTCGATTAGTGCAAATTTCATTCGACAATAAATTTGCGTTCGCATAGATAAGTGAAACTGAAGAAAAAATTAAAATGTGAGGTTTTAGTGCAAATTACTTGTTATTGTATATGATTTCATTAATTTTGATATTTTAAGGGAACAACAAAATGCGAAAAAAATGCAAACAACGAACAGGCAATTTGAAATAATGATGGAATTTATGAAGGAGCACCCGGATTTGGCAAAAGGAGTATTAAAAACATCCAATGCCAAGAAAACTGCTGCAAATTTGTGATCCAGGCTCACGGTAGAGTTAAACGCAGCAGGAACTATTTTCCGCGATGTTACTGGATGGAAAAAAGTAAGTCGTACATCACATTAACTGTGAATTGAGTGTAATAAATATTGGGCAGATTTCAAGTTCCACACTAAAGCCAAATTGAGAAAAAATGAGATTAGTATCAAAGAAACTGGCGGTGGGCTCTCAAAACACTGTCCATTGTCAGTAATGGAGGAAGAGGTGGTTAAGAGGTGGTGTCTCTGAACCAAAGTGACAAAGGCATTAGCGGAGCAGCACGTTTTGGAGTTGCTCCAGTTCGCACTGAAAGTGGGGAGAGTACAAATATTGTGGAAAACAGCCCGGATGTCGAACTATCTTCTGAAAGAATTCCACCAAGTTTATCTGCCGCAAGGAATACTCCAAAAAGACCTTATCGAGTAGGAAGAGACGATCTTCTGGAAAAACAAGTGGAGAATCAGATTAAATACCAACGAAATTCCATACATATTTTAAATAATATTAATGGAAATTTAATAGATATTGCAAAATATTGTAAAAGACAATATAAAATGCAGGAAAAAACAAACTTTCAAAGGAAAAATTTTAGCATAAGCGGAACGACCATGAGCAAAATAAATTAAAAAGAGAAAAATTAGAAATTAAGAAAAACAAATAGAGTCAATAAATATTGCATTTACTACTCAATAATGTAATACCCTTTGTTTTTTTTATTTCATAAAATACACATCCATATATTATATTATACATATATTTAATCATTTATTTTAAGTATTTTACAATAAATATATGTAAACATGGAAAATCTTTAACTTTGGGTTATTATATTTTTTCGTATTTGATATCTTATTCTCTTTGCAATATTCGATGCATTGCTATCTGTTGTATTAGCAATAATATTTAAAGGAATCAATGCTTCCTCTGGCTCTTCTGGTAAGTTTGAAGGCAATTCAATATTATATAGCAAACATATGTTATGTAAAGGCGGTTTTAGATATGCGGTGTTTGTCAAATACCGGGCACCTAGTTTGGCAAATTTCGCATGTGTGGTTGGGTTGGCCCTAGGCCAAGCACAAACATTCGGGTGCTCGCTATTCCCGTAGTTTGTCGAACTTTCAACTCACATCAAATTATTATGTTCTTCTTCGAACATTAGTAAAAACGTTTAGCGCGTACATTACCTTCCTCTCACATACTTTACCTTTTGTTACAGAGACTCATTATATTTGAATGGTCTCTGAGGATTTTCCGCTGAATCCTCTCTTCGTTATTACTTCCTTCATGAAACCACAATACAACCGAATCCATTTTTTTAATGTACTTGTTTCACTTTTTGACGTATACATGAAAATGCTGCATATATTTTACAAAACTGATGAAATATACTTAGTTGGCAACGCCACCACAGATGCGAACGAAATACAGAGTGACAATTAGCTATCGAATCGCATTTTGCTTTCGAATCGCATTGCCTTTCGAATCGCATTACAGAGTAGGGCCCCAGATCTTTCAGCAGATCCGCGGAGCCCTAGGCCCAAGTAAAGTAGTGGCAGTTCAACTTCAAACGAGAAAGTCGGCAGACAGTGAAGTGCTGATGACATTCGAAAAATACGAAGATATGTCGATATTCGGTCATGCCACCAAAATGGCGGTTGGAGGCTTCAGCGACGTTAAGAAACTTATCTTCAAGGCCAAAATCCTTGGTCATTATAGCCTCAAAATTGAAAAAAAAGTCGCGATAACGATCCGGGAGATAAAACTGGAACTGGGCTTCCTTAAAACCCAAGGGGACTGAGGAAACCCATAGTCGAACTAAAGGAAGGAGAAGCTCTGAAGCTAATTAATACTGGCGAATCAGAATAGGCAGGGTTCATGGCAGTTAATGGAAGCAGCCCGAAATTATGTGCTGCTACAAGTTCATGGGATATGACCACAAACAAATTGCAAAAACTTTTGTAAGTTTAAGCAGGCTGACCATTGTGCAAAAGAATGGATCGCTGAGCCGTTCTGCTAGTAGTGCAATGACAAGGCAAAAATAAGGGAGCGTACCACATTTTGGAATCTTGCCGAATTCACGTCTTCCTCCTCATCTTCAGCTTGTTATGACAGATTGTGACGTCAGCAGAGTAGCTGAGCTATTCTAAGAGTTTGAAACAGACCAAGGTGAGGTGTCCAAAATCGTTGGCTTTGCTTTATAACATTGCATAAAAACACCATCGAGCCAGTGAAAAGTCAAATCAGAACGTGATTTCGTCAACTGTTATACAAGAGAGCAATGCCAAAACTAATATAATTGAGTCCGAACCAACTGGACTTGTCGTGACGTCATATTCTGTTATAACAAGCTGAAAACGAGGGTGAAGACGTCAATTCGGAAAGGCCCTTGGAGTTAGAATCGTGTACAACCTTCAGAGAAGCGCTTGAAGCGCAGAAGAAGAAGCTTCGGAAATACGAGTCCTTGAAGTAAACAAGCAAAGTTGTCAAAACGCGGGCCTTTTTCTCATACAACCGATGCAGTCTCACAGCCCAAATGAAAACGATTAGCGAACCATATCGAAGAAGAAATCCAAACATAGGGTACGTAGTTTTTCTGGGCTATGCAGTTCTATGTATTGCAGATGCTTCAAAAGTTTCAGTCGATTGGTGGAGTTCGGGATTTAAATATGTTGGGATTAAAAATGAAAACATTAACGTTATCGGAACGATCCAATCGGGGAATTTTGCAGTAAAATGGAGGCACTAGAAGATACTCTCTCAGATCTTCCAGACGCTATGGTAGTGGCTGGGGGTTTAGAAAGAGGAATGTCGACTCAAAACACACGAAGGAAATTAATTATGGAGCTGGTGGCTACATTGAACATGGTTGTTGCAAACATTTCACCGACGTATCGCAGTCCAGGTTTCGACGAACTGTTACTTGGGAAGTATTGCCAGCGCTGGCGAGAATAACGAAGGACTTCACTAGAAGATTACTTCAAAAAATACGTTTGTGTGGTTTTTGATGAATTTGAGGAAAAACCCCCGAAATTCGTCAGGTTATCGTCATAATCTATGTCGCGACAGCACAATTCGGACCTTGGCCTCCAGGATTAGGCTTTTCCAATCATCACGGTTCTGGATTTGCTATCAAGTTTTGCCATCAAATTTTTCCTTGTGCTCTACCCTTTAACGTCTTTCTGGGTAGCTTCTTTCTACGTGATCAACCCATTGCAGTTTGCGAAACTTTATGCGTATAGATACAGGTCAGTCCCCATCTTATTCCTTGTTTCATTGGGCCATAGTTTCTCCTGAACACATTTCGTTCTAACACGTCTACTGTCTTTTCGGATTTGCTCGTAAGAGTCCACGTTTCTCTACTATCAGCACAATTTTAATGGGTGATCTGTAAATCCGACGCTTATTTTTCCTGTGTACGTCTCAGGATCTTAAAATGGAAAGTACGGAGAAATAGACTTTGCGGCGTTTATATGTCGTTCGATCTCATCCTCTTCGACGCCTATTTGTTCAAGTTGGCTCCTAGCTCTATGAAGTTATCTACATTGTCAAGGTTACAGTCTTCTACGGTCATGTTTTGCCAGACTGGATTGCTCCTTCTCGTTCAACTTATGAATTCACTAGAAGTGATCGTTGCTGCGACTGGTACGTGTAAACAAAGGGAAGGGTGACCTGGGCAATCCATCAGCATACCGTCCGGTGTGCATCCTGGATACTGCGGAAAAGCTTCTCGAAGGGTTGCTCAAGCCGCGGCTGCTGTCAACAGTGAGATCTGCTGGCGATCTTTCTTGCAGGCAGCAAAGCTTCCCCACAGGGCATTTAACAATCGATGCAACCTCAGAGATTGTTGGGGCTGTAGCAAGAGCGGAAGAGGCATGTCATCAAGACATACCGGTCTCCCTCCTGGTAACGTTGGATGTGCAAAACACTTTCAACTCGGTGAGGTGGACGGACATCCACCGGGCCCTTGAGCAGAGGTTCCATATCCATGCCATGATACGGGACTACCTCAGGAACCGATGGCTGCTCTACGACACTGATGAAGGAGTCAAAAGAAGGCCTGTCACCTCAAGTGCGGCACAGGGGTCGATCTTAGGACCTGACCTCTGGAACGTCATGTACGATGATCTGCTGCGCCTGGAAATGCCTACAGATGTATTTCTGGTAGGTTACGCTGATGAAGTCACAGCAATAATCTCTTCTAGATCTGCCGAATTCGCTCAACTCAGACTTAACCAAGCCATGAGGAGAGTGGATCACGGCCTCCAGCTGGCAGTCTCTAAAACAGAGATTGTTATGCTGACCAAGCGGAGGATACCAGCTGTCATACCCATGACAGTTGACTCAATGGAAGTCCAGTCCAGCAAGTCGCTCAGGTATCTGTCACTTTGCTGAGTTGGCTAACGGTAGATCTAGTAAGACGAGACGGAGGCTATTAATAATAATGACCGATTCCATCTTGCTATATGGAGCCGAAACTTGGGGAGATGTACTCCGAACTAAGAAGTCCCGGAAGCGCATAGCCAGTGTCTAGCGCAGGAGTCCACTGCGAATCGCCTGTAGCTACCGCACGGTCTCAGAAGAGGCTGTGATGATGGTATCGGGAGTAATTCTAAGCGCAAGGAAGGGTAACTCTTTTGCTCATAGCTGGGCAGAATTAAGGCTCTGACACACGCGCGTACGCTTATCTTCCAACTTTGGCAACAACGTTGGAATGAGAGTGATAAGGACGCTGGACGGCTAAGCTAATTGGTTTGATCGGAGCCACGGAAACGTAGACTTTTAATTTTGCCACTTCTTGCCAGGGCACGGTTATTTCAGGAAATACCTGCACAGAATGGATTAGGTGGTCACACCATACTGCCGGTACTATGTGACTGAGCTCGATGATCATCAGCACACATTCTTTATGAGCAGTCGTTTCGTAAGTGTCAACATATGTGGAAAAAGTACTACGCATTAAGCGGGAGGAGGGTTGCCTTACTGTCTGAAATCCAATAGGTGAGTCAGCACGACCGGGTTGACGTAGTGCTTAGGCAGGTCCCGACTCGAAACTTCGTGGGCTTGTAGTGGTATTTTTTTAGTGAGTCAAGCCTCACATATTCCGTAGTGATAGTTCACCCGGGAATCTGGTAAGCAGATTTTTTTGGGCCATCTACACTAGGAAAAAAAGGCTACATCAACTTCTAGCTGTCGGAAGAAAGCCAACACAAGTGGAACTCTAGTCGAAAATAACTTGGTTGGATTATTTCGAAGCAGGGCAGGGATCTAGCTCTTTAAATCGCTCGATGGCAGCTATGCTTGGGAGGGTAGTGCTGGTCCATTAAAATTAGTCATAGACCAAGTAGAGGTTGATATTAGTGAACTTCATCATGACCAAGAGCCATGACGAAGTTCATTAAGAGAGCGCACGATGCTTCGATGCTACAATGAAATACACCTCCTGCGAAACAACAGGCTTGTTTTTAAACCGAGGAGACAGTGAAATTGAAGCGAAGATCTCTAATATGCAGTCATAGGGCTCAAAACTGCTGTAGATAGCAAAAAAGAAAAAAAATAACAACGAAAAGCTATAAATGGCAGAATAAGGAAACATGGCAAACAGTCTGTGATGAAGTGAATTGGTACCCAAAGGAGCTGGACTACATACAAAAATTGTGAATTTGACCCGAAAAATTATGAATCGGTATCGAAAATTTACGAATTTGGTTTGAAAAAATGTGAATTAAACTCGGAAATATTATGAATTTGAACCAAAAATCAATGAATTTGACTCGAAAATAAAATTCATTCTTAATTTAAGAAAACCTTCAACATTAGGTCAGCTAGTCGCTAAGCTGTTGGATTCGCATGGTGTTGTTACCAGAGTTTTTGATGTTTTGTAAATGTTGGCCCTACTTGCAAAAACCTTTGTTACAAATGAAATTTTCAGGCTATGAATGTGAAAATTCTATTTGCTCTAAAATAATAAAATTGTTTTCAAAGCTATTTTCGGCTCTGCAATTTTTTGGTAAATATTCATTACAAAATAGTGCTTCTGATTAAAACTAAGCCTGATTGAAACTATGGTAAAATTTTAACGCTTTTTAGGGAAAAAATCAAGAACTTTCCGTGACCTAAAAATTTGGCAACATTTTCACTTTCTATGTGATTATGGAAAATGCTACATTCCTACGGATTCATTAATTATACGATTAAATTGGATTATACATTAATGAACCACTGGGAAGAATTTTTACATTCAAATTGTGATCATCCTTCTTTAAATCATCAGAGACTGATTTCTATTAACTTTCACGCTCTGATACAAATCATATTGCTTTTTGTTCACTATTTCGAAGCAGTTATATTCCAGTTCGGAATCTGATACGGCGAATCTGTTGGTGTGTATTAAATTGTCATTAGCATAAATCATATTAGCACATCTTTGCAAACAACCAAAAAGCCATGTTCACTAAAAAAGTTCAATGCGGTTGCCATTAATCTTAATTAACATACCAATCAAAGAGCCATGTAAAGCGATTAAAAGAAAGTATACAGAAAAAGAACTGATATGGCCAAAAAGTTCATTCACTATAGCAAATCATTCACAACGGATTTAAAGTCAAGTTATACTCGCTACCGAATTGGTCTACATGGGCGAGAATACTCCAATACGTCCAGAGTAATAAATGTTTGGTGAATATATCAGAAGAGCTAATTGTAGTCTTATTCTCTTTTCTAACGTCTGCTATCTTTAAGACGAGTCTGTTCTGTTACAGTGAAGCATATCACGTTAATTGCAGACAATACGCCTGGGATGATATTTTAATGTTTTCTCAAATGTTTACTAAGCGGATCTAAATTGGGGCAGATATCATTGAAATATACAGCAAGTAATAGCACTAGTCGACCTATATTTGAATCTGACGTAGCTAAGTTATGTGGAGTTTATGGCAAATTGATATTTAATATAGCGTGAAGTGAATTTCGTATACTAAGCATTGTTCTTTAGTTGGACTTTGAAAAACATATATCATTACCTTACGGTTAGAAGTTTTCACTTTTTGTAGGAATTTCTTTAATAACCTGTGAATTTGGATATGATTGTAATACTTATTCTTTTGATTACAAATCCATTCGTCCAATTCATTCTGAAATACGGGTAGTAATCAATCACACCTGGTTACTGTTTGACTTAAAAAAAAAAAAACTACTACTATTTGACTTAAAAGAAATATTTTCGAAACATTGGATGTGAAAGGAAAAGCAAAATGCCGTTAGGAATATTTACATGAGAGTGAAATAGCGTCGATACTTGGCTAATGAGTTTCAGCACAGCACCAGAGCAAAGAACATTTTGACGTGGTACAATGCTGAAACATCAATTGTATACGTGTGTGTCATATGCAGGCTTTTTGTATAAAATAAAATGATCCAGTTTTTCAAAAGGGTACGTTTGTAAGAAATCTGAATGCTGTGGACTTTTTTCTTCCAAAGTATTGGCGGCTTGAATTTCTCGTTATCGACAAATAGCATTATCTTAACCTTTTTGTATTTGATAATACTACCGTCAACTTTCTCGTGAAGTGCTGTGAACTATAACCTATACTTAAACTTAATGGGTTCGGTTTTTTTGTCCCCTCCTCTCCTGATTTTCCTTCTATCTTCATAGTCGTCCCTGCAGAGTCACTTTTAATGGTTTCATTCCCTTTTCTATATTTCCCACATTCGGAGTTCCTCAAGGTTCTGTCCTAGGCCCCTTACTTTTTATCTTGCTTGTCAATTATCTTCCTTCTGTTATCAATTTTCCCCGTCTTTTATATGCGGATGACTTACAATTATACAGAACAATCAAGTCTGCGAACGATTTTCACCAATTGCAAGCTGACTTGTTTGATATTAATGTCTGGTGTCAAGATAACTTATTGCCCCTGAACATTTTGAAGTGCCACCAGATGCCTTTCGCATATAAAAACACTCCACATGTGTTTCTTTGTCTGATATTTCCATGTCAGTTGTCCAGCATTTTAGAGACCTGGGCGTGATGTTTGATTCTAAATTAAAATTTGATGTTCATGTTGTATATATGACGTCCAGGGTCTCTAGAATTGCATGTCAAATCTGGTCTCCGCGCTTTCAGTGTTTATCAGAAGCCATCGAATTTTTTCATCAATATCCCCTATTGTCCCACTCCTCTTGTCTTTCCATCCTTCGTATGTCCTCGTTAGAATCAAGGAGATTGTTCCTTGATGAGTATTTTCTTTTCAAACTTTGCCACGGCATTTTTTAGTTAGATCTTGGTTCCCAGATAACCAGACATGAATATCGCTCATCTGAGGTTTTCTCTGTTCCGTTTGCACGTACGGAAGTCTATTTCCATTCGCCTTTGTTGCGTCTACCCAGAAGGCACAATGCCTTTAAGTTTGGTCCTCTCCCGCAATCTTGTTTACAATTCAAGCATGTATTGAGAATGTTACCTTGAATTGCTATTGACCTTAGTTCTGATTTTAGTTTTCAAATTATTGAATTATTTTTGTTATTTCTTTTTCTTTTTATGTTACATTTTTTTTTTGCTTTCTTTCCAAAGTGCAAACAAAACATTTTTCCATAGCGATAAAAAAGTAGAACTTCCTGCCAAAAACCACATTTGCGGAGAATTTTATTGTACTACTTATATTCGACGAAAAATCTGCAGCTGATGCACATAGAATTTTTGTGGAGAGTTACGGCGACCATACTCTGTCAGGGTTACCAAACTTTTAAAAGGATGAGGAATAATTCAAATTGGGTGATATACGCTTTGAAGCCGAGAGACGTCTCAAGCATTTTCTACGAATGACGTATTTTGAATCGTATTGTGACTAGTGATGAAAAGTGAATATACTAGGGTAATTTTAAAGTGCATAAAGTCGTTGGCTCAAGCCCAGTCGTGCATTAATACCGATGGAATATCCATGGCTCCAAACGCATGATCTGTATTTGGTGGGATCACCTGGGCATAGTTTATTATAAGCTCTTCAAATTCAAAAAAAAATCATCAAAAGCATTCAAGCACAAGTGCCCGTAATATGAAGAGAGGAATTAGTTCAATTTTGCAAAATCAATCAAAGCCTGCTTGGAAACACTCAAATGGGAAATCCTACCCCACCCGCCGTATGCACCAGATATTGCTCCTTCCAACTACCATTTGTCAAGTAGTACTTCCATCCTTATGCACTTTTCGATCTATTCCTGGATAATCACAAAATATGAGTGACGCGGTATACGTATGGAAGACAGGGTTGGCTCGTGATGGACAACTGTATCAATGACGTGATATTTACTAATTTTTGTAAACAAAGCAACAGCGAGAAGTTACTCAAGTCCTCAATGATTTCATGATACTATTGTTTAAAAGTTGATATTGAGTTCGACGTGAAGATAAGTTTTGGCAAGTCTCCATTATTCGGTTATTCTTTGGAGTGGAAATTTTGATGATGGAGAAAAGTCTCCGCTCTTTTTTTCGGTAGATTACTAACGGATAAACAGTTCAGCATTTCAATTTTGGATTAGTTATTATTTGTTGTGTTAAAGACACTGGCAGAGTTGAATTTTCAAAATCAAGCGCTTTTTACATTGTGAGATTCAATAGAAGCTATAGCTGCTATGCGTGTTCAATATCATGAAAAAGCTGCTTTTGTGTGCTTGCTATTTGACAATCGGGCTGTGCGGGATTCTAAAATAGCTGCTATGATTGCAAATTCTTGTTATCCTCCAGACTGCTAGCCAGTAGTGATCAGTAATAGTATCCCCTCAAAAATTGACATATAGATATAGTCAACCTACAGGATCTGTTATGGAGAAATAAGGAATTAATTAAACTCATCATGTAGGCCCGAATTGGACATGGAAATCATGTGTCAATCTTAGCCAATGAACGGTGCTAAGTCCAGGATCATTTTTGCGTTATGGTCATTTATCAATCTATAAACTGATAATGAGTAAAGAACATGGGTTCAGTTTTGTAACAGTTGAACTAGGAGCATAAAAAGCTCTTTTGGTCTACGGAATCAATCCTCCTACAGAATTCTCAACTTGGGTTCCTTCAAGCTTTGATTTTCTTCAGTCTCGCGGATTTGAACGCTTTGTTTTTGAATAATCTATTAATGCTCTTGGCGCTACTGCTGCTTAAAGTGAGTGTACTGAAATGAGGCTACCCTCTAAAAGCGGAGTCTCTGTCTACCTAGGCGCATTTTTCAAAATTATTAAGCTTGGAATTATACTTCCTTTGCCATTAAATTTTTTATACCACACAGAAGATTATCAGAAGCATCCTGAGGGGACCTTTCCGAATTGGCGTCTTCGTCTTCAGATTGTTATAATGGAATGCGACGTCAGATTAAGTCGAGCTTGTCCGAATTCAGTTATCTACGCTTGGCATTGCTCTCCTGTACAACATTTGACGAAGTCACGTTCTTATTAGACTTTTCTTTGTCTTAATGGTGCTTTGAGGCAATGTTACGAAGCAAAGCCATAGATTTCGGACACCACGTCTTGGTCTGCTTCAAACTGTTATCATAGTTCAGCTACTCTGCTGACGTTACAATCTGTCATAACAAGCTGAAGATGAGAGCGAATACGTACATTCGGAAACGCCCAAGTTTGCACAAAATGTATAGAGGGGTACTACCGCATTGTTCGCTTCTGCACCAAAAAGTTGTATCAATGAAATTTTCGTGTATCCAGATCAAGGTGCATATGCAGAAGGAATCATATCCTATAAATGTGATGGTTATCTGTATTGTTCTTAGCTAAATATTTGCAAGCTAATTCGCTATTAGAACTAATATTTGTTTAAGACTAAGACTCATAACCTGCTCTATTGCTTTCAGAATGACCATCAGTTCTGTATTTAATATCAGCATTGAATAAGGAAGGGGCACCCATGATCGGGTTTTACTAGACTGAAGCACTGTACTGAAGTTGCTCTCAGAGGAGATTTAGTTCCATCAGTCACTTCTACAAAACCTTGCCAGCTTTAAAACAAAATATGCGAAACTTAACTTCATTTCAAGAAAACTTAAAAGTGATTAGTAGAACACACTAAAAAAACAGAATTTTTTCACGTCATGGTAGCAGAATATACATTATATCACATACTTAAATCGTAATACTCTACGGTAGAGATGTTTCACTCACTTTTACAGTGCAGCGCCTGAAAAAAGTGCGAAAATTTTCGTTGAACTAGACTTAAGACAATGTGTAGCGAACGGGATAATGATAGTATCGTGCAACACTATAAAAAAGAGCTATGAGCGCTTCTGCCCATCTCTACTCTACGGATTACTTTGTACGTTCCCTGATGCCAATTGTCTAGGAAGTACTACGAAAAATTAGTTTATGTGAACTAGAATACATGCACATAGATCGAATATATTGAGTGGTTGAGAAAGTGCAGTCAGAGTTAAACAAATTGGAAAAGCCCTTAATAGTAAATTTTGTACATGACAAGTTATAATTAAACAAGTGCTGTGTAAAAACCGTTGCTTATTTGGGAAAAATGAATTTACCTGGAATTACGAACATTTTGATTGTTTGACTAATTTCTTGAAAACAGGAAGCTCTTGATTACTGGAATATTTTGAATGCTGGATTATCTTGAATACCGGAAAATCTTGAATACAGGAATTTCTTGATTGCAGGAAGTTCTTGAATGCCGGAAAATCTTGAGAAACAAACCACTCACTTAAAATTCAGTCTTTGTTAGTATTGCAATCATAACATCTCTATATAGCAAGACACTTTTGTGGACTACATTCCATTTAATCATAAAATTCATCTATATCACTATCATCTAAATCTGTTGAAAAATCACTATCACCGAATCCGTCTTCATCACCATCCTCGCCTAACTTTAATTCCTCAATTTTCTTCAATAAATCATCCCTTGTATGTGGAATTCTATCACGCTTATCTGCTTTATCTTTTTTGGCTCCATCTTTCTCTACAATTTCTTCTTCACCCTCTACAACATCCGATGTCTTTCCCTTCTTCATGTACCGCATAAATGTTCTACGTTTACGTTCGGGAAGAGATTTCATAAGATTATCCATTTCGACTTGCAGTTTAAGCTGTTCTTCTTCGGTCGGCCCAGGCGGTTCAATGCTGACTTCATCGGCAGACTTTAAACATTTCGCACAAACTCGATCTTTCCGTGAACATTCGCGACATATTACATGATATGCCTTTTTCACATTCTTTTGATGACACCTGGCACATGTCTTCTGCTGTGTTAGAGGTTTATACTTCTTGTATTTGATTTTCCATTCGATTTGGGCCTTGCATCGTTCGCACACTTCACAAACATGTAATGTGTTTAGCATTTTAATTTTCGGTGTCTTGTCGTGTAAATCATTTTTGAATGCAGTCCTGTTTTGATATTTCTGCGGGCGCGAACGAGTTAGGCCACCTCTTCGTGTACTCATGTTTATTTAAGGGCTAGAACGTAAATTGGAATGATAGGAGATAGTTTAAGAAATATTTTCTTCACTATTACCTGTTCACTAGAAACGTTTCAAACGTTCTTTGAATGTGCCTTCTAATATTTTGGTATGTGTACTTTCACTTGCTTTAATCCGGCAAATAACAAGGCACGACACCACATGCTCGCCAATTTGACGTTTGTTTGGATACTGGACCGAAATGTCAAATGCATGTCAAAATCGTCAGTGGTACCAACAGTGCCAGAAACTAGAAAGCTTTTATGGCACTCAACTCACCACTCATTATGGCAGAAAGCTTTTATGTCGAACTAGCCGGAAAAGGTCTGACTGGCGGAAGTGCAATGTCAAATAACCGCCGTTAGCAGTTGTCTAAATCTAATATAAATCTGTCCGCAGGAGTAAGTGGAGTGGCATTCAAATGGTGTTCAAATTTAGTTTAGTGTGGGTGCTTTGGTGAGTATTTAATTTGTTTTAATGGCTTATGCTTAAATTTTTATACTATGGTACGTGTTTGTTGACATTCGTTGGGCATTTGTTGGATGGTGGAAGAATATAATATGTTAAAGGCTAGTATCCGATGTCGAAGTAATTGATTCATGGAGTTGCGAATTCCGTATACTTGCAGATGTTTGAGTAAACTGTTAATTGGATTGCTACTTCTCTCAAGCATTTACACGATAAGCAGTTTAGAAAATATATATGTACATACATCTTATACTTATCTAAACAGTGTCAAAATATTCAATTACTTTCTCTTCATTTTTCAGGAAGCAGGCCATCAAAATGTTTGACCTTAAGCTGTGCTTACTCGATTTAATTCGTCCTTCAGCGAATCCTAAACCAAAGAAATCTCTAAAAGAAATGTCTATCAACTACTCTACAAATTTCATGCAAAAGTACAACGATGTAAATATAATCTATTTCAATGAGAATATGTCAATGACGAGCAAGTATGATCTTCGAAACTATTCACCTGTTTACAAGCAACATATTTTCCGGACAAGTCCAATGAGTAATAGTTTCGGCGTTCGAAAAGATACTAATCGAGAATGGGGCTCAGAAAGTGTAAGTTTTGAATTTTCATCCGACGATCGGGAAGATAAAACCGAAACGGAAACTGACGTGGGAAACACCGATCTAGATGAAGCTGCAGCAGCTTTGGATTCCTTTTGCACGTTGTGCACTTCGTCGTTCAGCTTCAACCAATGTCGTTATTGCGAGAGTTCAGCATGTAGCTCGAAGTGCCAATCGGAAAATGGAAAGAAAGATTTATGCTGTCGAGACCGGAATGCTATCAGGTAAGTGTGAAGGAGTGTTTTTTTTTAAAAGATATTCTGAGTATATTTTTAATTCTAGTTCAATTATTTCATATCATGTCACAAAAATTTTTTGCTCGAAAATTAATTAAGTCCCTGATCATTAATTTTTCATCTTTATCGTTTTGAAAGCTAATGTGATAGTTTGTAGTTACATTTCTCTTATTACTGATTTTTTAGTCTTTTTTATAAGTTTATCCGAGACGTCCTAAACGCAACCTTGTCTAAATAAATTGAATTTGAAATGAGCTTATAGGAAAACTCGAACCCTCCTCTTACCTAAGGAGAAAGTGTCTCTATATTAAAACTAGTCACAGTGTTAGGTCGTACGGCGGAGCTAACTGTGACTCCATTCATTTCCTGGTGAAAACAACATACCGGTGCAGAGTTTCCTCAGTGCACCAATCGAGATTCAGCCCTCCCAAAATCTTCGCGGTTGAGAATTTGCTGAACGATTATACGGCTCAGGCATATACGACCACACTTGAAAAAAGAATTTCACCAATGCTGCGCTACTCCAGCAACTTAGGTGTCCACGAGCTCTGGGAAGAGCTCAAAAATACAATCAAGAATGTGGCAGAAAACGTTGTGGAATACAAAGCCCGACGAGCGCAAAATAAATGGTTTGACGAATAATGCAGAAACTCACTTGACGCAAAGAACGAGGCCTACACACAATGGGTCCAACGTGCAACCAGAGCCAAAAAGGAAAAATGTGACGAGATGCGGCAAATATCCAATATAATAATTAGGCGTAAGAAACGGAAATACTTTGAAGAGCAGTTGCTGAACATTAATGTAAACTTAGTTAGTAAGGTAAGTAATTTCAAAAATAACTACCAACCCAGGACTAGCCTCTGTAAGGACAAAGATGGAAATATTATCAGCGACACCAAAAGTATTAGCAAACGATGGGCGTCCTACTTCGAAGAGCTTCTGAATCTGCTATCAAACATCATGGCAGCAGAAGCTGAGCTCTATGATGATACCGTTGGTCAACCCGTATCCACACAATCCCCACCCACACAATCCCTGGCCGCACCCGGAGTGGTACTCACGTTACCACAGATACCCCGGCTCATAGTCTTTTGCAGCGTGGCAAACTTCTTGCAAGTATAGAATAGCTTCACAATAGTCCACCCCATCACGGATGCGTACGTGATCATCGGCCTTATGATCGTAACGTAGATCCACATAGCTATACGAAATTTTAGACCCCATTTGGTGGCAACAGCTCTCTTGCACTGCTTGAAAGCATTTAAAGTACAAACAAGCTTTACTTCCACATCATTCTTCAAGAGAAGTTGTTTGCCCAAAATAGTTCCACGATATTTAACTTCATCTGAAAGTGAAAGAGTTGCACCTTTGTTATTAGGAAGCACTAGTTTCTTTTCCTGGTGAACAAAACAAGTTTCGTCTTATCAGGATTCACTTGCCTTGAACACCTACTATCAATTAGATCCAATGCGCATTGTGTATTTCACTGATCTTTTTTCACTGCTATTGTGGCCACGTCATCAGCATAAGCCTATGCGCGCAGCAGTTCTTGTAATAGGGAGTCAACTAGCATACTCCACGGGAGCGGTGATAGGACACCCCATTGAGTGCATCCATTTGTCACCTCCGTTTTCAAGTAGCAGTCGGATCCAGCTTCCGCCAGCAACAGTCTCTACGTAGGCATGACATATATCGACTTAACTAAGACGTCATCAACGCCATGAGCTTTCCTAGCTTGATACAGCTCCACAAACTACGCGCAGTCAAAGGCACCTTCATTGTCCACAAATATCCCCGTCGCATACTCACGATTTGAAATCACTCTCTCAACTCTGGAAACTAGAGAATGAAGAGCCGACTAGCATGATTTCCCTCACTGGTACGCATGTTGTTCATTACAAGGAGTAAGACTTAAGCGCCCTAGTGAGAATGAGTCATTCAACAAGTTTCTCCAAGCAATGTCCTAAATTCATTGGATCCGAATAGTCATCTCTTATCGCTTTAGGTATAAAAACTACCTTAACCTGTCGCCAAGGTGACGAAACATACTCCAAGGCTAGGCATGCCCAAAACATTTCTCTTAAGTCTGTCTTCAAGTGATCTATTCCCTCCCTTAGCATAACCGGATAAAAGCCAGCGATTTAAAATTTTCAAAGGACAAGAATGCGACCCTGACATTTTCACTAGTGGCCACAGATCTAGCTATGAACCAGCATTTTCTACTGCTGCAAAGAGCAAGAAGTTTAGTCATAGGCACAGATGTCTCCTGCATTTCAATCACCGGAGCGTCCGCAAAGTGAGTCCCAATTGAAGTCTGAAGAGACTCCTTTTTGGACTTGGTAACGTAACCATCCGAGCATTTTAGAGAGTCCACCTTAGGTGATTGATCCTTCTCTAGGACTTTGCAAAGCCTCGACGTCTCCTGTGTATGTTCCAGTCTCTCAAAAAATGATCTAAATGATTCCCTCTTGGAGATCCTCACCAGATTCTTATATATTTTCGACGAGATTCTGTAGGCAATCCAGTCATCTTCAGTGGTGCTCTCACAAGCTTGATTCTCTTACTCTTTTTGATCGCTACGTATTATGTCTTCTGACTGATAGCTACTTATTATGTCTCTATTCAGAGTGCTCAATCGGGATTCTAAGGACACTATCTGCATGAAGCCGATTGATCTTAACCCAATCAGTGTTCCTTGGATTTGTTCTTTTCGCGGCCATACCACACTTGAACAACCAGTTCTCGTCCGATCACCGAAGTTAAGCAATGTTAGGTGCGGTTAGTACTTAGATTGGGGACCGCTTGGAAACACCGCGTGTCGGTGGGACGTAAAACTTTGTGCTGTCCCTTATATCAACAAACTAGTTGCCTGGAAAGCACTATGAAAAAAAAAATCCGTGGCTAAAGAAAACAACATGTAGCGATGATCAAAGAGTAAAATCTCATCCGATACATGCCATCCAGTTATTGATCTAACTATTCCAGACAAGCATAGTGATACATCAATAACTACTCTTCTGTTTTGAGGTAACAAATGTGGGGGGTTGTTGATTCAGTGTTCAAAGTCATCAGTCCAGCAGAAGCTATAAAATCAAAGAGTCTATCTCCTCTCTACATTAATTGCTACCTCAGCTGGTATGCTGAGAGTTAGCATCGCAGGCCACCAAAAGTTCTAGTTTCTCCAATTCAGCGTACTAGACCAGACCCTTCAACTCGTATACCGACGGTGGAAGTAAGAAGTCAAAGGGAAAGTAAGCTGCGAGGACTATCGTGCGTTTCAGCTTGTCTTTTCCCGGCGCCGCATGACGACCCCTGACAGGTTCCGGCTTGAAAATTGTCTGAACATGGTGGCATCAAGTAGATTGGGAACCAGAACACAAGTCTGCGGTCATGTTGATCTTTCATCATAACAGATACTTGCCGCCGCGGTTAATTTGAGTCAGTGGATCTTGCTTCCTCGAACCCCGGTTGCTGTAGAAGGGGGAAGCTTGCAGTTTTGTCAGTTTTTCGTTCAAAAGAGAGACCGAGGTCTTAGCATGCTGCGAATTGATCCGCATGAATCGTATATCTTCAGGCGTAGGAATGTCATCTTCATCGGCGGTGGGATGTAGTTGATGTCATTGTCAGTTTGGTCAGTTAAAGTAATTTTGCTGGGAATTTTGCTGCATCTAAATTCGTTGACATACGTACATGTGTTTATCGTTTTTTGATGTTAATTTGTTGTGTCCTCGAATATGCTTATCAAGTGTGGTCTCCGCGTTTCCTATACCTTTCTGTGGCCATCGAGTGTGTGCAGCGTAGGTTCACACGCTCTTTGCTTTTTAAATATAACGTCCCTTACTCCTCATATGCTTCCCGCTTGTCCTTTCTTAAAATCCCTTCCTCAGAGTCACACCGGCTATTGCTTGATGAGTGCTTCCTGTTTAAATCGCAGCGAGGTATAACATCTGGCTTCACCGATTCATTTCGACCTCGCAGCTCGATACGTGGCAACAGGTCTCACGAAGACTTCACTGTTCCGTTCGCGCGCAAAAATGTGTTATTATCTTCTCCTTTCGTCAGAATCCGTAGACGTCATTATGAATAGGGGCTTGGATCTCTGCCGAAATCGTTCTATAGCTTTAAAAGTCATTTCAAAGTATTTATACTTGACATAAGCGTTGGGACATTAGATTGTTGAATTGTATTTTCTTTTTGTAAACATTAATCCTTTATTTTTTAATCTTTTTCATATATCATTGCCATAATTGGAATTTGTATTCTGTTGCAATGAATTTTTGTAGATCAATTAATCAATAAACTGAATCGCAGCATTATTTGATGCAGTATGTTTCGGTCAAGTGTCATATGCTTGCTTAAGGTCTGCGAAAATCTGGTAGACGTCAATGTCAAATTCTCAGCATTTCACGTGTACTTGTTTGACAGTAAACAGTTGATTAGTCACCGATCGTCCAAACATAAAGCTTCCTTGGTACTGTTTCCAATGGCATTATCAGCGTAAATATTAATCATGTTTTCTAACATTTTCGTCAAGATTTTAAAGTATGTGCGATATCCAGACATTCCTCTGTAATTCGTTTCCTTTGTTCTCCCTTCGTAGTTTGTGTCCTATTCTGTGGACACGGCATATAATAGATTTGCGTCATTTCTGCGTCATTTGCTCTTCATTTCAGACCTGCTGGATAATTTCCTGCATGGCTTTCGTAGTGCATCTTCGAGCGTATTTGATTCAATGCCCAACGCTCTATTATTGTTCTGGCTTCTCATGGTAGTCTAGACTTTTTTCAGCGCTGGGGGGGATTATTGCTGCTTCATCG
Source organism: Nemotelus nigrinus (assembly GCA_947369275.1). Taxonomy (NCBI): domain Eukaryota; kingdom Metazoa; phylum Arthropoda; class Insecta; order Diptera; family Stratiomyidae; genus Nemotelus; species Nemotelus nigrinus. The sequence goes on from OX376374.1 coordinate 43,974,998, forward strand.
AAAACTTTTGTCGGCTATATACATATATATATGTATATATATATATATATATATATATATATATATATATATATATATATATATATATATATATATATATATATATATATATATGTATATATATATATCTATTTATTTATTTATTTATTTATTTTACACCAAACAAGGTATGCAATTACAATAATATTATATACAATTACAATTTAAAATAACAACACTAAACAAATTAATAGCACGTAAAAAATACATTGAATGCAATGCAAATAAATAAATCAACATTCTATTTAAATATGACAGGGAACAAAATTGGTAAATAAATCAAATTAAATATTTTGTTAGTCATGAAAAGGGTACTAGGCCGGTAGACTAGAGGGTAGAATAAGAGAGCCTTGGTAACTCTGTTTTTAAAGGACGCTTTCGAAATTGTGAAGGAATAGTGTTGGCTCATGCTGTTGAATATCTTGCAGCATCTATTTATTGGCTCATTATCAGCATATGCGGTGCTATGCCTATATTCAACTAGTATTTGTCGGAATCTAGTGACTCTTACGGGCTGGTTAAGCACAAATCTTTCCTGAATGAAGTCGACATTAACAGCGTCTCTAATGACATCGAGACTGAAGAAGCCAGATAACATTAATCTTCTAGATGGAAGTGGTGACAAATTTAGAAGTCTAAGGCGAGATTCATATGGCGGTAAATTGCTAAAATCACAGGGATGGTAAAGACCTCTAAGAGCGAATAGCAAGAATTGCTTTTGAACAGATTCGAATCTGTGGCTGTGAATATCGAAAACCGGGTTCCAGATAATGCAAGCATACTCAAGAAGAGGGCGAACGACCGCGGTGTATAGCGATTTTGTAACCCAAAGGTTCCATTTTGCGATATTGAGAGGTAGATTGTTCACGCAGCACCAATGATCCAGGGAATTTCGTTTAAGTTGAAGGTCATCCGCATAGAGTAGAGGAGGTACATCAGATAAAACCTCCGACAGGTCTGATATAAAAATGTTAAATAGCAAAAGACCAAGATGGCTAATTGAGGTACTCCAGAGTTGACATGAATTTTTTTAGAGATAAGCCCTTAGAATTTCACATATTGTGAGCGGTTCTGGAGGTAAGAGCTAAAAGTCATCTTAGTAAAGATCCTGCAATTCCAAGCTGCAGCAGCTTGGAAATCAAAATGGAGTGGCTAACACGATCAAACGCTTTGCTGAAGTCAGTGTAGACTGCGTCAATTTGACCACCTTTCTCCATTTCGCAAAGAACATGGGAAACCAGCACCATTAGGTTGGTAGTGATAGAATGACCTTTTCTAAATCCATGCTGCTGTTCGTTAAGTCGAGCATCGATCAGGAGGGATAGCTTATCACATATTATTTTCTCAAACAGTTTAGGAATAGTTGATAAAATGGCGATACCTCTATAATTTTGAATTGATCTTCTATCACCATTTTTGAATATTGGTGTAACGTATGAGGTTTTCAAATACGGTGGAAAGTGCCAAAAAGAAAAAGATGGTTTGAATAGGATGTGAAGAGGAGAGATTAACTGTGCGACACATTCAATAAGAAAAGTCGTAGGAAGAAGATCGGGTACAGGGCCTTTTTTACTATCAAGCTCCAAGATGGCTTTAAAAATATCATCTCTGGAAATAGTTATTGCCTCAGCAAAAATAGTTCTAGACACTCTACGGAGTTGACAGAGTGATGGAGTACAGGCAGGGCTAAAAACCTCTTGAAAGCTATCTGCGAAAAATTTACAAATTTCTTGATTAGAAGAAGACATTGAGGTTCTATTGCACATAGAAGAGGGATAACCGGTTGTTTTTCGCTTCATATTCAGAAAATCAAAAAACTTTTTGGGGTTGTGAATTATATTCTCCCCGGTCGTTTTAATGAATCTGTCATATGCTTCATGAGAGTTTTCCTGGAATTCTTTGGCCATTGCATTGTATTCTTCTTTGATACGATGGCTAGAGTCGACATTATTTTTTATTGATTTGTGAAGCTTAGATCTATGATTTCTCAGACGTCTAAGAGTCTTGTCAAGCCAAGGCTCAGAAAGTTTATCTTTTCTCATAATTTTAGGGACATATCTTTCGACCACTTCAAACAGTATTTTGTAGAAAGAATTTACATTTTCGTCAAGAGATTGAGATGTAAGCGTATCTATCCAATCGACATTGTCAAGAGAGTGGTGAATGCTATAATAATCAGCATTGCGGAAATCGTATACAATAGTATTATTTTAAGTTTGAAAGATATTAGAATCTCTAGTGGTTAAATCAATAGTAAGAGCGGAATTGTGTAGGTTATTAGAGAAAAAATTCTCCGCGTCGATAGTCGGGCTAACCACTACTTTGTATAAATATAAGGTCTAATCAATCACCATTACGGTTGGGAGTCGGAGCAACCTGCTGCAAATCATTACCATACAAAGCACTCATAAGGTTAAAGTCAGAATAATCGAGATAGCTAATAGGTAGTAAGTAATTGTCAGTTTCATCAATAACGAAACGTAAATTAGGGCGGTTAAAATCTCCTAGGAGTATAATTTGATCCTCTGCGTTACGAGATCCTATAAAGGTAGATATAAATTCGCATATATGACTGTACACAGAGTCGTCAGATCTAGGCAGGCTATAAAATAAACAATTTATGCGGGGTTGAGTCAGCGATTTCACCACCTCCTCTTGCCTGGCTAGTGGAGACATAATCACGGCCATTTCTGTATATTGTCCAGCTACTATCGATGATTTCTTCATTAATATGGGAGTCATTTAACCAATTTTTAGTAAAGGCAAGTACGTTGAAATAGCATGATTTGGCGTCAAGGTAGAGTTTATTTAATTTGCCCTTCATGCCACTGCAATTGCGGTAAAAAATTCTGAGGCCATTGGAAGAGCATAAGTTATTAGGAGCGATACCTAACATTATACCGGGGTTTTCGTAATGAATTAGGAGCCGGATGATTTTTTTTCGAAACTGTATTTAAGAGTGTGGAAGTCGAGGGATTATTAAGAGCAGACGCCCTGCAGCTATAAGTCAGAGTATGGGGAGATGTGTCCGTAGACGAACGTCTAAGTGCAGAATCATGTATATTCTGAAGTGAAATATTTACAGAATCATTGGTGGAGACTTCTGATATGGGTAAATTTTTAGTACGAAGATTAGTGGCTTTTTCTGGATCGTTGGTAATTTGCGTACAGTACAATTTTTGTTTTCATTAGCATTATTACTTATATTCATAAAATTGTTACTGCTATTGGTTGATTTCCAAGGAGAAAACTTGATGCCTTTCCATTCATAGCTTCTGCTGCTTCCATCTACGTGGGTAAAAAGCCAGGCGTATTTCTCTCAGGGATCCAGACTTTATAGTGCTTAGGTGCTCCATTGCTATGTTGAAGAAAGTGCTGAATACGGAACCCATTGATACGAAAATAACTCTTGATGAGCCTTCCAAGCCGAGAGACGTTGGTAGAATTAAATTATAATTTTTAAGAGTAGGGGGTTCTTCAACATTCCAAACTCACCTCTCTTTAACACAGCTATCTTGGGCGATGATATAGTCGATTTCATTTTTACACTGCATCATCTTAGGCTGATGTTCACATTTTAAGCTTTTCGCTACTTTGTAAGCTTGTTTAGTTTTATAACTCACCAAATTTTCGTCAATACTTTTCAACTGTTTGTCACAGTATTACCGTTAAATCAAATGATGTTATTTACTACTTGTCGGAGGTTTTCATATTGCTCTCTTTTCGTCCTGGTGTTCCTTTTGAGAAACTGTCTGTGCACCTGATTTTTCTTTTCAAGTGAATCCCGGCATTTGTCGTCATTTCTTTTGTGCTGTTCTTCATATCCAACCACTTATTCTGCAACGGTTTTGATTGTTGTCCTCATCTTCGGCTAGAATTTATCAAATGCTCTTTTTCTTTAGGAATCTAAATGTCCACTGAAATTATCTGAGAGCTTGACTGAATTATAAACCATTATAATTTTGGTGCAAGGTACAGCTTACACAGATCTGAGCAATTTGGGGCTATCACTGAAGCCCTTCCTCGCCTAGCAGACGTTAATTAAAAATAAATAATAAATAATTACAACTGAACTTTGCCAGGTTTTCGTGAAACCATAATCATAAAAGCATTATGGCTAAATTGGCTGAAACTACCTGAATAATAAGCAGAAAGCTTACATAAAAAATATTAAGATCAGAGCTTGTATACGATCAAACTATGCTTATTTTTCTTGAAATGAAGGCTTTTCTTTCTAAGCTGAGGCTTTTCTTTTTCTTATAAGAATATATACAATTTACAGCTTTTTAAGAAAATATTTTTTAGAGTTCTCATAAAAGACTTTTTAATTCGTCAGTAGCCAAAGCTTAGCTCTTCGTCAAATCACAAAAAGAGCCATTTCAAACTTCATTTCTTCGGCAAGTGTAGAAAAAGCTCATCTAACTTTGGTATCAAACGATTACCCATAAGAAACCTTTTTCGCAAAAACCTCCGCCATTGATCATTTCGAGCATCATGTCAGCAACAAGTTGCTATGAAAGTAAAATTTTTATGAGGGCAATCATTCATTCCTACAATGCGAAATGAAAGTGGCATCAGTTAAATTCACATCATAACTTGATAGACATCAGAAAAATCATAATGAAATTGAAAAAAATATTGTTCAGTGTTACGACGCTGTGAACAGTTGCAAATTGTGTGTGTAGTAATATTTTCTCACCCAGATTAGCAGAAAATCAACAAAATACCAGAGAATATATGAATATGCAACAATTCTGCAGATGATACACAAATAGACAAGCATTTTTGCATTGCATTGCGGATAATAGTGCTACTGTTGAATCATTCGCACCACAGACATAAGGCTTAACGTTCAGTTGATGAGAAGAGTAACGTTTGTTTATACAAACACGTTTACATTTACGACTAATTAAAGATAGCAGTACTGAATATTGTGAAAAATATAGAGCCTCACGTCTCAATGAGCGATTAGAAGCATGCACTAGATATACTCGGTTCATTAAAAAAGTGGTGCAAATGGTAAAATAATTTCAGTGGCACTATTTGCGCATTTTAACTTGACCCATTTTATTTTATCTTATGTTTATCTATTTATTTCAATTTTGCCGTGTTTTTTGCGAACAAAAACCATTGGCCACTGTCCTGAAGTCTCATTAACTAACACTCTACAGTGATTTCTATACTTTCCTTCTTGTTGAAGGGATTTAACATTGTTCGTGTTGCCTAAGCTATATATATATATATAAATATATATATATATATATATATATATATATATATAGGGTGCGTCATCGAAATCCGGACAAATCAATGAAGATCCTTGAAATCGTGTTATTTCTTGAAAAATGAAGCTTAAGTACAAAAACGTCTTAGATGGCATTTTGTGCATCTATTGACATTGTAATTATACAATGTAGCCTCCTTCAGATTCAATCATGGCCTCCATTCGCGGTCTGAAGCGCTCACACGCCCTCTGCAATTCTGCGCTGTCAATATTGGTGAACGCTGCCTCAATGGCGGTCATTAATGATGTCACATTTGGATGTCGAGACTTGTTGGTAACCCTTTCAATCACGCTCCATGCGTTATAGTCCAAGAGATTTAAATCTGGACTATTCGGAGGCCTAAATTCCTTAGACAGAACATGTCAAAATTTTCCGAGAGCCAGTTTTGGACCAAATGGGTCGTGTGAACTGGAGCTCCGTCCTGCTGGAACACGTATGGTCTTCCAGACGCAATATCTTCTATCCATGGCTTCACTAAATTTTTCAAAACTCTTAAACATACTTTTTTGGTCACAGTTTCTCCTTTTTGGAAGAAATGTGGTGGCATGGTGGTGTCTCTCCAGTCCTTTTGGTGACTTCAGGGGCTTTCACGGTGTGTTCTTTTGAGTGCCGCTTTCTTGCCGGTGTACTTGAACCTTCACTTAACTGTTTTTGAGCGTTGTACTTAGTAACATCCTCATTAACAGTTGATTTCGGATGTTGGAAAATTTGAATAATCTCCCGCGCTGACCGCCCAGCGCGAAGATTTTCGATTACCGTTGCTCTTCGGTTATGCTCCTGACTCATTTTTGACGGACTGACAATTTTGAGGTAAACACCTTTTACTTATGTTGTAGCGGGATATTCAATTTGACCCTATATATATATATATATATATATATATATATATATATATATATATATATATATATATATATATATATATATATATATATATATATATATATATATATATATCAAAAAAATTCAGTGACTATTTCTCAGGAATGCGCCATCCGATTGAGCTTAAACTTTCAGGATACAATGGTGTATATGCAGAATAGGTCCAGTTCTCACCAAATGTCAATTATCTTTAACCCTTTGGCGTTGGTGGTCATTTTAGTGATATTTTTAATATACCTATTTTTCCATGCATAAATAATTTTTGGAAAAATTGAGTTAGCGAAACGAGTTTTGAACGTGTTTTAAATGTGAATCAGATAGTGTTTTAGAATTTTTTAACCCCATGTGTGCGCTAAGTACCTAAAAAGAGATCGGGAAAATTTGAAAATTTTTAAATTGCGATAACTTTTGACAGAGCTATCACATCATTATAAAACATTCAGGACATATTGGTATTTTGCAGTTGTAAATGTGTGTTGCTTTTAATGAGCATGTTGGCAGCCCTATAGTTAGAGCAGGTGTTGAATAATCAGATACAGTTGAAATTTACAGCATATATTGGTCTTAAATAGGATCAAGTCTGATCGAAGTGATTTTGAAATGCGAGCAATCCTGTGTTGAAAAATCACTAAGAAAAATAACTGCTTTTAGCCCTATAAATTCTGATTCAGTTATTCGATTTTGACAAAATTCACACAGAATCTTACTCTAAACTACGTTTGGTAGAAATTAGGTTGAAAAATTCGATTGCAGCTGCCAGCTATGGTATCATAATGGAATCATAAAGAAATTCAAATGGCAAATTAAATTTATTGTAGGTAATATTCAGTAGAAATCTAGTTGGAAAAACAATGATAGGGCTACCAGCTATTGTTGTTTTTGAATTTTTTTGGCATATATTTAGTAAGCAATTTTATCATAGAATTTTTAAATCGTAGTGATCCTGTAGTGAAAGTAAACACCAAATATTACGATCTAGAAAATTCGAAATCTTTTGCGAATGGTATCCCAACATTTTTTTGTATCTCTATTTCCAAAATTGGATCAATGCGAAATTTGCAGAGCAGGTTGACTTCAACGTGAGGCAGATGTGACATATTTTTGGCTTCCGTGGTAGCAAAAAGCTGCCAGCACGAGAAGTTTTTGTTATTTTCGTAACAATAAATGCTTGCATTAAACATTCACATCGCGAACATTTTCAATGGAAAAAAGTAAACAATTTTTAAATTTTCTAAGGTCTGGACATTTTTCGGATGGCAGCCCCAAACACCTTTCTAAGTTATCGAAATTAAAATAAGCTCGGAGTCTATTATTACTGAGGGTGTATTAGTCGTAAGTATGAAAAGTAGATAGTGGTAGAATAAACACTCAAAATCTGCACAAATCCTCTACTGTTCTTCGAACATTAGTGCTTCTAGCGGTACTGATGCGCTAGGATTTGTTTTAACTGGTATAGTTTTTAGTAGAGTGCTTAAGTAACCTAATTAATACTCGTCCCCGCATGCTTAATGATATTTCTTGGTTTTATTGTAATACTGTGTCCGTTTTCAAGGTCAAAAATGTAGCTCCTGCTAAATATGGAACTTCGAGAACTTCCTGGTTACTTCTCTGAATTTTTAAAGGTTCGATTCGATACCAAAAAAGCTATCAAGGATGTCTGGTGTGATTATTTTGCTGGTGCTGCATCATTCATCCTTTCAGACCATCAAAAACTCTTCTGGTTTTATAACCGCGTCCCAAAAATATTCCATTATTTTCCCGCAACAATGTTTGTATGACGCTTGTTTTAAATCATCAAAAAATTTGTGATATGATCAAAAAATTTGTAATATGTTTTCTCTTTCTCTAGAGATAGCACGGAAGATATCGTTGTACGATCATTCCTTTCATTACTTTCATTACATTATACTTACACCCTAAAAATTACTCGAGTGCCTTGATGTTACTATCGTTAGTGGGTGTGACACCGTCTTCAACTTTAGTTGACCTTATATATTTCTTTCTCTTTTATTTTTAGCCCTAGTTTCTGTTTTGACTCCTTCCCGCTTTGCTGGAAGTCTGCATATAATTCGCCTCTCTATGGCTCCAATGACCTAGGCTACATTTCCAAATATTGTTTTGTTTCTCTTCTTCCTTGCTTTAATGAAATACCCGAAACAATTCTTTACAATATCATTTACGCCTTTCTTGTGGCTGGGAACATGGATTCACCAACGGCAGATTTTTTTCGTCTAATTCCAAATCCCTCACTAGCTCCTTTTTCTATAATAATGCCAAAGCTCAAGGGATTACCGTTTGAAGCGAATCCTCAGCTATAGTGGTAGGGAGACATATATGGGAGAACCCATATCAACCAATTATTTTATTATTCTTTTAAGTGCTATACTTTTCCCTTACTTTCTGAAGAGTTGGTGCTATGACCCGTCACCGCTTAAGTTATATGACACTTAATTGGTAGAACGCTGACAATATGACCAGTTGCCGGCTCTTAAGGAAACAGAAGACGAACAAATACAACCCTGATCATATGACGTGGTGGGAACCCATGGACAATAGATCACTAATTCGGACTGGTGCCTCCCTTTTTTGGTTTCGCTTTAGACCTACTTAAAGAATTTGATGTCGTTTACACACAATTCTAAAAAAATTTCGATTCTATTTACCATAGGCTTGTCCTTATGAAATTCCAAGGCTATGGAGTATTTGGTTTCTTTTGTCCTGATTCTCGTCCAATGTAACTTTACAGTAACTATGAATTGATGTATCTCTTTCCCATTCTGCCTCCTTTCTGGAGTTGCACAGGGTTTAATACATGGTTCATTACTATTTCCAGTATTTATCAATGACTTTTTTTGCTTTATTATTTTTTTTTTTCTTTTTTTGACTCACTCAATAGAATCATTAGATGATTGCCTCCTATTGAAATATAATAATTGAGTTCTAAATGATGATTGCTCAGAGCACTCTCTTAACCTGGAGACAAATAAATATCGTCAAACGTCTTACACATGTCAAATAAGTAAAATTGTCCCACTGCAGCCAGTTTTAGGTTTTAGATCATTCACAATCAATGTATACGAGTGTGTTGTGATATTACCCTTAGTTAAGTTTCCGCCGTCTCACGTTACTCTTAATTAGCATGTTCAACCCAAACCTGATTATGTGATCATGGATGGATTTGAGCCATAAACCACACACTCTAGAAACCGGTGCTCTCATGCTCGTCTGCATAAATATAGTGCCTAGCATTTTTCTGTTTCTTGTTTGTATTCCTTTTTACGGTTTTAGACAATTTTAAAGGCAAAGTTACAGGAATAGGAAGATGTTTGAGATCAAAAAACGAAAGATGTTTGGGACCGAAAAATTTCTAGAGCTTAAAAAATTGAAGCACTGGTAACTTATTTTCATTGTAAATTTTCGCGATATAAATACTAAATGTAAGCATTTATTGATACGAAAATCGCAAAACACGCCTCGCGCTGGCAACCCTTCGCTAGCATCAAACCAAAAATATACCACACCTGCTTCACATTGAAATCAACTGACCATGCGAATTCCGTTTTGATCCAATGACTGCATTGGAAGTTAAAGGGTACAAAGAAATTTAGGGCTACTAGACGCAAAAGTTCACAAATCTTCGAAAACTTAATATTTGTTGAATTGAATTGTTTTTGCGGGATGATTAAAATTGAAAAAAAAAAATTTTTTTATTTATCTTGAAAATGTTATTTGACAAAGTGGTTTCGAAAGCAGGCACTGATTCTCATCAGATAAACAAATAAAATTTTCAAGATAAATAAAAAATAAATTTTAATCATCCCGCGAAAACAATTCAATTTGATTCTGCTTTCGGAGGCTTATTCCGCAAAACGATCGAGTTTCCCGTATCAATTATTCTCCGCTTTGATAAGCTTTAGAGACGATATACGTTGTACATGCTGATTTATAGACAAGAAGGGAACCATGATCACAAATCAATAACCTTTATTAATATTTGTTGTTTATTGCCACTATAAGATCATTACCGTTTGAAAATTTTACGATAAAATCGCTTAATAAAGATATTGCAAATAAATGCATAACCAACAATAGCTGACAACCCTATCATGGTTTTTTAAATCAGATTCTTTCCGAATAATGCCTATAATAATTTCCATTTATCATATGAAATTCGTTTTGATTTCATGATTGCACTGGAAGTTATAGGGCAAAAAGCTTTATTTTCCTGAGCGAATTTTCAAAACCCAAGATACCAAAATTACCATAGCTGGCAGCACTTACCGAATTTTACCAAATTTACCAAACACGGCCTAGAGCAAGGTTCAGTTACTGTGTCAATTTCATGAAAATCTGGGAACTGAATCCGAATTGATTCAGCGACTTTGTCGCTAGTTCTAGTGGTATTTTGTTGATTTTAGCGACATTATTTTACGTTTTAGTGACTTAATAAAATCTAACGACTTTTGGGGACTTTTCAAGTTTTAGACTTAGCTCAGCATTAAGTGGTTTAAATACAAATCTTTTAGACAAAATCAGTGATTTCAGATATTTTAAACTCTTAACACTAATTTACAATTATTATTAAACATCAGATAACCCCACGATTTTTCAAACATTTCTCTTTACCATTTTATCCTGAAGTTGATCACATATCACCATCTCTGTCGGAATTGTCCACCATTCATTATTGCATCAGTGTTTTACAGTAAGCGGAGACAATTTTCGGGAATTTCCCTATCCACATTGTCACTGCATCGCGCTTATTGCATGTGTTCCACTCATACTATTTAGTACTCACTAGTACTTTTGGTTACTACAATCTACACATGCTTTTGTTCCCGAGTAGATACCTTGTACTTACACCGTCTTTTGCCCCAGGTGGTGAATTATATAAAATAGATGGCTTTGATAGTTTATATGCTATGTTGAAAAATCTGGCTACGTAAAAATTCAAAAAATTTCAGAAATTTCGAAGAGAGGGAAATTAGGCAGTTTTCTGTATGCTGACATAAAATTTTCTATAGAATGTGATAATTTTTACGCACCACTTTTAGCATTAATTTAAAAGTTCGTTAGCATTTGAACGCAGAATCTCTGCTATGGTTAGAATCTTTGCTTAGAATATACTTAGGCCAAGGAAAATAGCGCTCTTTTCATGATCTACTACCAAGTACTCGCAAGTACTAATTAGTAGAAAAAGATCACGGCAATTAATTGCTTTATATATACTTTCAAATCGCCTACGGCCGAAAGTCGTAGAAATTAATTTTGTGACCCATTCCGAACGGAGAAAAACTTAAATGAGAACTAGTGAGGTGAGAATTAAGTCTAAATTGAATCGTTGAATTTATAGTTTAAATTATTGTTAGGTGTTTGAAATGGATATTCCTCTTAAAAGAAAGGTGTACGCTCAAAAATATAGAACGGAGTGGGAGCAACAACAAGAGTTCAAAATGTGGCTGAAACCTGTGATGAGTGATCCAACCAAAGCGTTTTGTTCGTTTTGCCACAGTGAAATTTTCGCTAAATTGAAGGATTTGAAAAAACATGCAGACACAAAAAAACATAAACAAAAATGCGAAATACTTTCAAAAAACCAACAAATATGCTTCACACCAGCCCCTAAAGTAAACAGATGCACCCAAAAAGCTGAAGGTAATCTCGCTTTATACATCGCGGAACATAGTGCCATATCGCAAATAGATCATCTGACAGATCTATGTAAGAATGTGTTCGCAGACTCAAAATCCGGTGACATAAAAGTACATAGAACAAAATGCACTCAGGTCATCAATCAAGTCCTTGCGCCACATTTCATAAAAAATTTAATAAATAACATTGGTAGCCAAAAATATAGCGTCATAGTAGATGAATCGACGGACGTTAGCATCACCAAATTCATGGGGATAATTGTTAGGTATTTCAGTGACTCACGAAATGCCATAGTGTCTGTGTCTCTATCTCTTGAGCCTGTGGAACATGCTGATGCAAATGGCCTCGTCTCATCTTTGGTGAATTCCCTAAAAGCTCATAATTTACCTCTACACAATTTGGTCGGACTTGGAACTGATAACGCTGCCGTAATGACAGGGCGCTACAATAGCGTTTACACAATACTAAAAATGCAATACAGTCTGCCCAATTTAGTCCTCATAAGATGCATTTGCCATTCTTTACAATTAGCCGTCAGTCATGCATCACGTCAAACTATGCCACAACATATAGTGTTCATGATAAGGGAAACTTATAAGTGGTTTTCGACTTCATCAAAGCGTCATCAGCAATATAAAGAAATATATGTCGGATTAACGGCGGAGAAGAGCCTCTACAAATCCTTAAAGTTTGTGATACTCGCTGGCTCTCTATTGAACCGACTGTTGTTCGTATTTTGGCACAGTGGGAAGAGCTTAAGACACATTTTGTTTTTAATAAAAACGAATGCCACACCGCAAATTTGTTGAGTGAAATGTACAAAGACGAAGCTCACCGTTTGCATTTTTTGTACCTGAAAAGTATTTTAAATGATGTTCAAACGGCAATTAAAGTTTTTGAAGGAGAGAATATTGACCTTGCCAAAATGCTTACTTTGCTAATGTACTTATTGCAATCAGTATGCAACAGGCTTTTGATTCCGAACGCTGTAAGAACTGACGAAGATTATTTGACTGTCAAAATTGAAAAGCATCTAAACCCAGTGCCGTACCTAGGGTACATGTTTGAGTCTCATGTTGTTAATACTAGTGTGCCACCCCAAACAGTAGAAATAGTTAGGAAGGGGTGTATTGATTTCGCCATAAAACTGGCAAAAGAGTTACAAAACCATTTGCCCAATAATTACACGGCTCTTCACAAAATGACCCAATTGTCTGTAGAAAATACTTTAAAACAAATAAAAGACAATTCTATTGCTGAACTTGCTGTGGAATTTGGTTTTAAAGAAGACAAAATAGAAAAGATTTTACAGCAATGGCACTGTATTCATTTTGTGAAATGGAACGAAACAACAGATACTGTAAAGTTTTGGGTGCAAGTTCTTAAATACAAAGACGCCGCAGGGTTTAATACCTACAAAGACATATCAGACTTGGCAATCACAGTTTTGTCATTGCCACATTCAAACGCAGAAGTCGAGCGAATGTTCAGTCAAATGAGCATAATAAAAACTAAGTTGCGAAACAAGATGGCATCAAAAACTTTAAAATCCATTCTACTTATACGAAACCAACTTAAAATTTTAAAGCAAAATTGTCACTCCTACAACATACCTGAGGATGTTTTAAGCAACATTTCGAAAACAATTAAAGAGACAAGTACAAGCGCGCCATTCGCTTCGACTTCGACCTTTCAATCATCAACTTCCGCTGCACATCCCGCTTCTATGACATCATTAGGACATTCCGACGAAGATGATACCTACAATGATGTTATTTTACCGTTTATAGAATTTTAAACGTAAAATAAATAATAAAAATAAGTGACTTGCTTTTTATTGCAACAAAATCAAGTCTACACATATTTGAAAAATTTAGCGACATCTAGCGGATTTTTTTCATTGAGTTTTTAACAAATCTAGCAACTTTTCGATACAGTTCTGGGGAGATTCGTTTTTCCTTGACGGCAACACTGATTGGGCGAGAAGTGGTTTTTTTTCTTCATAATTTTTCAAGATGGCACCACTGGCATAAAGTCAAATCACTTCTATTAGACTTGGTCCTACTTAATAGCAATACATTCTGTGAATTTCAACTGTATCTGATAATTGGGTCGTGAGTTCTCGTGAACAGAAGTTTTTGATGTTTAAAACATAGGTAAATTGGAGGAGGGTTATCGCTCTTACCCGATGTGAAACTTCAAAAGTTTTGCTTTTGTTGTATAAACAAAGCATAAGATTTCTATATGAGTTGGTTTTCACTGTAAAAGACGAAAATTTTTCGGGAGAGTCGATGGCTTGAAGGTTTTCACTTTCAATACCTGCCGTAACTTCAAGGTTGCCAGCACGTTCGTAAAAAAACTAGACGAGTCTACAATATCAATATGTCAATATTAATATGTCCTTTAAGTTGCATAATAATTTGATAATATGGTCAAAAGCTATCGCAATTCAAAAATTTTCAAATTTTCCCAATCTCATTTTGGGCGCCTAGCGCACACATAGCGCTAAAAATTTCAAAAAATAGCATATTTACATTTGAAACACGTTCAAAATTCATTGCATAAAATTTATTTTTGCAAAAGTTATTTGTTTTCCCGATATGTATATGCATAGACAAATATGAATTTTTGGCTAAAGTGATTTTAATACTAATAAACTTCGAACATTAGTAAAAACTCGCAAACTTAGCTGTGCACCTATTGTTTACTGAGCAATTTATAGTTCTACAATCTCTCTGATTATTTAAATATTTGTCTCTTGAATTTTGTGCATCATGCAATTTTTTAAATTAAACTTATTTTTTTAAACAACAAATAATTAAATACATAAAAATGTGAATTGCAAAAAAACAAAAACAAAATACTATTCTTTACATTACCTATAATAGAGAAAATGGTTAATGAAATTTCATAAAACCGCTATTTTTTATCTCAAAAAATATATACCTCCAACACTCAACAAATAGCTTAAAATCACATCCTCATGTGATTGATCACTTTCCATAAAAAATACCGAATTCAGACTGATGTTGTCAATAAATAATCGAGCAAATCATGGAAAAAGAGAGCGAAAGCATATTTTAACACCATTCACTATACTCTCTCTGACAAAACTCTACTTTTTTCGTACTTGCTTCAATTTGTTTTTCTGCCTTTATATTACTTTTTCGATTCTGATTCATCAAACGATCTAATAATTGGATATTTGATTGATGATAAATAAAATATCTTCATTAATCGAGTGATTGATGGCCTCGTGTGGTGTGATATCTCTATCGATTAACATAGTTCTGTCTTGTTAGTCCGGAAGATGGTTAAACCAGTTAAATCTTCATTTGGCATCAAGTAGCAAATAGCTATGAAATGATGCTTTTTAAGGGAAAGCCAAATAAATATCTCACTGTGTTGCCATATCGATCTTGAGCTTAACAGTAAGTATTGGTGTTTTTTTATAAAAGACAGGTTTTATTCAAATTTTCGTGATGATTTCAACTGAAACGCTATTAAATTTGAGATTATCTAACAAAAACTCGATTGATGCTGGCCAAATAAATACATTCAAATTTAACACTGCATCAGATTAGCGCATAATTTTCATGGTACCACTCCTTGTGAAGCATCATCTAATGAATTGCAACTAGCCGAGATGATAATTAATTAAACATACCTATCGGCCTCAGGCCTCACAACGTAAATGTTGAAATGAAAGAAAGACTATTATACGCTGTGATTGACTTCTAACGCTACTATTTTGCTGCGGGTGAGAGCTTTCTCTCTCTTCCGAATGCCGGTATGAATTCGAAATGATAAAACCATAGATCTCAGGCGAATCTAATCAACGTCGTACAGGTGTTTCGCAAAAGACAAATATACGAAATACGAAGAAAGAAGAGAAGGTGGAAAATCGCCTGGCTTGGTTAGCTGTTGAGGCAAACTATGTGTAAACTAGACCGCTAAATCGCAACGTACTCAAGCAGCTGATGATGTGATGCTAAAAATACAATATGAAACGAACCGAAGGAGCATCGCTCTTGCGAACAGCTAATATTGTGCTATACAGTGTACGCGGCTAGATAAAGAAAATCTTCTCCAGTTTGAAACGAAATTTCAAAAGAAGACATCAAATCAAAGAAGACGAGGAAATTTCAAACATTTCTCCGTGTAAGCTTGTGCATCTTCAAACGAACATTGTCTTGTGTAGCGGGAGCACGTACCTATACCGTCTCAATTATCGTGAGATTTTGGCGAAAAATTGCGGGCCCGAAATTTATTCGGCTGGCGGTTTTGCGTAAACATTGATATTGGTATGTTTCGGCCCCGGTGAAATTGGTGAATGTCCCTTAATGTTCTTGTCTTTTTTCCAAATTTGTTTGAGTGAATGTGTTTTGTGTAGTTATTTGAATTAGATATAAAGTTAATATATTTGTTTAGTGAGCCCCGAAAGGCTGATTTATTCTTGTGATTATATTCCGGTGGATTGGAACTTTGCTCTCTATTCCGTTGAACATATTTGGATTATTTCAAACGAAATTACGTAACGGTAAGCCAAAAAATCTTACAGGCTTCAATCTAACAATTGTTATCAAAATGTCAGTGGGAGAGTAGCGTACATTCAAAGAGTTATCAGCATTTTAAATTCACTATTTACATATGTATGCTTAAAAATTACTGAAATCGTGTGAAGAAGTGGATGCCAGATTCGGAAGATGATTGCCAGATTTGGTTTTTATGTAAAGATGCGAGTCATGATTTAAATGCGTGGCTCTGAAAAACTATAAAGAAATATTTATAAGATAAATTACATATTATAGTTTTGCAAGCGTTAATTATGCAACTAACCGCCACATAAAGTGTGAAATTGCCATTTTGGTAACTCGAAATAAGATAATGACAATAAAATTGCAATGAAGTATTATCTCTTTGGTTGCTATGAGATGTGATTGAATAATTTTGCTGTTCAAAACATTCACAAGCTGCTGGTAGAAATGTCCAACTTGGTTGAGCTCAAACGGTTGCACGGTAAAACAAAGATCTAGGAGCTGAGTTTTATAATACTCAATAGAAAATTGCAACAGTCAGTTGGAATAAAACCAGCTTGAAGGCAGGTCTGAATCCTTGATATTCCAACTACAATATCTGAAATGTATAAAAAAAATTCAGGGAGCTATTTAAATTTGTTGCCTGATAATGGGATTTAGCTTTAGGGGCTATCTTTTAATGGTTTCGCATAGCTCTAACAGCTGCAACGAATTTTATACTTAGGAAAAAATTGGAAGAATGTACCATCACAACCATCAATAGGTCAAATAAAGTCGTTTCTGAGGCAAATGACCGTGAAAGATCCTCAGTCGCTGTTATGGCTCGGTTTACCTTTAAAGCTCTTGAAGAGGGTCCTTGATTGGCTCCTGACAAAAGAAAAGTGCTGATTGCTTTCATTTATTTACGTGCAATAAACTTAAGGGATTATGTATAGTACAAGAGTGTTAGGTTTAAAGTCAACATTAAGCTCTCAAGTCTCAGGCTGCCAGTTTAGACTCAATGGAAGTAGAGGTAGTGATTTATTTATTTTATTTTATTCAAACAATCCATTTACAGGCAAAAAGCCCAATTACAAATAGAATAGCTTAGCAATAGAAACAGAAATTAAAAAATTAAAACAGCACTAACAAATTGAGTGAAAATCAAAGCCACGAATGACAAAAAAGATAAATAAAATTAATCATCAGCAAATATTGTGTTGCGAATACTACTTTTAAAGGTGGCAAAGAAGTGAGGAAGAGGTCCAAGTTGGTGGTAATAGGCGCAAAACAGGAGAATGAAAGTAAGTATCAGTACGGGCAAATGGTACATAAAAGACAACGGAGTACCTAATGTGCCTCTCACACTGCCGTTCATTAATCAAGGATGCAATAGATGAAGTCAGATGACCACGGCAAATTTTGGAAAGAAAGCATTCATCCAGGTAAACTTTGCACTTTGCTAGGAGATTGAGATGAAGGAGCGATAAGCGTTCATCATAAAGCATGTAGAATGCGAGTGAACCTCCGTTGAACAGATTCAATGGCATCGGAAAGATATGCAAAACGAGGAGACCAAATTTGAGTACAGTATTCAAGTTTGGAACGAACAAGAGTAACAAATATCTGAACACATGTAAAAAAGCTAAAAAAATGGTGGCAGGAACGTAAAGCAAGGCCAGCAATCCGCGAGGCACTATTAGTAATGATACGAACATGGATACCAAATTTAAGTTTACGATCAAAGGTTACTGCCAGATCAGTAAAATAATCCACAGAGACAAGGACGGATTCACATAGTAAGTAAGGAAAGGCATTAGTCTGGGACTTCAAAGAATAAGATATGGCTTAACACTTTGAAACATTTAACGGTAGGCAGTTAGAGTTACACTAATCAGTAAGAGAGTTCAAATCATCCTGAAGAAGTAGATTATCATGATTCACCTTAAAATTTGGCATAGCCAGCTAAATCGATGCAAAACATGAAACAAGGAAAAATATATATTTTATTTCAGGCTGGGTATTCGCATACAATAGAATTTTAATCATATTCAATACAATTACATTTTTTAAAAAACGAAGATCAAAGACAATTTGAAATTAATTAAGAAAGCTACCTCATTCAAAACTACGAATCACTATTAAGAAACACTTTGAGTTGATTTGAAAATGCGGCAATAATTGCCGTGTTCCATTTTTACTAATTAGTACTTGCAAGTACTTGGGAGTAAAGCACAAAAGGAACGCCATCTTCGTTCATACGCGCAGATTCTAAGCTGTCAAATCATATGCAGTTTTCAAATGTAAAACAGTTGAAAATAAAGGGAGAAAATAACTAGTATAAACTACCACAATCGATAAATAATGTAAAAGCAACTAGCAGAAAATTACCTCTTCTAACTTTCTACACATTATGAGGGTTATTTCTAATTTCCTAACTACCAAAACATTCAACATAACCATGAAAAAGCCAAAACCATCTATTGACAACTAAATAGCCACCTCACAGCAAAAAAGGCGTAACTACTCATGAACTACTCGGGAACGAGAGCGCGAGTAGTTCGAAGTAGACAGAAGTACTTGCAAGTAAGTAGTAATAATGGAACACAGGCAATATGCGAACTTATGCTCTAGCCAATTATCTCTTTTCATGCTCTAGCTCATTATGTCTTGTTAAGCTAGCTGCATGTAATTGAATAAATGTGTGTAGAGTTTTCATATTTTCCAAGCTACATTGTTCTCAATCAACATTTAGTAAGTAATCTGGTTTATCTAAGTCAAATATCATCTCTGCAAGATTTAACTAATTCAAATGGATTTGAATCAATTAATTAGTTTTCTTTTAAATTTCATTTTCAGTTCAAGGCTAGTGAAGAAAATTAATTAGGAAACATGTAATTGTTGCAATAAGCAAGTTAAATAAGATGAAATCAAGTTAAAGTGGCAACCAAGCGCAAATTCTTTTCAAAATGCCTTCAGATGTTTTAATTTATAGATTTACAAATATGCGTGTTTAAGACCTCGTTTTTTTGCACACACTTGATCACCAAGGGTTTATTTTTCATATTTCTGACTAACCACCTTTCACTAAACTGACGCTAAGAATTAAAATGTTTGCTTAATTAATTTTTCTAGTAATTTAAAATAAAAGCCCCAACGATCTTTTTTATTTATTTGTTAGTAGTGTTAGTAGTAGTTGAGACTATTTTTCTAATCATGGAATCTCGAGATGTTGATAATTCTTCATTGTCTTTTGCTTAAAGCTACATGTATGCGCTATTACTCATTCTTATTTTTTTTTTTTGAGAAATCTAACTTTTCATTTAAATCTACTAAAGGATTGTTGCATTGCTGCATATAAACGTGAACATGAAAAATTAAATAAGGAAAAAAATGTGCACAAAAGTTCATCTACGGGTTGACGTTATCATATACGTCTTAATAAAATAATGCCGGGTTTCAGGAAACGTTCTAAGTTTCATATTCATTAAGTTGGCCGTGAAGATCTTCTGATTAGAACCGATCTAGTTCTGAGCACTTGTTAAAATAAAGTCTTGGGCCGACCTTCACATAGCCTTCCTAGTTTCCATAAATAACCGTGGGATGATTCCGGCAGCTAAACATTCGCGGAAAGATAACAAGTCTGATTTTGGATCCGACAGCATCGGTGTTTACAAAGCACAAAACACCAAAACTTGTCGGACAGAAGTTTGATCTAACCCTTGCTTCTAAAGTCAAAGACGAGACTTTTTCCTATTTTTAGAGTAGAAGTGGTGAAAAGGTCTTCACCTATTTTATCCGGATGAACAGTAGCCAAAAAGCCTATTCTCCCGTCTCCGGAAACCTTGTCCCTAACTCAATCAAAGACTGTAGAAAAGTGGTTCGCAAGACTATTTCATGGACCTCTGATAACCACATCTCTTTCTATTGTTCGGGCTTTCACAGTATCAGGGCTACGAAGCTGAGCACTGATGAGAGGAAGAAGCCAGATTTTACCGAGTAGACCCCACAAACAGTGGCAATCAAGCCAATTCGGGCATTCGCTGCTGGTACTTCAGATGCCCACTACGGACATCCATTGATATATCAACTCTCCTTGGGCATATAGAATCTGGAAAAGTGCCTCTCGAATTCTTGAGAGATTTAAGAATAGCCCCTTCGATAAGGTGAAGAAGCCTTTAAGTGGTAGGAACTAAATAAAGAGATTCGTTCTGTAACTAAAGGCTATCTTGAACCATCATTGAAATACTTCCATGGCAAATGGTCAAACCGAAAGCCTGTCACGATCAGCATTCTGCGGACTGTCACAGGCTAACGGAAAGGAAACTGGTTGAGATGTAGCCAAACGCAAAATTTTAAATGGTGTTAAAGCACCAAACTCATGAAGACATAATGGAGATTACTAGGATGACGGAAGGATAATTCGAATAGTGGTCGAAGTGAAACCGATGTAATTCTGGAGTGGTTCATGCTAAATGGCACTTAGTAAACACTGGCTTCTTCCCAATAATAGTTTTAGGAAGTTGACAGCAGCGAAAATTCACAGTGAATACTGATGCAGATGCAGATAATGACAGTTTGGACACCAACGATGGTGGTGAATCTTTCTTTGAGCTCAATTTTCCTAGCAATCCTACCATAATTAAAATTGGCTGTAAAACCACGTTTACATGAGATTCTAGATATAACAATAATCAGTGAGCATTCTATGCCCCCTCTTATGAGTTGGAGAGTTTCGCAGGTCTCATGTGTGGCAACATTTGGAGGCAGCCTCTTCCTTACAGAAAAAAAGAGGAGGTTGGGATTAATTTCGGCCAGGTTTCTACCGGAATGTAGTCCATTCCGATGCTCTCAAACCACGAATATCTAAATAAGGCAATGAAATCGCATTCAAGAACACCCCTGCCAGGTCCTGCTTTTAAGCTAGATCTATGGAAGCTACAGTGATGGAATAATTTTTCAAGTGAATGCAGAAAGGTAAAAAGACAAAAAGATCAACAGTTGGTCGAACTACAAAGTGAAATTAAGGTTACTCAAAAATTACCTGAAGCGAAAAGTTTTTCATGGAAATCTTTGTGCCAAAACATTGAAAGTTCAAATTAATCTAGGTGCATCAGGAAAATTCCATGCATATAGCCTACTTTTAAGGGTAGCTTATAAAGGTCCAATGGAAGTTGAATTCAAAGCAGCTGTTACACACTTAGGGCTTCAATGAACACTTTGACACACTTTCCTGATACTACTGAAATAGTACTTCATCTCGGATACTTGGATAGGTTTAGGCCTGAAATATGTGAGCCCTGTACAGACTATGAGCCATTAAGGCTCTTCTAGCACAGATGATGAAATGCAAACTGTTTGATGCTGAGATTCTGAACATAAGATCGTACCGAATCTTCAAAAGAGCAAAATCATCTGAAAGACAGATTTTTTTGTAGCCAACAAATAAATGAACAAGTAAATGAAACTGCAAATAATCGACTTCGAGCCTGTCAATGAAAGATTGTATACGATTCGCTTTGTGTTTTGCCTTTTGGCTCACAATCGTTCACGCCCCCACTGAAGATAAGGTTTTTCCTGATAGTGAGAAAATCTTTTTAGCATTACTATTTCAATCATACAGGATTCACGTCTCCAGGTCAGCATATCTGCTATTCAGCAGACTTTAGAGTAAACTATACCTTGGCTCATGGCCTTGTACAATGGTTGCTTAAGGCTTCCGGACATTCCTTCCGGACATTCCTGGACATCAAGAGAGCGTTCAGTAGTGTACGTAAGTGATTGTGAATGCTCTACAAAACCTAGATATAAATTTGTAACTAGTCTAACTTAGAAAATAGCTTCTTAAAAATGAGCAATCAACCATAAAATCAACGTCAATACGCGCACTCACCAGGGTGATGTTCTATCTTCTTTGGTTTGAAATGTAACAGGTAACAGTTTCCAAGGACCTTGGTTAAACTGGATTAAAGTGGTAGCGTCTGTAGATGACATAGACACTGACATATGAAAGACATTTTTCTCTATTCAATTAGAGAAGTTAACTCACTTCTTACATATTCTCTCCTAATGGTGCCAAGAGTGTATCTAAGTACTGCCCTTAAGGTGACCTAACAAAATGGGACTATTGCCATTTATAAAGAGTTCCAAGTTTTCATCTAGCGGAGCTAAACGGAATTCTTCCAAGTCGCAAAAACGAAGTAAAATATCTGAGACTTATCCTAGATTCCTATTTATGGAATGAAAATAGGAGTCACAAGCCACTGGATTAACTTGAGGGCTACAATCTTGAATTGTCTCTTGATTCTACACTAGCAAAATGGAACTAAATCTACTGCACGGATAAGTGTTTTGGTGGCCAGCCATATATAATATTGTAAATCTGAAGATGACTGAAAAAAGACAAACGTTAGCAGTCTTATTTGTAACAGCAGCCCTCTTTTCTTTCCCGAGATAAGCACTTATTTTTCTGCTTCACAAGCTTCCTACCAATTTTTTTATCATAGAACGTATGAAGTGCGCAGCGGTAAGCCTACATTTTAGTGATCCCCGGACTAGGAAAGGAAAATGTGATCACCAATTTTGAAGAGACTCTAAAGTGATGGAAAGGGTACTTCAATGAATTGCTAAACGGTATGCTTGGTACTTGGAGACATAGCATTATTCTATCAGATTCTCTTCTCTCTCCTTTGAGAGTGAATAACTCCGTCCACCAATGCTATCATCGGACAATATAAACCTGACTTCATCACAAGAAAATCAAATTTTGATCAAATCGTCTTCCTTGGGTAGATGATGAAAAAATATATGGAATTTGAAATCTCACTATACCATCCATTTTGTAGGCTTTGAAAGCACCTATGACAGTGAAGTCAGCGACGAACTGTATAAAACCATGCGATAATTTGGCATAACAAACAAATTGATTCGACTACATAGGTTGACTATAACCAGCATAACAATCAAAGGCGAAATAGCTTTATTGTTATCCAGGCTGATGAACATCGTGGCTCACTGCCTCTTCGTTGGAGAAATTCTGCCACATCAAGAAGAGGGGCTTTTGTTACAAAGTCCAGCCATCATCTGGAAAAAACAGCTAGAGTTGGGCATAAAGTCAGGATAGTGGAACATAAACTCGATATGGTGCAGTCCTACAGCTATCTTAGATCAATAGTATAAGCTGATAGCAATATAGAGGACGGAATACGCTAGGTGCTACTCAAATCCAAGAATGCTTACTACAGTCTTCAAATTCCGAAATCGAACAATAGCTTTAAAGTTACTCAGCACTCATATATGGATCCGATTGCTGAGATACTATATCCAGGAGCTGTATGCGTTATACCTAAAAGTAGATGTAGTTACAAAGGTAAGGCTTGTTATACTACAGTAGATTTGGAACCTAACTTATATAAGTGACAAGGGCTTGCTCGGGGAACTTTTTGAATACTTTGCTTGCATTGGAGGAATAGTGTGGACCAGGACGCTGAAGGCTTAAGTAGATGGTATTGGCTCAGGATTAACTTTAAAACGGTGTATTGCAGAGAGAGAGAGAGAGAGAGAGAGAGAGAGTCAGAGAGAGAGAGAGAGAGTCAGAGAGAGAGAGTCAGAGAGAGAGAGAAATCGAAGCTGGACTACAGTTATAGTTTCAATAATGATGATGAGTCTGAAAAAAACTGAATTTTCAAAATTAGATATTTTTCACTAAGTTCAAAAGAAATGAAGGCAAATAGGGTACCTGAGTGCGGAACTATTATCGAGAAATAGTATAAATTTTCTTGTCTGAGATGGCGTGTCCTATATTTAAACCACTTTTACTGGCATAAATTCATTTACAAAAAGGGAGACTAGCAAAAATAGCAAAACAAAGTTGAAAATAAAGCTAAATTTGAATGCATTGACAAAATTAAAAGAAACGTGGTTCCACTAAAACCCTTGTAGGATCTAAGGCTTGAAGTTGATAGAGAGACAATCAATACAAACGGTGAAAAGTGATAAATTTTACGCCTAGCTTTATTTCAAATTCAACTCAGGCATCTACTTAGAGCTAGCTAATCTCAAACACCAGCACGCTTGTAACTGGTGCTCTATCGAAACTTGAAGATTACAGTAAGAAATCTAAAATATATTCTTAGGGCTACCGTTCCCGTAAATTTCGCAGTTTTGGAAGTTGAAATGTTTTACATTAAGTGTCACTACAAGATCATTTTAATTATCTACTCGCGCATTATCATTTGAAAATTTAATTGTGGCAACTATTCATACAAAAATGAAGAAAATTGCCATAACTGACTGCTCTAGCCTATTTTTTAACCAAATTAAAGATAAATTGTGTAAATTTCATTAAAATCTGATAACTGTATCGGAAGTTAAAAAACAAAAAACCATTTTTTTTTCTTGCGATTTTTCAACATGGCAGCACTGGCATAATTTCATCCAAAGCTTCAAATTACTTCAATCAGATCTGATCCTAATTCAGACCAATAGATTCTCTAAATTTCCACTGGATCAGACTATTGGATCGTCAATTCTCGTGAACCCAAATTTATAGTGCTAAAAATAGAGATAATTTGATGAAGGGCTATCGTTTTTGTGCGAAGAAATTTTTTGAAAATTTTAATTTGACTGTGTAGACAAAGCATGAAATTGATCAGAATTGCATTATTTCTAAAAAGCAAAAAAAAAACATTTCTGGAGTGTCGTCGATTTGAAGGATTCCGTCTAGGTACCTACTGTAGCCTCAGGACTGCCCAAACATTCATGAAAAATTGCACAAGTGCATTTCATTTGCTCATTAAAGTGTGCTGTCAATTTTCTTATAATCTGATGACTGTCACAATTTTTATGAAAAATATTCACTGAAATATAATCTGTGGATGCATAGCGAGGCAGAATTTTTCATAAGGCAGTACTCTAAAGTGCAACGAACTAAGAAAGTCAATAAACGAATACACATAGGGTATGCAAAGAGTAAAATAGATTGTGAAGAACAAAGCCTGCAACTTTCAAATAAAAGCAATATAAAATACATGTAAATCAATTTCGAATTTGGACTCAATAAGAACAATGAGATCTTTATGCTTATCTATAATGAAGCAATATATTAACTGATAGGAAACAGCTAAAAGTTAGTAGTTAGATTTAATTGAAAATACCTAGCGATACCGTGTGAAAGCTACAGATGGTATGCTGCCTACTTTTGTGCTGAGCACTACCAAACTCACTCTAAGCTTCTTAGTTTAAAATGAGTCCACCCATATTTATAGCAAGATGAATTTGGCTGTCGGCATCTGCAATCTCCGCTTATTACTTACCGCAGCTGTAATTGTGATGCGGAGGATTACAGACAGTATCTTATCGAAAGCAAAGAGAGTTCATATTCTAATAAGTCATATATGTTGCGATATAAAATGATGTACATATTTCTCATCAATTCAGAAATTGAAAACTTTAGGTCGACCTATTTTGAAAAAGAAAGGGAAGAGAAAAAAGGAAAGTACAATTAGCCCACATAATTCACATTCCTATATGCTAGTATATCTGACCCTGTTTACATTAAATTAATTTTCAGATTCCACTTAACTTAGAATTCAAAATTTGAAAAATATATCAATTTATTCACCTGATAATAAACGGCCCAAAAAGCCCAAAAATCTATACATTTTCACTTTACTCTAAAATTTTGGTTCAAATTTCATGTGCATGCTAATATTGGCCCTTAAGCTAGGCTTAACTTATTAGGTTACAGCACCATTCGCGTACAACATTTACTATAAGAGAAATGCCCTAGACTTTATACTAAACATATTAAATTCATTTGGCATGTGAACTATTGTGTTAGCGCAAAATCGAAAAATTTATTCATATGTATTTATGTAAATACATTTTCAAACACATTTTCGATCGGCCATTCTAAATGAATTGGTCATTGCTGATTTGCATTTTATGATATTAATTGACATTTGGTCGTTTCTACATCGGTTTTCGTTATCGGTCTCTCATTCATATGTATATATTTTTGGAAAAGATAACATATTGATAGTTTTGAAAAGAGTGGAATTTCACTTTTGTGTAAAGAATACAAATTTATGAGGGGAACAAGGTCATACTTGATTATAGTCTGTGTATTTAAAATTTGTTGACCTGAAACAAATATTGAACGTGATAAAAAATTTGTCAGTACTATTTTTTACAAATCTTCGAGTACGTTATCTGATCGAGTAAAAATTTTCAAAGGGTGTGAATGTATATAAATGTAGGAATTCATATATTGCACTTATGGGTATCCTATCCTCATTGTTTATCAGCAGATAGGAAAAACGTATCTTTATGTTTCCTATCTTCTCTTTTTAGCGGTTTTGCCGCCACATCAAAGATTTGATACGATACGCGGTCAAGTTATTTTTGGACAAGTTACGTTGCAGAGTTTCGATTTGTGAATAAAAATGTTGCAACCGCGTTTCGTGCACTTTGCCACGGACGCTACATAAAAAATGGTCTAGTATAGACGCCGTATCCATTAAGTTAATGATATGCATTAGCGATACGATATAGAAAAAAACTAGCGCATCAGAACCGCTAGAAACACTAATGTTAAAACAGCAGATTTTTAGTGTGTATTCTACCACTACTTACTTATCCTACTTAAAACTAATACATTCTTAGTAATAATAGAATCTAAGCTAATTTTAATTTCGGTGACTTAATCGAAAGTTACTGCGGTAGAAAAATGTTTAGGGTTGCCATCCGAAAAATGTCCAGAGGTTAGAAAATTTAAACAATGTTTACTTATTTTCATTGCAAATGTTTGCGATGAAAATACTTAATGCAAGTATTTATTGGAACGAAAATAAAAAAGGCCTAGTGCTAGCAGCCCTTAACTAGCACCTAAGTCAAAAATATGTCGCATCTGCCTTACGTTGAAGTCAACCAGCTCTGCGAATTTCGTATTGATCCTATGACTGCATTGGAAGTTATAGGGATGCAAAGAAATTTAAGGTTACCATTCGCAAAAGTTTTCACATTTTCTAAATCTTAATATTTGGTGTTTATTTTCACTATAAGATCACTACGATTTGAAAATTTTATGCTAAAACCGCTTACAAAAGGTATGCCAAAAAATGCAAAAACAACCATAGCTGGCAACTCTATAATTTGATTGAACTAAAATATCCACTGAATATTGCCTATAATTAGATTAATTTGCCATATAAATTTCGTTATGATACCATACTTGTACTAGAAGCTATAGGGCAAAGAGCTTTATTTTCCTTAACGAATTTTCAAAACTTAAGGCACAAAAATTATCATAGCTGGCAGCTCCAACCAAATTTCTACCAAACGTGGTTTAAAGTAAGGTTCAGCTACTGTGTGAATTTCGTCAAAATCGAACGACTGAATAAGAATTTATAGGGCTAAAAGCAGTTAACTTTTTTTTAGTGATTTTTCAAGATGGCACCACTGGTACAGAATCGCCCGCATTTCCAAATCACTTCTATCAGACTTGGTTCTATTTAAGATCATAATATTCTGTAAATTATAATGAATTCTGCTTATCGGATCGTGAGTTTCCGTGAGCAGAAGTTTTTGATGCTAAAAACATAGGTAAATTGGGCAAGGGCTACCAGGCGTGCCCGTTGTATCATATCAAATTTTTTACTTTGGCTATATAAACAAAATATAAGATTTTCATATGAGTGGCTTTTTTTTTGAAGAAGCGGCATTTTTTCAAGAGAGACGATGATTTCGAGGTTTTCACTTTCAGTGCCTGCCTTAGCTACAGGGTTACCAACACGCTCATTAAAAGCAACACAAATTTACAACTAAACAATACCAATATGTGTTAAAAATTTCGTAATAATTGAATAGCTTTGTCAAAAGTTATCGCAATTTAAAAATTTTCAAATTTTCCCATTATCTTTTTAGGCACCTAGTGCACATATGGGGTTAAACAATTCCAAAACATTATCTGATTCGCATTTAAAACACGCTCGAAATTTATTTCGTCAACTTTATTTTTGCAAAAATTATTTGTGTACGGAATAATAGGTATATTAAAAATATCACTAAAATGGCCGCCGGCGCCAAAGGGTTAACAATAATTGACATTTAGACCTAGACCTATTTCGCATATACACCAATGTTTCCTGAAAGTTTCAGCTCAATCGGATGGCGTGTTCCCGAGATTGTCTCACTGACATTTTTTGATTATATATGTATATATACATACATACATATATATATATATATATATATATATATATTTATATAAATATATATATATATATATATATATATATATATATATATATATATATATATATATATATATATATATATATATATATATATCTATATATATATCTATATACATATATATATATATATATATATATATATATATATATATATATATCTATATATATATATCTATATACATATATATATATATATATATATATATATATATATATATATATATATATATATATATATCTATATATATATATATATATCTATATATATATATATATATATATATATATATATATATATATATATATATATATATATCTATATATATATATGTATATATATATATATATATATATATATATATATATATATATATATATATATATATATATATATATATATATATATATATATATATATATATATATATATATATATATATATATATATATGTATATATATATATATCGTAGACCCCGGCATTCAACTTTCACGTTACATTTGCCCGTACCGACAGCTATTTCTTTCCCCCCTTTTGCGTTTGCCTCGTCAGCAAAATAGCCTCTGCATCGAAAGGTTATCTGTGTTTAAAAATACTTTAAAAATAACGTTCTTTCATATATTCGGAATATATATGTCCTAATTTACTAAATTGGTTTGTTTTTTTTTCGGTCGATTAGCTTTTTGTTCCTTTGTTTTTATTACTATTCCATTCTGAATTTATTAATTTTCTTGATTTTCATGTTATTTTGTGTATTTTTTATATATATTTATATATTTATATATATATATGTATAAATATATATATATATATATATATATATATATATATATATATATATATATATATATATATATATATATATATATATATAAATATATATATATATATATATACACATATATATATATATTTTTTTAATTTTATTTATCTTCTTGTCTAATCTATAATTGGATTTGTTCTATGGATTTGGACACTAATTGAATGAATAAATAAATAAGTAAATAAACTTTGATTCAAAATCTAGAGACGCTGCAACTACGTGCCCCTGTAGCCGTTAGACAATTTCACCGATTGAGTTTTTTGTGTTTTTTTTTTTTTGGTGTGTGTTTGATTTCGGAGCTGTTTTTTGTTTGTTTGTTTGTTTGTTAATCTTCAGTGTTTTGTCTTTTCGTGTATTTTTTGTTTATTATTCTTCAGTTTTCGATCCCTATTCGTCCTCTAGTGGAAGGAGAGGCAAATACTTGAAGCATAACTAACAAAAGCGTACAAAAAATAAACGAAAATTATGTAAGAAATAACAAAGTTGAAAAAACTCTGGACTAAATTCATAGAGCAAAAAGTAGATTATGTTGAGAAGTAAAACGCTTATTTGTCGAAAAAAATATCTTTTATTCAAAAAGGCTCAGCACAATATCCAAGGTTTATTATAAAACAATTATGTCTTGGAAACTAGAATAACTTACAATTTGATTAACAATGCCTGCTTAGCTGAAAAAATACTCTACTATTGCTAAAAACAAATTGAACCTGTTGACCTGTTGAACCTGTTAGTATGATGACCAAATATTCACTCTCAGCGACAAATATTTAGTTTAACTTTAATCTAGAAGCAGTAGTATTAGTTTATCAAGGTTCCATGTCAGTATTTTACTTTCTGGCCATCCGGGTTAATATAACCATTTATTCCAAAAAGCGCGTGTTTGGATACAATTTCCTACCAGTTAAGTAAAATTATGAGTACTCAACACACAAAAAAACTGCATAATGGTCTTAAGTTTTCTTGTTAATAATAAAACTAGGAGAATTCTTCAAATTGAATTTGTAACCATCCTCAAGCCGGAAAGAGATTCGACTCTCATCAGCAGTTACAGACTTTATACTTTTATAAAAAAAATTGTCACAAAAAAGTTGATGATCACTAAATCCTACTAACTTTCTCTCAAAAATCAATCTGGCCAAGTAACAACTCGGTAAATAATAAAAATTGATTCCCCAAGGGGTATGTTCTAAATCTCTCACTCTCTAAAGCATTAGCTCACTTCTTTCATTACTTACAGCCTTCTTCTGACTTTCTGCAATAAACAGACGATTTCTTCATACTCACCGCAAATACCTCACCTTAAATTGATCCAGCAATCATTAAATATCTTTGTCTTAAATTGTTCTCATCTAAAACTGAAGGTCAATCGCCTTGAATGTAAAAAAAAACTATTCGTAAATTCGTAACTATTCGAACTTCCTACGCTCTATAACTATTAATGAAATGCAAAACTCCAAAATGCGTTTGGTTACGAATATTTGAAAGTTCGGATATAAACGTAGCTCTATCATTACTTCTGCACAAATCAACTTACCAAACTAAACGCAAAAAACGCAAATTCATCTCTAAACGGTGTATTTTCAGAAAATTAAACTATGTAACATTAGATGCATGATCAATCAATTACACTGTGAAATCAAATGGTATATTTGCTGTGCTTTCGCGTTGCGCTGGAGAGAACAAGAAGCACAGAACAGAAGCTCCGCTATAAAATAACTAAGTGTCATCATCATCGTCATTTTAGTTTTTAATTGCACTATCCGAATGAAATGCGAGCAGTTTCACTTATTTCTCTCAATGTTTTATTCTATTGTTTATGTTTAAGCAATGCAATCTTATTTCGCTCTTCAGCTGGACGGGCAGGAATTTTCATCTACGAGACGAGCCGTTAGATCATGAACAGTTTTTTGTGTTACAGCTAATGATTTCCATGCGTGACTAAACTGGAAGGTTTCGTTGGTAATGTAGTGGTTATTTTCGCAAATATTGGTGTTGGAAAATTGTTTTTCTCATCCGTGTGCTATACAACTACTATAAGATGGTTCAGAATAGAATCTTTCATGTACTATCATTTTATTTCGTTCATATATTGTTGCTCATAGTTTGTAATTGCATAATATTTTAGGAAAATCGTTGAAATCTTAGCTTAAAAAAATCATAATTTTTCTTATTAGAGCATTATTTGATTCCTAAGTTCTTAAGTAATTAGTTTTTAAGCAAAGAAAATTTATAAAGTAAATCCATTAAGTTCTTAAGTGAAGTAAATGTCTGAAAAAGTATACACATTTTTATTAAGAATTGTCAGAAAAGTGCAATTACTCGGAAATCAATGTCACATTTATATTCGTAAAATTCACACAATGCACTATTTGCAATTTAATTTGACGAACTAGAGGGTTTAAATTGTAAACGTGATGTCGCGAAAATACTTAGCAAAGTGTTTGTAGATTTATTCATAATGGATAGAAAAAAATCTTCAAATCCAAAAGTTAGTGCTCTAGAATTATCCAAATTAATGGATAATTATTTGGAAAAATCTGTTCGTACTGAATCAGTTCGCAGCGTTTAAAAAATAGTCAGGTTTGAACGAAAGAATAACCGGGGAAAGCCATTCATCAGTAAAGTGAATAAAAAAAGAATGCCTAGAGTTCACAAATGCTCCTAATTATTGTCCAGTTGAGCTCTGGAAGTGAGTAATTTTCACTGATGAAAGTACATTTACCTTAATTGTTTTGATGTCAACCAATTTTTTTCGAAAAAAATTAAATATCCTTTATCATACTCTATCAAACGAGTGGAAACCATCTTAAAAGAATGCGTAAATACTACCGGAGAGGTCGACAGGCTCCGGATGAGAGGGCCAAAAACCATTTGAACCTTGCGTCGGTTAAAAGGAAGTACTTTAAAGCTATTAAAGCTGTCGCCTTGGAAAATCCTTTATTTCCACTTATGAGCGATATATTTATGTGCAGACTAGAAAGGAAACTTCATGAATTAAGTTCGCTTCCCCGTGTATGGATGAGATGTGTAGATGGCAGATTAAAAACAGATACTTTAGCAGAAAATTTGGAAAAGCTGAACCCCGGACATAAGGCTATCCAATTTTCAATGGAAGTCGAAAACAAGGAGAGAATACTCTTCTTGGATTTAATGATCACAATGAAAGAATGACTCCTTGGGTTTTGTAAAATCGCGTAGTTTTTCATCGCTTATAAAAGCAGTTCCGACAAGTAGGGCTAAAAAATTAGGTGCTTAATTATGTCACGTAACAGACAAAAAAGATACAAAGGAATAAAATGTGGAATATACAGAATTACTTGCCCAGAATACGACAAAGTATACATTGACCAAACAAACTGGTTAGTTGGTGCTAGACTAACGGAACGTAAGCGATAAGCAGCCTCAGCGACGAAAAGAAACACAACGTAAGTATGATCAGCAGTAGTGAAACACATCCATGACATGGGACAACGTGGAGGTGACAAAGGTGGATCAGCAGTTACGAGAGCCTGAAGGTAGGGACGAGCCCCGATGAGTAGACGACTAAACACATACCAAAAAAACTTTGCATCACCATTGTTCAGGTTGATTTGAAGATATATTTTATGGTGAGAAACAGAATGAACCAAATAAAGTGTGAAAATATACTTAAGTAGGCCTTTAGATTGAAAATAAAATACTTTATTTGGGGCATACAGAAAACAGGGAGTATGGAGAACAGTAAATACTCTGTTAGAAAAATCGAACCTTCAACCTACAGTTAAACGGTGGAAAATCTCTTATGATAATATGGTGCTTCTCTGCTGCTAGTACGGGGAAACTTCATTTTTTGGGGACTCCTAAGTGATTTATGATAAGAATAATATGGCCCTTGTAACCAGACAGTGGGTGTTATTCAACTGACAAAAATATAAATGTCAAAGCTTTTGATACACCCTCTCAGTGGCTGAATATTAATCCAATTGAGCAGCTATGCGGCATGCTTAATCAAAACTGCGATTCCACGATATTTTTAATATTCACAAGCTAAATTACAAGCAAAAATGGGAGTGCAAATGGAAATACATATATTGAGGTGGATGTGATAGAAAAAATGGCCATATCAATGCCAAACAGATTAGCCAATGGAATAAAGAAAAAAAGGTAAAGTGGGAAATATAAGTTGTACCTTAAAAACTATCTTTAAGACCAACTGCTTCAAAGATGACTCATTTTATGAATACAAATGTGAGATAGATTTTTGAATTATTGTTTTTTTTTGTATGATACTTTGATCTACATCAGCTATTTCAAATATCTTTGGGAAACATTAATGTTTATAACTTATAAAGATAATAATGTGAAATATTACAGTAAAAATAGAAGAGCTTTGAAATATTTTGGCTTTTTTTTTGTTAGATTTGTTATTTACGAATACGAGTCTAAGTTACTGTACATGATTGAAAGAGACTTTTTTGTTAGATTTATTGTTTATGAATAAGAGTGTAAGCAACTGTATACATTTGAAGTAAATTGGCTTATTAACTATCAGAAAGTAAATCGGAATTCTATCATCTCTGACGTACTGTTGCTGTGCCACTCCAATTTCGTTCGATTTTCTTGATGACCTTCAATCTGAGTGTAAATTTCTATTACCGGAAATTATCATAATGTTAATTTGTGTGCAATCTATTTTGATAAGCTTTTTTTCAGCTTCAGCGTTAAATTATGTTTACTTCTCTCTGCATTTTACTTATGCCTTGCTAATAAAATTGACTACTTTTGTTGTTAAGCAGATAAATTATACTATAAAATATACATACTTTGTCACCGCTAATGCTTATTCCCAAAATATTAAAATAATAGTAGTGCACGTATCTTGTATTTTGAGTCAATGTCCTTTTATTTACATATTTATTGCTGATATTCAATTTAATTTATAGGATCAAATTATGTGTTTTCCAAGTACGTTCTGTAATTTCTTCGGATTTAAATAGAATAAACCTTAAAAAATCTCATTCAGATAACTAAATAGCTTATAGCAACCGCTAGGAAAAATGATTTTCGAAGAAAACCATAAAAAAACGTGTGAATTTTGTTTTAGATTTTATATGGTTGAAATGTTTACGAAATGATTTCCGTGCATAGCAGACTATCAAGTAAGGTATTTCGCTTTTGAAAATTTTGTGCAAGCACTTGTCAAAACAATAGTGGTCAAATTGGCCAGTGACTACCACAAAAAGGATATTAGACTCGCTTTCTTTTGAAATGAATCTATCCAGCAAATTTTGTCTTGACGCGATGATAGTATTGGAAGTTACAGGGGTAGAAAAAAACGGTTTTGACACTGTATAGTTTCTGGTCCATTACACTAATCCAAAGCAACCAAAATCGTTAAGACGCCGCAGTCGGGCATCAACATCGTCGGCACAGCCAAGCATCTATGGCTCAAAGCTCACGCTGTATGTTTGGTGGGACCAGCTCGGCGATCCATTTATATGATATGAGGTATAATATGAGCCAATTGCAGCTGGTTGATACCATCATAGAAGCTTGCTACCGAGTCCTATGGCTACTTATTTCTTAGTTTGTCGAGAAACATTCAAATAGGACGTCCTACTTCATCTATCGTATCACCTAGACATCGGCCTTCGCAACTTGACACACTGCTTGGCTTAAGATCACTTCGGTTTTTATGAAAAAGCCTAAAACTATTCTCCAGTGCTCTCCATATTCAACTCTTCCCTTAAACTTACAAGAAGCATTGAAAAGTTGATATCTGCTTTTTTCCCTATGAAAACTGTTAAGCACAGGGTTGCTGATAAATGTTGCTACATGAATTAACTCAAATAGATTTTTATTGGATTCGAATAATTTATTCTTTTACTTAAAAAATAATACATATTTAGTAAGTTTGTTTTTATTTGGTTTTTAGTGATGAGCAAAATGGCTCTTTGAAGTGACCCAGCTCCGTAAAACGCACTCACTTTAAAGAGTTGCTCTTTAAGAGCCACTCAAAAGAGCCACTTGAAGCAACTTTTTTAAGGTTGCAAAAGTATAAAGTAAATTGCTATTTTTTGTTGTTTTAATAATAATAATAAGCTTAAATCTAATATAACATAACATTACTTTAAAAATATAATGAAGCATATAATATAAATTTAAAAATAAACCATAAATTAAAAATCAATCGGATTAACAATAATCATATCTGAAAATTTTTCCATTTTATTAATTATTGTGTAAAAATAGCACTTATGTTATTCGTTTTGGCGATAAATAAGATCTCTTTCCAGTGAGCACATACCCACTTTTTGAAAAACTCGTTCGCAGGGGACTAAAGTGGCCACTCTACTCAATCTTGCTTCACTATCTCCAAATTCTGGGATATAAATCTTCCTTTTCCTTCCATCAATTGAGAGGGTCAGCAGTTCTGGGTATTTTTACATGTTGTAAATACTTATCCATTTCATTAATGCCTGCAGCTACATAGCTTTGCTGGCTTCTTACACTGTTGACTTTGTTATCAAATTTTCGCCATAGCCATTTTCGCCATGCGTTCCTTGTGCTGTAGGTACCGAAACTAGATGTATGCAAGCAAGTTTGTACGTGGATTAATTTTGAAATGCTATTCTTTTAAATCGTGGATCTAAAAGAACGCTCTTTAGGCAAAACATATTTTCTTTATATAATTTAAATCTGTTTGAAAGTTCTCTTTGGATCACATTTAAAAAACTGCGTACATCAGCAGTTTTATTTTCGTTCAGACAGAGTTTTGAAATGTAGCTTCTAATCGTTGATGTAATAATATATATTTTAGAAATCGATACCGTTTTCTTACTGCTTATTTCTAGAGTAGCCTCATTGAAGATGCTCGATACATCAGGGGCTGTTTTCATAATATTCCATTCATCAGAAGAAGGAGTTGGTAGATTTTAGTTCAGGACTCCTAAGGTGGCTAATAATGGATCTTTTACTTCTTGAATGCGCACAAGCATAGATTACGTAGAGCTCCACCTGGTTACAGCATCAAGCTTTAATTTAAGCTCTACGTATTCCATTTGCCTCTGTTTTTGTTGTAATTTTGCCGTTATTTTGCTATTTAAAGTTTTTCCGGACGGTTTTCCGTCAGATTTCATTTTACCGTATCTTCGAAACTAGTCCACTTTTTCCCAGACTTGTAAAATATCACTATTGTACTCCCCGACCACTTCCAATTATCGAAAGCGTCCTAGAGGCAGTTTTTGCCAAACTATGGCCAAAAAACCCCTTACTCCCCTACAAAACCGAAATTTTTCTATCGCAGCAATAGGTCTTGGCCCGTTATGTCCCAAACCACCTTAACCCCAAATTGGCCGATTTTGTCCGATTTCAGCTGCTTTTGCCCTAAAAACTTTTTGAAGAACGAAAATATTCAATACGAACCTGTTCCATATACCTGTTCTAGTGTATACGCTTCATCTCTAAAACTACCTATGAAATGCACTGCCTAATAGCCAACATTTGGCTTCTAAAATACTCGTGAACCAGAGCAAAATATATGCACGTAAATGCATACTGTGTGCTCACAAAATGTCGCCATCAATAACCACACACGATCAGTATCCATGATTCAGACAGTTCTTCATTCACATTCTATTTGCACTGGCTCAGTGCTTTCATTCATTCTTCATTCAACAGAGCTGACTCTTTTCACTGAGCAATACGATAGTCGTATACATATGTTCGTGTTCCGACGTTAGAATAGCCTAGATTTCGCTTCAACTACACACGGTAGTCTAATGAAGTATTACCGTGTGTATATTAAGCTCTATTTGGTCGGGTGGTTGTTTGAGTGGCTCCGCAATATCGCTATTGCCACTAAAGTGAAGGTATGAAGTGTGCGGAGCTATTCTAAATGATGGCTCACGTAGCTCTTTCAATAGAGTTGACGAGCTGACTCGCACAGAGTTGAAGAGCTGACTCACACAGCTCTTTCAAAAGAGTTGCTCTTTTTGATTGACTCGCTCCTGAGCGACCCATCACTATTGGTTTTCAAACTAATGGAATTCAAACGGTCCTTTTATCAAAAAGTTGGCAGTAATGACCTGGAGGTTTGCAATGGAAACTGCCCCAGTTATCGTTCGAAGTGATTGCTTAAAATCATTCTAATTTGCTGGTTTTGTTTTGCAAACTTTCTGGTTGCATTAACCCCAGAAAAAAGAATCAGGCGTAGTAAGGTCAGGAGACCTTGGGTACCAACGGAATGTGAAGTTCCTGGAAATCATTTTATTGAGAAACATTCACTGCAATTCCATCAGAACAGCCCGATTATATGAGAAGTTGAGAAGAGATTATCTTTCGGCGTAGTTTGTGGCTAGAAAAACACTTTTAACATCTTTAAGCTAGGTCTCCATTGATTGTTGTTGTAAGATCGTTTTCTTCGAATAAATAAGGCCCGGCAATGCAGCTTAATAGAACTGTACACCACAATGTGACTCGGCTCATGGATATCTTTGGCTTAGAGCCACACCACTTTCAACAATTTTGTTTATTAACATTGACTTTTATCGTGAAAACAAGTCTTGTCAGACATACACATTCAACTTAAGATGTTTTTGTCCTTTTGCACCTTTAGAATTATCTTCCGGCTAAAATCAAAGTGAATTGGCAAGCCCGCTGCCTTCAGATTGCTTGTTAGTTGAATATTATCAGAAAATAATGTGAAAATCTTTCTGCAGATCTGCCTGCAGTGAGTGTCTGCTGATACCCATTTCAGCAGATAAGCTCCTTGTCGAAACTTGAAGATTGGCTTGTATGGTAGCATCGATAATTTCCTGCATTGGAAATGAGGGATCTCGACAGCAATGCTTTCTTGTGATTTTCTCACTTGTTTACGACCCTCATTACATCTATACTTTAAACTGTGATAACGACGCACGATCCTTATTTTTGTTAAACTTAAAGACCAATCTGTAAAATAAAAATGATGAAACTGATTAATTATTAAGTAAAAGGGTTTTTACTTTTTTTAGTTGAGTCTTTCATCAGCCACCCTGTATATAGTGATGAAGCATACCACCAACCATAATACAATCATTATTTCTCCAAACATGCTCATCAGTTACTTTTACTGGAACTCAGCCTACCATTGCGAAAATAAACAATTACGTGAGAATCATTCATCATGAATGCGAAAGCAAAAGCTTATAATTTCAATTTATTGTGTTCATTGTCAAATCAACCACAAAACAAACCTCAAACCTTCTTATAGCATTGTAACAAGTGTGTCAAACAATTACCTCTGCTGTACTCTTCAACTAACTGGAATTTCGGTAGACAATTCAACGAAAGAGCTTCCCATTGTCTATTGCAAACACTCAGCTATAACATTATATGATCGAATCACAGCATCAATTGACTCAAACCACGGTAATTCATTCACCCGTCTAAGTGTTTATAGTCTGTCGCGTCTTGAAAACAATTTCACTTACATCAGATCGGTATCCAAATATGTACGTAAAAAACACAAACGAAGAAATAATTTCACTTAAACGAGCAGAACTTTCATTACTACGATTTTATGTTGACGATCATCGACATCAAACATTATCGAAGTC
The DNA here is from genome assembly GCA_947369275.1 of Nemotelus nigrinus. Lineage (NCBI taxonomy): Eukaryota > Metazoa > Arthropoda > Insecta > Diptera > Stratiomyidae > Nemotelus > Nemotelus nigrinus. Next base: position 44,014,030 of record OX376374.1, read on the forward strand.
ATAATCGGCATCTTGATGACATTTTAATGTGGTGAACTTGATGTTGCATATTCATGCAACATACCAAGATGGTCAAGTGCATTGGCTGGAAAGTGGTCAGAAATTTGCAGATGCTGGAATGCAGTTCATTTTTGTTTGATGCGTATGACGCTGATAAATTGTTACTGTTGATCAAAACCTGACCCCTAGGAAAGGTTAAACATGTCAACGGAAACCTGTAATTCATCTATTGAATCTCTGCATTGTGAATGTAAAGAGAAAATAGTCAGTTGTCGGTTTGCAGACTGACACTGGTTTAATGATGCTAATGACGAAGTAAGTGCTTGAGAAAATCATTTTTGAAGAGCTGCTCAGTTAAATTGTAATTAACACTAATTTAAATGGATTGTTTATTATTTTGCCTGCTGAGATTTTTGCGTGTTCCTAATGCAATCTGGCAATTGTGATTTGAGTGAATGATGAAATTTGCTTAATTGCGCAAAAAAGAAAGTGGGTATTCATTATTCAGTTGACCGTTTTTATCTAGTAATTATTGAAGAATGTATTGTGGTGCGACAACTACGAATAAAATCTGAATTTTGTTAGGCTTGTGCCGGCTATCGACGCATAATAACGTAGAACATTGACGTGAAGACTGTCATATAAACAGCGATATTGCGGCATCAAGCACATTCAGGTATGATTTAATTCTCAGTAGACGCAAAGGATAATCACCTGATTCAGTTCGGAATGTCCAATAGAATCACCAAGCTAATTTGTTTTTTCCTCATTTACAAACGTTTTTCTATAGCGTTTTTAGAGGTTTAATCACATTAATGCTTTTAGTCCGCTGTTACAAGTGCCATGGCTCGTTTTGGTTTCATCCCAAGAGCTTACGCTTCTTTTGATAAGCTTTGATTTTTTGTGTGTATTTCAGTATCGTTCCTACAATCATACAATTCAAATGGATAGAACCAAGTACTTAAAAATATAAGAGCTTGAGTAGCCTAGTGAGTAGAGCACTGGCTTCTTGCGTGTGGGGTCCCTGGTTCAAATCCAGGTTCGGACGAAAGTTCGCGCACCAAGCTTTGAGTTCACCTAGCTCTGATTAGGTACCTGATTTAGGTACCTGATTTGTAATGAAGCTCTCTACCAGCTTCAACCCCTAGACCCGTACAAGGGTTGTCGTGGGATTGCTTTACTTTACTTTTGCTTTTACTTAAAAATGTTCAATTAAAAAAAACGCAACAAAATTCTTAAAATTTCTGCAAACCTCGAAACTACTCTAATAATCAAGAAATATTCCAACGCTCTTAAATTCACTTAAATTTTTCAAAGTGTCAAAAATTTCAAAAATATTCTACTACGAATGTCCTAAAAATCATTTAATGCTCAAACTACTTAATAGCTAAAATACACAAAAAATGAAAACACTCGAAACTATTTAAATACCAAATTACTTAAATTTTCCATTACTTAAAAGAATGAAATATTAAGAAATGCCCAGATATTCAATAGTTATTAAAAAAAAACCAGTACTTGCAAATACTCATATATTCAGGTCCTCAAATGCTCTAAACTATTTTGCTGCACTAATATACTCAGAATATTTTTTCACCACAATTTGGATATTTCTTAAGTGCTTGAATGTTCTGAGTGTTTCAATCTTTTTTCATTACTTGAATATTTTCTGAATATTTCAATATTTCTTAGTAATCGAATATTTCTTGAGGACTCGAAGATTTTTTCTTGTCAGCACTCAGGTATGGATCCGATAATTGGGTGTTAAGCAAAAGGGACTATAAGGCATAGTCGTGCACAGGACTTTCAATTAGAGGGTGTAACCTCCAGCATTTTCACACACTTTCTTTAATGTTCATTGCAATGCTGTGAAGCTCCTGTAGTGTAGTGAGCAGAGCACTGACTTCCAAGTGTGTGGAGTCCCTGGTTTGAATTTGGGTTTTTGGGCCTTTCACCGAGCTTTGAGTTCACCTGGCTCTGAATAGATAACTAAGTTAATCACGGGTGATGTGAGTCGTGGAACTCATCACTTCACACTCGCATTCATATTGATTGTAAATATATGAACAAAAGCTACCAGCTTCAGCCCTTAAACCCGAAAAAGATTATTGTGGGCTATTTACTTATAAAGGTTATTTACTTTACTGTGAAGGCATAGAGGGGGCAATAGCCCTTTTTTGCTCCCATCTGTGCACGCTACTGCTCTAGGATCTTAGCCGCGTTCGAGAAAAAAGTTTTGTGTAGAATTGTATGCTAAGTAAGTGAAGTATTCTACAGTCCTGAGTATACCTAAAAGCGGATATAATCACAACGATTAAGTAGACTCCAGTGGGCAGAGCACCTAGTTAGTATGAACAAAAGGATCCTGCTCGGAAAATTCTTTGTGGAGGCTTTACGGCAGACGATAGCGGGAGAGACTTCGTTCGTGGCATTGACCACGTCGCTTGAAGCTTAGAGGTGGCTCACATTTGGGACCAAGTGGAAAAAAATATTTGAGAGTGAACAAATCCAGACCGCGGTTTTTAGTAGTGCTAATGATGACTCTTTTTTGCTGCTTTGCCGACTTGTTGCTTGACTGCTCCTGTTTGTCATTAGCAAGCGGAGTCTGCTACTAATTGCCCTCTTAATTTTCACTAGCTCATCAAAGCATTAAACCATGCCCATAGCTGAGAATGCAAGGCTCAATCCTCCGCAATTTAACTTAGAATCATGGTCAAAACAGACATTATGCTTATCTCTGCGACTGGGGCTTAAAGCTATACTCGTTCAAATGATAGCATGTTTCGAGTTTTGTCAGATTTATTTCCACTAGTGTAGACGGCTAAAAAACTGCTTACCAGATCACTGGGTGACCTATCACCACGAGGCATGTGAGGTTTGACTCACTAAAAAAAGACCATCTAGAAGTCCATTTACAAGAATCGATACCCGCCTAAGCACTGCTTCAATCGGATCGTGCTGACTCATGACCATCCTCCCGCTATATGTTTTTTTTCAACATCAATCTTTTTTCAACATCATGGTTGAGACTGCACGCGAGTTCTCCTTGTTTCGCTGCGTTACATCCACGATAGTCTTAAGCGTGACCAGTCCGGGCGTGAGCTCAACGGTGTTGTTCAACTTACAAAGCAACTGCACTGCCCTACTAGCCATAAAGGGTCTATCTCCATTTTTGTCAGTTTTTAGTTAACATCGGATTCAAAAACTACATTCTCAGTTACATCATTCTACAAAATATGATAAACCTATCTTTTGGGGAAGTGTGTTAAAATCAATAATGAAATATCCCCCGATCTACAAAAAACGTCGCACTACTAAGTATAAAGGTTCTATCTACTGCAGATAGAACCTTTATGCTAAGTAACGTGTAGACAGAATCTTTATGCTTAGTAATGGGGCCAGTTTTTCGTTTAATGCTACTACAAAAAAGTCCTATCTATATAAAACATATCTTCCACAACTATTTTCAACGTGATTGCTTTTACTTGAGATGTGTTTCAAGTGAGCGTATTTGTATCCATGTTCGAACTTTCGTCCCTTTTGAAGGCGTCAGCAGCATTTAGAAAAACACAAATAATTGAATGTCTCGTAAGTTCTAAAATGTAGATAGGCCCTTTATGCTTAGTATGGCAGTTCAGATAAAGAATGTATGCTGAGGATCATCGAGCTCTGTCACAAAGTAACGGTGTGACCACCTTACCCATTCTGTTCAGGTATTTCCTGAAGTAACCGTACCCTGTCAAGAATAGACAAGAGTAAAAGTTTACCTCTTCGTGGCTACGGTTAAGCTAAGGCTCAATAAGACCAATTAGTTTAACTGTCCAGCGTCCTTTATTCCTTTCACTCCAGTGTTGCTCCCAAAGTTGAAAAGTTAGCGTACGCGCATGCGTCAAAGCCTCAGTTCTATCCAGCTCTGAGCGAAAGAGGTAACCTTTTTTGCATTCTCGCGCTAGTAAATTGATGACTGTTACTCCAGATACCACAATCACAGCCCTTTTCTGAAACCCTGTCGTAGCTAGTGGTGATTGAAGACACTGGCAATGCGCTTTTGGAATTTCTTAGCTCGGAGCGCATCTCCCCAAATTTTGGCTAAATATAGCAAGATGGAATCAGTCGTTACGATCCGTAGCCTCCGTCTCATTTCACTGGATTCACCAATGGCTACTCAGCGAAGTAACGACTACTAGAAAATATGACCTGCGGATATGATCCCAATACGTCAGTTTGGTGTCCAGGGTCACTCCCATCCCAGATATCTGACCGATTTGCTGGTCTGGGCCTCGATGGAGGCCTTCGATTTGTCAGCATGACAACCTATGCTTTTGACACTGCCAGCCGGAGGCCGTTCTCGATCATCCAACGACATAACCTCCTCTTGACTGGGTTAAGTCTAAGTTGTCTATTCATTCTATTGAAGGTAATAGTCATTTAAGTCAAAAACAAAACATAAGTTCGGGTGATTGAAACTCCTCAAAAATGTTTGTTTTTTTTCTTTTGTTGTAGCATGTTACAGGGAAAGATATAATTTCTTTTAAACAGCTATATACCGTTTTTTGAGGTCCAGATGGTCCTACTCTAAAATAAAATCCGGGCAATTATGGGTCGGGAAAAATATTTGCAGTGCTATTGAAGAGTCCACTTGAAAATGTGTTGTTACCATCAAGTAGGACACCACTCTTCGTGGCTGACGACCCCCATGCTATCATAGGTGTGGCCTAACAGGATTGATGGATCTTCGAAGAAGTTGCAGGTGACATGTAGTCACCTTTATTAATATTATTTATATTTAGTTGGAGTTTATTTAAGAGTTTATTTATATGATAAAAATGATGTTTGTGATTGTCTGACTGAATAGATTGAAGGAGTTTTTATTACCCCAGTCGATACGTCTGGGGAAAGAAGATGATGTGCTAAAAACTGGAAATATCAGTGTATTAGTATTGTAAATAAAAGTAACATTATTAGATCCTTATATGAAAAAATTACCTGTTACCAAAATGAGTATTCAAAACCGTTGATAAGTCAGGCTTATAGGTGAAAGAAAAAAAGGTAAGATATGATCAAGAGTAGTTGGTTCATGTTTTTCCTATAATTTTACGTTCCTTCTTACTATTAGTGCTATTGGTGATTTTCTTCCAAAGACTAAATTTCTTTCTATTTGAAGCTACAGCTTTTGCCAGTAGAGTTAGTAAAAACCAGGCATATTTTAGGATATTATGGCCTTAGGCCTTATTAAACCTTTGACTTGTAACTTTATGAGGTAATCGTTTAAATGAAACTCTACTTTAAGAACCCTTTCAACCCATCCTTCGTTGGAGCAATATACATTTCATTTGACGAAGAATTCCATTTTGTTTGTTATGGTAGGCAATTTCGAGTGACTGTTTCTGTCATGAAGAGTTTTGTTCGATGTTTTGAATTTCTGGGAAATGATTCTGTGAATCATTTTAGGGCCAAGAAGAACCAAATTTTGGAATTGGTTTTTCGGAATTGAAATCTGAAGATTTGCTATTTATTAAGTTTTTTATGGTTGTTGTGGGTTTGTCCTGCATTTTCATATTCCACTCAATATGTGACTATTTAGCACCATCGTCTTGTTAAGCAACTTTTAATAGAGAGTTATTTAGTTCTTTGACAATTTTTGTCTGATTCTTTCGATGGAGTTTTCTAATTTGCTCCTAATTTAAATTATTGCTCAGAAAATGCGTTGGTCAGTAGATCCATTTGCATCCGTTCCTTGCAAACCGTGCAACATTCTCCACGCAATCGTCATTATTTACTTGACAAGCGTATATTGAATTATTACAGCAGAAAGAAATTGCAGCTGGAACCCAATTTGTCAATTATATTACCCATTTTTTCTCTCAAGAGTGTCAAAAAACTTTCTATGGTCTATGATGTTGAATTTGGCGAAGGCAAACGTAGTATGCTATTGTATTATTTTTTTTTGAGCTCAAGGCCCCAATGCAGATGATTAGGTTTTCGTACATATTCCTTAAAGTCGGTCAATATTTTTGAGGTAAATATGTGGGAAAAATTGTAATATTTACGTTTCACTTTAGATGACATGAAATCAAAATAGACGACACTATTATACCTCGGCCACGTTCTTATATAAAACTGGAAAATTTCGATTAACGAAATCTAATGTATGACATTGCTGCAAAGCAAGCGTTACACTTGATTTTTCTGGATAACTTGCATGTCAAATGCCAAGCTGATTCTATTCTTTGTGCACAATAGTAGTTCCAGTATATTTTTGTTGTATTGCTATTTGTTCAGCTACAATTTTTTTTTTGCAAAAACTCTTTACTCTGTTAGATTCAGCTGAGTCGTCAAAATACGAATTCTAGGTGAACGCTTATCGCAATTCACTACTGTAAAAACAAACAATACAAAAACGAAACCATCATCATTGTGTGAGTCCATCAAACTTCTTTTCACGAAAAATGAGATCCGCAAGCAAATAACATTCTACTTCATTATTCATTTTATAACTAAGCTCACTAATTACTGCTATGCCATATTGGACGTAATAAAAATGCGAATATCTTCAAGTCTCTTAAGCGTTTCTACCGATCGTAAATCCAATGAAAACTCTTCTACCGGAACTAGTGGCACAAACTAACATTATTAATTTGCTTGTCTGCAATCAGCACTCTGGCCGAGTTTGAAGCTAGTTTTATTGTGAGCCAGCGGCTTTTGAGATAGCAGTGCAAGAAAACAATAAAATTCCAAGTCGAATTCATCCATCATCATATTCAGTCCAGTTATCTCATTTCCATACTAATAGCGATGCATCCAATGCAAACCCAAATACAACACGTGCACTATTGAATGTTCTCATGCGAACCTTACAATTTTGCGCACTCATATACTCCAATTCAAAGTTTTACACCTGAGTATGTCTGCGAAACGGGAGCCCTTAATTGATAACATACTGGTAAATTGTATCTCGCATTCTTTGAAGATTTTATTGAAGTGTTCGGAACAGAGCATGGCGAAACAGAATAAAATTTTTTATCAGTGCTTCCGCACAGTGTTGTAGGCCACTAGTTTGCGTTAATAGTGGTGAATTCTGAATTGATTAAAATGCAAAAAATCCACTGAAATTCAATTTATTTAGCATTCTCATAATATTATGCATATATTCCAACAGATAATATTTTGATATTTTGAAAAGATATGACTGCATCGTAACTCTTGACAACGTTGATATAAAATTTAGTGCAAAAAGATCTCTATGATTCCATTTGTACCAAAGGTTTATGGAAATGTAGAAAAAATAAACTAAAGAAAATTAAATAAATTGAAATAAATATTATTCTATTTAGCTTAAAAATATCAAATGCATACTTATCATTTATTCTTATAAAACATTGCTGAGTCGGCTATCAGCCATGAAACACGACATATAATTTCCTAAGTTTTAAAATACAAGCAATTAAATATTTCATGAATTTATTTTTTATTTCTTATAGGTAAGAACCATGCCAGAAAATACGTATAATCAATCTCATTAAAAACAGGTAATTTCTAACTAAAAATCGTAAAGTAAGATCTAAAGATCTAATAACAATCATACCAAATATGTAAAAAAATTTTACATATTTGAAAAACGCTTGAAAATATCGTGGTTTAAAATTTATGTTCTTTGTGGTTGACTATTCGAATAATTTTTTTTAATCATCTGGAATTGTGCAACAAATTAAGCTACACAGATATAAATATATATAAAAAAAATCATACGTATCTATAAATAAAAAAACCATGTGCCGCTAGATTTTGTAGCTATGGTGCGCAAAATCCTCTCCAAAAGCCTGTCTGAGCAGTATGCACTGAAAAAATGAGCACTGATGTGTCAAATTGCTTAACTTTAAAGAAAATTTGTACCAAATTCTTTTGTGATACTTGAGAAAGGTTTTGGGTACAGACAAAACTTATATGAGACAGTAGCTAAATAGCATTGAAATTCAAGGCGTTTTTACTATTTATATCCTAGAAAATGTTGCCTAAAATTCCCGGGAAGTAAACAACCGCTAAGCTTTCAAATTTGAAAAATGATATCATTAGGACTCAAAATAATATTTGAACTGCAACGAAAAGAGAGCTATTTTAAACCTAGGTCAGGATATTGTTGGGGAACAGTACTTTGAAACTGTTGAATATTTTGCAGCATCTGTTGATTGGCTCATTGTTGGCGTAAACTATGAGGTGTCGGTGTTCATTTAGCAAAGGTGTGGTCAACGTCTACCTTACTGATATGTTGAAGGCTATTTTGGACAGGGACACAATATTGATTTTTTTCAATTGTAAGTATAAGTTTATTTTAAATGCACAAAAAATGTTTAGTTGAAATATGCAAATGAGGGGGAGGGGGACATGGAGCAATGGCGGCGTGCCATATGGATTTTAGCTGCTGGTGGAAGTCCTGCCGTCGATTCAGATGATCTGAAACATAAAAATGAAACATAATCTTATTTAATATACTTTTGTCGATGGCTCCTACCAGAATTGTGGAAAAAAAATGAAAAAGAAATGCAATTTTGAAAAAGAAAAACCATTTTTTCCATTTTTTTGGCTACAAGTTGTTATGGAAAATGAAAGATTGTTAATATTTTTTTAATGATTCTGCTACCAGCCATGAACAAGCCTTTAATACCCAGCTGTAAAAAATGTTGTTATCATTCCTTAACCCATCTGCCTTCAATCACTTCCACCAGGTCAAAAAATGCGGTGCAGCGCGCTTGAAACCGCTCCCTATTTTAAGGGATAACTTTCGTAATTTATGTATCTCCTGTGGAAATAAATTTTTCCAAGCGAAATGGTCTGTCATAGATCCACAAACGACCCTTACGTCACTTTCATCGAGTGCCACTGCCTTTTGGCCTTTTTGATTTGAGCGTTTTAAACCACGCAGATTAAGCCAGTCTTTAGAATCTTTTTCTCAGGTCGTGTTTTGATTTCTATGTCCGTATCAGCCTTCGCAGTGCTGCAGTATAGAGTGGGACCAATGCAAGACAATTTAGCCCCTTCTTTAGCCTTGATATTAATATAAGTTCGAAGCTATTCTGTGCTTTTATTTTATTTAAGGGACTTATCACTTCAACGAATATAGCTGAATTTATTTGACCTCAATGGATAGCCTTGAGAAACGCTTGGCTATATAATGGAAACTTAATGCTGACCCTGCTAATGTTTCTTATCTTTATTATATTTGCGGCCTTAAGTTTAACAGATAACTTTGCTTGACAGATAATAGCCTCCTTAGCGAGGGGGAAGTGTTCGATCTTTGAACCTTTTCTCAAAGGTTACTTTAGTGCTTATTTGAAAGTTCGGGTTCTCTAAAGTACTAAAATGACTTTATAAGCCTCATGGTTTATACCTGCTGGCATTTTGTAAGCGTACTGGCTCTTTTATTGCTTCCTCTTAAATTTTGATGCAATGGTTCAATGTTTCCAAGAGGTGCTATATCTCCAGCTGGGGTGATCTTGTAATCAGCAAACAGACCATCCTTTGATGTTTGTTGAGCCTTTTAATAGCAGTTTTTTGTGTGGTTTTCTTTCACTATACTGCTGATTCATAAAGGATCATAGGTTTCACCATTTGGTTCTATGCTCAAAGGGTCCACTCAACCTATAGCATCCGACGGCGTCCAAGCATTTGCTTTGCAAAGTGCCTTTGTGGCATTCAGTTTCATTTCGTTTAGATGACTTTCCAAGCAGAGTTTCCTACTCAAGTAGATTTAATAGATATTTTTCTTTTTCAGATAGATACAGCTCTGTGAACTTGAACAGCTTCTGCAACTTGCGTGCGCTTTCCAATGTATTAGGGGTGAACAGTCTGTCAGAGCAAACAATCATGGGTGATCTGTTCCCTAATAAACCACCACAATAGTGTGTGGAGTTGTGGAAAAAATATCTTTGCTACTGTCTTGTTTAGACCTATTTTCTTTCTAGATTCCAAAGTATTGGAATACTAGTCTTTTAGAGAACAAATTACGTACGGCTGTTTGCTCTGACAGGCAGTTTATCCGTTTGCAGGAACGATTCAAATTGTTCAATCTTATTTGAAATTCATTTCAGGTCATTTGTTGATTAGCTGCGCTCTGCCAAGCTAGTTGTGGACTCCATTCAGTTCATATTTTCTACACTAGTGGGCAAGCTTGAATCTGCCGCTAAACAAAGTGTGAAGATACTGAACGAAAATTGACTCTACTTATCACTCCAGCTTCTGAGCAGTCAAACATTCAGTGGGATTTGCCGAAGTAACCGATTCTAACTCATCGTCGGCGTGAACAACACCGTCTTCACAAGCCGTGTCAACAAAGCTAACAAAAGTGACCACTGAGCCAACATATCCAATAAAAGTTGGAGTTGCAGCATTATGTACTGTGAATCCAAAATCACAGAAATATTTAAGATTATCTTCATGTTCAGCACCTTCATCTTCTATCTTCATCGTATATTCTGAAATTCACCTGGCACAACAGTCTAGGCCTCAACCGCATCATCCTCAACTTCCGCTTTCCATCTAAGTATCATGTCAATTTGGTCCCATCGAAAATATTGTGAAGTAGCTTTTCTACACACATATATGTTGCTTTGTCGCCTATCAGTGCTTTTATTTCACGCTTCGGCTGGAAAACAAATTACACAAAGCAAAACTACATAAAAACTACAAAATTGCGAAAAAATTATGTCTGATAACTTAAATTACCTAGAAATCTCATCAATCCGTTTGAGAGTCTCTTTTCACATTACAGAATTGCTTTACAGAGACTTAAGACCACCAGGCGTCCTTGTTAGGACAAAAAACACGAACCCTGCCGTGAAAAAATTTCCGCCATAGAGTTTTCAAGATCGCCCAATCTTAAGGAGTAGCCTAAGTGACATATACAAAGACTATCCGTAGGATATGAATACATGCATGTGCCGTAACTACTTCGGCTGATGGAAGTCTGAGCTGAACCTCCTCGCGATGGCAGCGGGCAATATCTTTTTTTCCAGAAAAGGTTGCCGAATATTTTAAGGCTAGTTCCTTCCAAGTAAGGTAAGCGGGAGATCCATTATCTTTCCTATAAAATGCTTTCTGACGCGGATATCCCGAAACCATCAACAAGCCTGCAAACCGGGTTGATACCACAACGACGACCACGTGGACGATTTGAAAATTTTCTCATGGAACGTTAAATCCCTCTACAGAGCTCTAAAATATAAGGCTAATACAACAACAATACAAGAGATCAGATGGACAGGGAATGGTGTTTTACAAAAGAAAGAATATGACTTACTACAGCTGTCAACCAAAACAGCATGTGGTCGGGGCAGGCTTCGCTATCAGTGAAAGGCTATACACCCTTTACGTGCGAGGTACACCCTTTACGTGTAAGGTAAATTTTCAAACATTTGCCTCATGAACGCTCACGCACCTATGGAGGAATCTACTGACAACGAAAAAGAATCATATTAAGAACAGGTCGAGCCGACCCTCAATGCCTGCCCAAGGTATAATGGAAAAATCATCCTTGGAGATTTTAACGCCAAAGTAGGTCGGCAGCCTGTATTCAGGCATTACGCAGACATCCATAGTTTGCTTGAGAGCATTAATGACAATAGACTTCGAGTCATAGAACTAGCAGCATCGAGGAACTTGGTTGTTACGAGTACCAGGTTTTCGCTTAAAGATTTTCATAAGGCCACCTGGATATCACCTGATGGAGCCACTCGTAACCAGATAGACCACGTGTCGATAGATCCTACCACTACTCGAGTCTACTGACGGTACGAACGTATTGAGGTGCCAACTTAGACTCGGACCACTATTTAGTTGGTATGGTCCTTCGAGCGCGAATTCGTTGCATAGAAGCATTGTATCCGTGAACCAGGCTCGAATCAACACGACTACCTTACGTCATCTTTGGCCTTGCGTTAGCACTCTAGAGTAAGTCCTAGTGCCAGGATGCCGGACGTAGATGAGAAGTGAGCACGCCTTAAAAATACTGTCATTAGTACTGCTGACGCCATCTTAGGCAGTAGATGCAGAGATCAGAGCAACTGGTTTGATGATGAAAGAAAAGTTGGCCCCATATGTGAAGAAAGGTGATTCCGGAGACACTGCAACCATGAGCTGTATACTATCTACCTAGCTTAAATGAGCAAAGAGGATCCTGCTTGGGAAACACTTTGCGGCAGATTTTATGGCAGAAAACCGCGTGGGAGACCTTGCCGGCGCTGGAGGGATGGCGTTGACCAGGATGCTTAAATTTTAAGGGTATCTAATTGGCTGACTTTCGCTCGCAATCGGGACCGATGGAAAATTTGTTGACAGAAGCCAAGACCGGACCCCGGTTGTAGCGCAGCTGATGATGATTGTATATTTTATTTAACAGAGACTTGGCTAACAGAAGAGCCGTGATCGGGTGTACCGAACGGCAACACCGTTCGGTGTGGCCACGACAACGACGACGACGATGGCGGACGTGACGAGCAAGTCAGTTCCCAATTGGTGCCCAAGCGAATAGCGAGCAATGTTAATACGAGCGCGTATGTAGTGCGATTTAATGTAGTGCAATGTCATGTAGTGCAATGTATCGAAACCCAAAATAGTGCAATAAAGGCGCGGCGGTCAACCGCCTATACTGAGTTTTATTTCATATAAGCCGAGTGCGCACGGATGTGCCACTTTCGGTATACTATACATTTGGTCCGTCGAGCCGGATCCTGCGCCTTGGTAAAACCCCATTAAAAAGCCCCATCTAAAAACAAGAATCCTAATATAGTGCATTGGTGCAAAGTGCGTGTGCTAGGGCAAGGTGCGAACCAGAGCAGAGTGCGAGCGAAGTGAAAATCGCGTGCGCAAAAAGGTGCAAATTCAGTGCGAATTAAAGTGCAAATTCGGTGCAAATTGGACAATGAAATCTGGCACCATGAGGCTAAGTACAGTCGCCATGTAGCCCAAAAGTCGAAAAACGTAAGTACCATAACATAAATGCATAGCAACCTTCGCAGCTACAGCGAAATATGGCATTAGAATGTGTGTGCCTGCGCCAAATACAATGTTGCCTGAAACAAAACAGGAAAATTCGTGCCATATTGATGCTGCTGCCACAAAAAATAGAAAAACAACGAGCAAATTATGACCGCCAACAAGAAAATGTATGAACATAAATACGTGCGATGTGAATGTAATGAAAATGCCAGTGTGTGCCATGCATGAGCGATGAGCTAAAATGAACGCGAGAGCAAATTTAATATGCGCGCGCCATCAGCAATTATGTAAAGAAACTACGTCAATATAGAGCACGGGCAAATACACTATCGTGTGTGCGAGAGCTGCTAGAGAGAAATCTTGACAAGCGCACAAGTTCTATCAACGCATGTATGCTGGCCGAAAAGACGAACGGCTTCGAAGCGATAATGAAAAATGTGCGTCGCCGGCTTGAGCTAATGAATGTACGTTAAGCAGAGAAACGACGTTGCAATTGACTAGCGTGTAGCGAAATGACATGTGCACGAATATGAGAGCATGAGCAAATGGCGCGAAGTCGAATGGATAGGAGCAAATGATGTTGGTGCGACGGTGCGAATGAAATGAAGACAGAGCAAGGGCAGATAATGTCAGATCCAATGTGCTGGATCGTATAGTGCTAATGTGATGTGAGCTATCGATGTAGAGCATGGGCGAGTTATGTGCAGGTACGACGGTCGAGCAATGAATTAGCATGGTCGGGCGTAAGTGCGAAGTCGGGCGAAGCGATACGACGGCGCGAATGTTGAAGGGTGAGATCGGCGGCGTGGAAAGATGAAATGGAAGACGCGTGCGCGAGGGCGAATGTTGAAAGAGCTAACATGGGCATGATCGTTATGGGAAAGATAATAGAATTATATGAAGATGAACATTAAGAGCTAGGGCGGTGATCGGATGAGCTAGGGCAATGTGTGCGTGGGTAGAATGTTATGAGCTAATGCAATGCGCGTAGGGCTAGGGCAATGTGTGCGTGGGCAAGGTATTTGAGTGCGAGTGTGCGATGAGCTGATGGAAAGGTGCATGAAGAATAGGTGATGGGTTGAAATGTGCATGTGCATGTAGGTAGATAAATCCAGGCCTGGATATTAATGCATGTAAAGGAAGATAGGTTGCATGAAGTAATTTGAATGTTTCTAGGTGTGAGAAATTTAAAAGGAAGCGCTATAAATTATGCGAATGGAAGAATGTAGGTCATTGTTTGATAAGTCAGCCAGTAGTGAAGACTTAGATACAGGATTAATATTGCGAATTTAATATTTTGAAATTGGAAAGTGAATAGAATGTCGGAAGTAGAGAGAAATACGTATGTCGCGAGCATTGAGAGAGCGCGGGCGTTCGCGACGGGTGAAGGAGCAAAGACGGCGACGGTTATAAGTGTGCGGGCGCGATTACAAACATTAGAGAGTGCGTGGGCGAAATTCGAGAAGGCGCATCATGCGCTCGGGCGAAAATCGGGGCGCGATGTGGCGAGCGAGGAGCAATTATACGAGCGGTGCGAATTGTGCTACGTGGAGGCGAAGACGGCGCTAATGACCTTTATTGAGGAAGAGGAGCGTGTGGAGCAAGGGGCAGCAGGTGCTACGGTGCAAGTGACAGCTAGAGAAGGAGCACAGCCGGTTAACACTTGGGGGACATTTGCCGGAGAATTTAAAGATTGGCAGATGTTCAAAGATAAATTAAGAGCAGCGGTGCACGAGAATCCGGATGTCAAGGCAGTATTCAAGCTGCAATATCTACTAGCGGCAGTGAAGGGCGAAGCGAAAAGGGTGATAGGAGATTGGCAACTGACGGAGGCGAATTACGAAGGAGCATGGCGAAGGTTGGCGGAGGTATACGATGATGAGTACCTCGTGAAGAGAGCTCATATAAGAGCGTTATTTTCAATGCCGAGATTGGGCACGGCAACATATGCAGGATTAAGGAGCATCATCGATACGGTGAATGAATCGCTGCGGCAGCTGTAAGTGCTGGGAGCAAATGTACAAGAGTGGGATCCGATCATAATATATATGATGGTCGAGCGATTGGATACAGCCACAGCGGAACAATGGGAGCTAGTGCGAGCTGGGGGGAGTCCGACGGTACAAGAGCTATGCGACTTTTTGGAGCGAAGAGCGAGAGCGTTGGCGCATGCATCGTTAGAGGTTTCGTGCAAGGAGCGAGGAGCGAATAGTGCAAGTGAAGGAGCAAGACCATCGACAAGTGCGAGGATGACAGGGCAAGCATGCAAGTTGTGTATGGGTGACCATCCGTTGTATAAGTGCTCCCGTTTTTTGGCTTTGGCGATAGATGAGCGGCGATTATTCGTAATTGACAACGAGCTATGCTTCAACTGTCTGAAGCAAGGGCATAGTGCGGAGCGATGTTATGGAGGACCATGCCTAAATTGTCCAGGGCGTATGCACAATAGTGTAATATGCCCAGTGCGAGCGCAAAGAAGCGAAATGGTAGGGCGAAAGCGATTTGGTGGGCAAAATTATGGGCCAAGTGGTAAATAACTGAAAGTGCAGTGCAAGGACTACGGTGAAAGGAGAAAATATAAAAACAATGTGCGATACAAAAACAATAATGTGCGAAAAGTGATGAAGTGCGGTCGAGCAAGAAATGGCGCGGTGCTAATAGTGGAAAATAATGGGCGCGTAGTGCGGAATAAATTTAAAGACAAAAATAAAGTGCGAAGTGTGCTAGGAGCAAAAGAAAATAAAGTGCAAAGAACAGGGCGGAGCAAATTCGATATGTGCAAGGAGCGTGTGGTGCAGAGACAGTGCGAGGGCGGTCCGAAGAGCAAAGTGCGTTTGAAGGTGCGAGATAAAACTAATGGTGCGAAGTATACGAACAGGGGCGAGGTGAGAAAGGGCGCACGGAAAAATAAGCGATCGGTCGATAGTAAGCATTGTGATGCGCGGCAAATAGTGAGAAGACGATAAGAGCAAAGAAGTGCGGAAAATAAAGTGTAAGACTATGTGCGAAAAAGTGCAAATAATGATGTAGCGCGTAAAACTGTAAAATGAAAGAGATAACGTGCAAAGTGTGCGAAAGCAAAGGGCAATGAAGTGCGAGGGACGGGGCGGAGTAGATTGTGCGTAGACAAAGTGCATAGAATGCGAAGACAGTGCAAAGGTGATGGGCGGTGCAAAGGGCAAATAGTGCGAAAATGGAGCGAGGGCAATGTGAAGAGCGGAGAGCGTATGGTGCGAAGGCAGTGTAAGGACGGTGCAAATAGCAAAGTGCAATTGAAGGTGCGAAAAGACAATGACGGAGCGAAGTGTGAGAATAGGAGCGAAATGAGAAGGAGCGTGCGAAGTAATGAGCGAAACAAGAATAGGAGCAAGTGTTACAATGTGCGTCGAATGATAAAAAGGCAATCGGGACAGAAAGTGCGAAATGGTGCGCGAGCAAGTGCAAAGAGCAAAGTAACGCGTGAAGGTAATAAACTGCGGAAGCTAAGTGCGAAATGTGCGGAAAAAATGAGCGGACAAAGAAATAATAAATGTGCGAACGAGAATCGGTATAATATGTGCAAAGACAATGAAAGGGTGATAAATGGCGCGAAGTGCGTTTCGGTGCTAGTGACAGTAATGGTGCGTTTGAGTATAGACAATAAAGAGATCGGGCCAGTTAGAGCATTGTGTGATTCGGGATCACAAATAAACATGATACCGAGCAAGTGCGTGAAAAGAAACGGATTAAAATGCGAGAATGACCGAGTTGAGATACGTGCGATTACGGGCGAGCGGGCGGTGCTAAAGCGAAAGATAATGGCGGTAATCAAGCCATGGTTCGGAACGTGCGAAGAAATAAAGTGTTGCCTATTAGTAGCGCAAGAAGGATGGTTAATTATAACGCCATCACAAAAGCTTGAGTATGCAGTGAACGAGAACAAGATTGATATGCCGATGGCTGATCCGAGCTATAATGTGCCAGGTGAGATAGAGATGTTATTAGGTGCAAATATATGGGCGAAAATAATCAGAGCAAGAATAATACGCGAACCAAATGGAGCAGTGCTGCAGAAGACGGTGCTTGGCTACATATTGATGGGAGCGGTGCCGAGCAAAGGCCTAGTAGGAGCAAAAATGTGTGCAATTGCGCAACAGCGAGATTTAGATGAGCTTGTTAGAAAGTTTTGGGAGCAAGAAGAGATGCAAAATAAGAATGCTAGAACGAAAGAAGAGGAGCAAGTAGAAGAGCTGTTTATGAGAACGCATCAGCGTGATGAGCATGGCCGATATACGGTTACGATACCAATTAAATCGGAGTATAAAACCATTGGGGACTCAAGAAAAGTAGCGTTGAAAAGATTCATGGTGCTAGAGCAAAAATTACAGCGAATACCTGAGCTAAGAGAGCAGTATGTTGAATTTATGCGCAAATACGAGCAGTTGGGCCACATGCAAAGAGCGAATAGAGGGCCAATGCAAGGAGCGATGGTATATTATATACCACACCACTGCGTGACTAGAAAATTTAGAGTGGTCTTTGACGCATCATGCAAGACCGATGAGGGCATATCGTTCAATGATGTGCAAATGGTCGGAGAAAAACTGCAGCGAGATGTAGCCGATGTGCTAATGAGATTTAGAAGGCATAGAGTAGCGGTGAGCGCCGATATAAAAATGATGTTTCGACAAGTAATGGTCAATCCCCAGCAATGGGATTGCCAAAGAATATTCTGGAGAGAAAATCGAAATGAGCCTCTGCGTGAATATTGGCTGAAAGTGATAACATATGGAATGGCCTCGTCAGCCCATAGTGCAGTGAGAGCAATGGTGCAATGTGCAAAAGAGAGCGAACAAGAGCATCCAAGAGCTGCGAGAGCTGTATTGAATGATTTTTATATGGACGATTGTCTGACTGGTGCAAGTAGTGAGCAAGAAGCGATAAATCTGAGCAGGGGCATTGACGGTATACTACGAAGTGCAGGTTTCGAGCTAGCAAAATGGGCATCAAACAGTAACCTTGTAGTGCGGAGCATGGGCAATGTAAAATATGAGCATGAAATGAGCAAAGAGCAAATGATGCAGAGCAGGAGTAAAGTGAGCGAAGGATCGACAGAGCTGTGCGACAATATAGAAACAAAAGTGCTTGGGCTGAGATGGATTATGGAGCGAGATACACTAGTGTTCCGCGTGTGTGAAAGCGATGGAGCAAGAATAATCACGAAAAGGCATGTCCTAAGTCAAGTAGCGAAATTATATGACCCGAACGGCTTATTAGGGCCAATCATAGTGCGTGCAAAAGTATTAATTCAGAGCATATGGAAGCTAAAGTTAAATTGGGATGAAGAGCTGCCAAAAGGAATACAAGATGAATGGCTCCAGCTACGAGATGCGCTACCGATAGTGGAGAAAATTCAGTTTCCACGTTGGCTGAGAATCAGAAAGGGCCACAAAATGCAGTTACATGGGTTTGCTGATGCATCCACAAGAGCTTATGGTGGGGCGATTTATATTCGAATTGAGCATGGGCAAAGAGCAATTTCAACAACGCTAATAACATCAAAATCACGAGTAGCGCCAATTAAAATGACGACAATTCCACGTCTTGAGCTAAGTGCGGCAGAGCTATTGAGCAAAATGATGAAAAAAGTGCGACAAGAGCTAGAGTGCGAATATTATAGATACTTCTTATGGTGCGATTCAATGGTGGTGTTACACTGGATGAGGAAATCACCAAATGTGCTAAAGCAATATGTAGCAAACAGGGTGGCAACGATACAAGACAATACTGAGTTAAAAGCATGGGCGCATATAAAATCATCTGAAAATCCAGCTGATCTATTGAGCAGAGGAGCGAAGCCAAATGAGCTAGTAGACAATGAGCTATGGTTGAGAGGGCCAGAATGGCTTGGCAAGGCAGAACAAGAATGGCCTGAATCGCTACTAAGCAGTGCAAATACAGAGCTAGTTATGAGCGAATACAAAGGTGCCAAAAATGTGAAGAGCTGTTTAATGGTGCGAATGAGCGTAGGAGCAACGTCGATACTAGAAAGAGCGGGCAACATGAGCAAAGCTATCAATATAACAGCATACGTGTTGCGATACATATGCAATATACGCAAAAAAGAGCATAAACATAGGCTAAACGTGCTGCCAACGAGCGAAGAAAAAATAGAAGCGCGAAATTTTTGGGTGCAGCAAGTGCAAGGAGATTATTATCGTGCTGAGCTAGACTACATAAGAGCAAATCGACAAACCTTCCCGAGCAAGAGCAAAATAGCAGCGTTAAAACCATTTATAAGCGACGATCGCTTACTGCGCGTGGGGGGAAGGATCGGCAGAGCCGAGTGCAGCTACGACCAGCGACACCCTATTATTATACCACCACATTCGAGATTGGCGCATTTATTGATGGCAGAAGCACATCAAAGGACAAAGCATGGTGGTGTGCAGATCATGATGCAATATATAAGAAGTGAGTACTGGGTACCAGGGCTAAGAAGAGCATTGCGGCGAATGGTGCATAACTGTGTGACATGTGCGAGATTAGATGCGCGAATGGGTAAGCAATTGATGGGCGATCTTCCTGAAGAGCGAGTGCGACCGGCGAGACCATTTTTACATGCGGGCGTGGACTTTGCGGGTCCAATCACAACAATAGCGAGACAAGGCAGAGCAGGGCGTCAAGTTGAAACCAAGAGCTATGTTGCGGTTTTTGTGTGCTTATCAACAAGAGCGGTGCATTTGGACGTGGTTACGAGCTTAGAAGCGGATACATTTGTGGCATGCTTCCGGCGATTTGTGGGAAAAGAGGCCGGTGTGCGAAACTATGGAGCAATTGAGCGCTGTTATGGGCAATGTTATGAGCGAATAGAGCCATTGAGCAATGTAACGAACGATTTCATGGGCAAGTAGAGCTGTGCGATGGTTTTATGAGCAAATTGAGCGGTGCGAGCTACGATGTGCGAGGTGCAAAGAGTGCAAATTGAGCGGTGCAAGAGGAGCAAATCGAGCGGTGCGAGGTGCGAGGTGCAAGGTGCAAATTGAGCAAATCGAGCGATGCGAACTACGAGGTGCGAGGTGCGAATGGAGCAAATTGAGCGGTGCGAGGTGCAAATAGAGCAAATTGAGCGATGTGAATTACGATGAGCAATGTTACGAGCGAATTGAGCGATGCGATTTACGATGAGCAATGTTACGAGCGAATCGAGCGATGCGATTTACGATGAGCAATGCGAGCTGTGCGAGCTTCAAGGTGCGAATAGAGAGCAGAGCTGTGCGAATTACTAGGTGCAAGCTACAACAAGAGCAGTGCTAATCACAAGGTGCAAGTTCGAGATGAGCATATTGAGCAAGGCAAGCGACGCGCACGAACATCAAACGAAGATGAGACCAGCCTGCTTGTGCTTTTGGGGAGTGTACCGAACGGCAACACCGTTCGGTGTGGCCACGACAACGACGACGACGATGGCGGACGTGACGAGCAAGTCAGTTCCCAATTGGTGCCCAAGCGAATAGCGAGCAATGTTAATACGAGCGCGTATGTAGTGCGATTTAATGTAGTGCAATGTCATGTAGTGCAATGTATCGAAACCCAAAATAGTGCAATAAAGGCGCGGCGGTCAACCGCCTATACTGAGTTTTATTTCATATAAGCCGAGTGCGCACGGATGTGCCACTTTCGGTATACTATACATCGGGTAAATCCATTGCAAGAAGATGTGTAGATTTTCAATTTACGTCTGTCGTTGAATATTTTGTTGTTTAAATCCCCTTCCCTGTCTCCGATCTCTTGATTTTTATCATCCATTACTTGTCATGCTACCTTGCCCCTTCGGTTTTTGAATATTTCTTTTCTGAAACCTCGGTTTATTTGAACGACAACTTTTAAATGACTCAGTTTTTGTTTGTGGGATCTTCAGTAAGCCTAACTTACAATGGAGTTCTTAATTTCCATCAATAATGTAAAAAAACAGTATTTCGTTAGCTTCATCGTTCTTCTTATCACTATGCTCTTTTTTTCTGCAGCACAATGTGACTAATTTGAGCAATATAATATTTCACCTTCTTTAATTAAACCTTACTGTTTCCTTATTTGCTGATTCACGTTGTTTGAATGTATCAATTTGATTGTTTTGAATTTGAGATTAATGATGATAAGCACAAAGATGAGTATGTAGACATTTTGGATGAAAATAGGAAGCTTGAGTAGCCTAGTGGGACAGCACTGGCTTCTTATGTGTTCGGTTCCTGGTTCGAATCCACGTTCAGGCGAAGGACCGCGTACCGAGCTGTGAGTTCACCTTGCTCTGAATCTGTACCTGTGTCAGTTGTCAATTTGTGATGAAACTCTCTATTAGCTTGAACCCCCAGACCCAACAAAGGGTTGCCATGGGATTACTTTACTATTTGATTGAAAAATGATAAATGTTACGCATCTAAGATCGCTTAACGGATAAAGTAATTTTATTAGAAACAGGTAAAGAAAACAAAGAAGGTTTAATTTTGTTCTAGCGTGAACTGTAACGCTCGATTTTTAACTGAAATAGAAATTGATAACGACTGGCAAAAGTTTTCTCATGCAAGTTTTTGCTAGAAAAAACTGGTTGCAAAACATCAGTTTGTTTAATTACCTCTAGTTTGAATGCTGAAGTAATTAGCGCAAAATTTAATTAATAATTAAAGCAAAATTTTAATAGAACTTATTAGTATTATTTTATCTTCGAATGAAATGTTCAATTCGAAGCTCCTATCATTATTTACTGGATATTAATCAATTTCTCAAAATCACATTCATCAAAATTGCCTTCAACATCGAAAAGAGCAAAGCTTTATGAAGCACGTTATTTTTGAAAAGCTTCGAATTACTCATCTGTGAAAATTCGATGAATAAAATCCAAGCAGATGTGCAAAGTTAAACGTTGAGCACGACTGGATCAACTTGTAACAGCAGAATAATTCAAATTGAAGTTGATTGAACTATCGCTTTCATCATTTCCATTGTAATTTGTAAGAAACTAGTCTGAAATCAGGTGCATATTCGCAATGATTCATTTGTAATTGAAATATCAAGAAACTTATGCAATGTTTCGGAATTTGCGGACAATTTAACCAGAAAATACATTTATGCGTTTTCATAAATCACGTTTGCGTCACAAATCTCTTTAATTTTACAGTCTGCTGGTAAAGAGAAACTAATATTTTTAATCGACAAGTATTTGAAAAGTAATTAATTGAAATTGCATTATGATGGAATTTTTAAGTCACGATAATATGGTTGAGTGGCACGTGGTGTTAAGTAATAAATCAATTTCCAGTTGATTGATATGGATGTTATCATTCGTAAAACGCAAATCTGAAATTATTGGTTGGAAGAATTTGTTTGAAAACCGTTACGTTAGCATGCAAAGAACGATTAAATTTGATTAACGGACTAAGATAGAATATTTCATTGGAGAGTAAAAGTAATTAGAAAATTCGGGTTGATACTTAGTACTGGCTGAAAAATTTTTTTCAAAAGACCTGCTGCCTCATACATAGTGCAACTGTCTTAACTTTTTCAAATTTATATAAAGATATGTTCTTGTACAGAACACTTACTCGTCCATAGTTTGAAAATTGACTAAATGTTATAGGTACCCAACCATGCCCACAAATTGTATCTGCAACGAGTCTAACGGTTTCATTTGAAAGATGATGCTAGATAACCTTAATTAATCAATAACATTCGCTACACTTTATGGTGATTATAATTATGATTCCAAGTAGAGCACGATGGAACAAATTATAAATACAGCAAAAACATTTCGGGTTTCAGCAGGTGTCTCTGTCCGAACTGAAATAGAGCATTGATAGCCTACTTTTGGATATTTCAATGGTTGAGATGACAATAGAAAGGGAAATTTCGTATGATATGAGTTTCCGAGGGAAAACTGGTTACTGAACTAATTGCAGTCATTTATCTAACGATTAAAGAATAATCATGTTAAAATTATTCAACTTTCATTCGACATTAATTAATAGATGATATAAAAAAAATTCACAAGTATCTGGTTTTTCAAGGGTCTGCATGATAAGCATTCCGAAAAGATTGTACATTTGATAAATTGGAAAAACTAAAAAAGAAGATAGCCCATATATCGTGCCGCGTAGATGAGCTGAGCATACTTTTTTTTACACGAGCGCATAGAATTTGAATATAAATAAATATCTAGTCAAATATAAATGAAATCCCAGGGAAAGTTAAAACCCAAAGCAAAAATCAATGAAACCTAAGACTATTCAAATATTATTCTTATCTTTGAAATATACAATAATTATGTATCGAAAACGAGAACTAAACATTTTAAAAGTACAAAAAGTAGTTTAAAGGTAGTATGGAAACCAAAATTATTTTATTTTAATACTTTGGATTGCTCGGAAACCTTTTACAACCAGAAAAATCATTAAAGTTAATATATTACTATATTCAGTTCGTATGTGTCTTATGATGTTTAACTATACATAGTAATGATATAAACTTGTTTTTTTTTTATCATCAAAGTGGTCTACTATAATTATAAGTATTTCTGAATCACTGACATAGTGTAAAATATTTTATCTCTTGATACGTGTCCGTAAAGTTATTTTAAATAATTAAGCAAACTTTTTATTCTTGACATGCATCTGTACTGTTTTTTGGTACTGGCCAATATGAATTTATTCATTATATTAAAATATCAGTCTCCCTTTTACCTATTAGCTCAATACTCCATACACAATACACCTACAAGGCGGACTTATATTTTCTTCTGATGATAGGAAAATGTGCCTTATCACCTAGGCACTGTTTTAACATTGACGACAACTTGTCTAAACGATATGAAATTTCAGTACTTCCCGTACCCACTACCGGGAGGCCACACATTTCTAGTCTCAGACTTGCTGTGGTGATCCAGTGTACAATAAATGGGCGAAAAGTGATTACATTGGAGCTAGAACTTAGAATAGAGTTCGAATAGGATTTCATCATTACCGATGTTTCTTGACCTATTTTAGGCGTAGACTTCATTTGTCACTTTGGGCTGCTTATCGACTAGCCAAACGCTACCCTTATTGATTCCCTAAGTTTTCTTACAATTAAAATTTCGTCCACTCTTTCGAAACTCAGTGTTTTGATTGATTCTTACAAGCCTGTAAGTATAATGTTATCTACCATATTTTATCAACTAGTCCTCCAATTGTGTCAAGATCATCCAATTAGCAGCACATAAGCTTGTTTTGGCTAATGAAAATCGATTCCCTGCTAGAATAAGGCATATGCCGCCCCTCCAATAGTAAATAGTCGTAGAAATGGCATCTTTGTGGCAATTACAGACGTCTAAAAAGATAAATGTCTGACCTACATTTTACAAGACTTAGACTTATGCACCTACGTGACAAAACCATCTTCCCCACCCTAGACCTGACTTAAGCCTATCATGAAATAACCCTTTGAGTTTTTTGAGTTCCCCCAAAAGACGTTTGATCTTGGCAATACTCCACAATGCTTGCTGCGGGTCATTCATAAAATCCTGCATGGACTGAAATGTCGCCTTATTTACTCGGATGACATTTTGGTAGCTTCGATTTCCGAAGAAGAGCACATCGTTTATTTTCAACGATTTGCAGCGACTTTCTGCCACATTTTAGGTCATGGGGCTTACAGCAGTGATGCCAATTTAGCTACATTGTAGCTAGATCTAGCTACAAAAGGAACCTGTTTAGCTACAAAATTTTTCATTTAGCTACTGGCTACAAATTTGGCTACTAATTTATAGATTATAAATAATTCGAATTTTTGCTGGATTGCAGTAATTTTCACTAGTTTATTAATATTTAAAACACTCAGTGCTCGAAAGTAATTTCCTCAATTTCTAAGGTAGTCGCTAATGCTTTGGGTAGTACAATAGTACTACCAATATGTACTATGTCTTTCTGAACATAGAATAATAATAATCTGCTAAGAACAGTTTTATTTCCTTTGTTCGGTGCGAAGAACAACTGATTGCTTTAGCTCATTAAGAATAAACTAAAATAGGTAAGACAATCGAAATATGTTTAATATAGAATACACATTATCTGCCTAAATTTGAAGACAAGAACCGAAAAATTCAGGGATAGACATAAAGTAGCAACAAAACGTAGACAAAGTGTTAGCACAAAACCCTAGAAGATATAAGGAATCGTGCTCAGTAGTAAGAATTGTGCTAGCTATGTTGTTTTTTCATTTTGTAGAGTTTTTCAACACAGTGAAAAATAAAGACTATATTTTCACCGTTGGGAGCAGCACCTCATAAACAACATCGGCAACAAATCAAAGCTACAATGTGTATTTTCGTTGTGAACCGTTGCGCATTAAGATCAATTGACCATTTGAGTCAAAAGTTGGAGCAAGTGTAGGATTCATCGATCGAAAGCAGCGCCATAGTGAAAAACGTTGTTTCCATACTTCAAATCGGATTTAATGGCAGATATTGATAACTCTATATCTAGTATTTTGGTTGACAAGTGTACGGACATTTGTGTGACATTCAGCAAACATTTATTACAATTTACTTAGCTTTGATTGAGCTTGACAGTGGAACTGCTGAAAGTATTACTACTACCATAAACACGTGCTCAGGAAACTACAACCTAAATATTACAATTATGACAGATAACGCAAGTGTTATGGTAGGAGTGAATAACGGTGTATTTTAAAAAATAAGTCGCCAAAATCCTTTTTTAAGATTAATAAGATGTGCTTGTCATTCCATTCTGATTTCAGTTTCCGCAGCTGCAGGATCATTTCTTCCCCAAACGTAAGAGGATTTACTTGCAAAACTTTATAATTGGTTCCCTAAATTCCTTTGAAGATGATACGGAGTTCATAAACAAGGTGGTTGTCAATAAAGTGATCAGTATCAAGGATCATTAGCCGATAGTTCGGGCTAAAAACCCACTTCAGTTTAGTCCAAACATCAGAAGAATGTTATTTAGCAAAAATGATTTACAAGGAGTATAACAATTACAAAACCTTTTATATCTCCTATTTCTGCAAAGTATTTTAAAGGATGCTTCTATCATGAATAAAAAATATAAAGAAATTCTGTTGAACTGACTATACTATTTTATACTGTTAAATTAATTAACTGCCCATTATCTGATGTACATCCAATATTTTTCCACATGAATTATAAACATTAGCTTAATAATTTTGTTTTCAAGAACCTTGAGTTTTTTATTGTTGGAGTTAGCTACACTTTTTTTAGCTACAAAGGAAACTTTTAAGCTATTTTAAGCTATGTTTTTCCTAAATTCTACCTACAACGGCTGGAAAAAAGTTGGCAGCACTGTACAGACATTAAGTCGTCTCTATATCTAGTGGAGGCCATTTCAAAAGCTAAACTCGCCAAGACGGGTTAAACACCTAAGGAGATTTTCGGGGACGAAACTCTTTTACCTTTGATTATTTCCTTATTTAACTGAGATATAAGGATGCAGACGTTGATATTGCCTGTGAAAGAATGATATTGATATTGCGTGTGGAAGAATGGTGCTTTCATGGAGAAAAAGAAGCAAAAGCATCGTTATCTACACATCAATTAAGTAAATCAAAATGTATTCATATTTTAGGAAATGGCATGTAACATCATTTTTGAGTACTTAGTCACTCAAATCCATAATAGATTGTCGATAAAATCTAAATTTATCAACTTTCAATTTATCTTTGATCCAGATGGCTCGTATTTCCAAAAGTAGAGTGCACAACTTTTGGCTTACATCAAACTGTACACAGCTTTGGGATTACATCAAGTAATTAAAAAAATACTCTACTTTTGATAGTATTTTTTTATTCAAGTGAATAGCTTGGTGATTTAAATGAATCAAACATTTTATCAAGGAGATACATAACTTAATAGAAAACTAATTAATAAATACAAATCGCTCATTATAAATATTTTTTTTGAATTGACTTGGAAAAGGTTTTATTGCTTTTTTTAACTGCACATTCTTAACCTAATCTAGAGTTAAATAAACAATAAAAAACTTCTAATATAGTGGCTGTACAAATTTGGCCTGCTCGCTCTTATCGAGTTTATTTTTAACATTTATTGTCTTTTAGATTTTTTATCTTCCACGTTAATAATATTACTTAGCTTGTGGGATTTATTATAAATATTCATTTCTTTGCGCATTAGATGTGATTTGATTCAATGTTATTTTATGTGAAGTATTATAAATATTCATTTCTTTGTACAATGGCAATTATCAAACAAGTAAAGCCTCATAAAGGTTAGTTTTGTTGTTAAAAAAGCTTTACTAAATACAATTAGACCATAACGTAAAAAATAAACAAAGTAGTTTATCCTGAAATAGATGAACAAATATAAAATAATGAGAATTTTAGACGAAGGATTTTTCATTTCGGACAAGTCAATAAAAGTCACAATAAAATAAAAACCATTCAATTCTTAAAAATCTTTCTATAAGTTTGGTGGATTATTTTTTGTCGATACGATGCATCTTTTAGTAAATGGCGAACCCAAATATGAACGAGAAAGCCCCGTGAACAAAAATTATCAAGATGCCAGATTTTCAGATTAAGTAATTGCATAAAAGTATGCTTTAAGCATTCGTATTCAGAGTTTTAAAGTGTATAATAAGCCTAAAATGTTGATCGCATTATAAAGCAAATGAAATTAGAATATTTCGTCTGTATACTGGGCCCTTAGTTCTCATAGGGATAATAAGTTTTTCAGTTTATTTTTGTGTCTAAGTTTAGTAGCAATTATTTCTTCTTCAGTTTTATATCTGGTATATAATGAATACGCAGGAGATTAATCAAGTATTTCATAAAAGACATTTCAAAAGTTTATAGACTGACTAAATCTACCTACAACCCACATTGTCTTATTTATTTAGCAAAACATGCGAGCAGATTGAGTCCACTTGAAGAAAGCTCTTCTCATAGTATTAGAGCTTTCGTAAAAATTATTAAATCGTTCTTACAATCCTCTTATACACTACTTGAGCAATTTTTCAACGGAGTTTGAAAAATTTTTATCGACTCTGGTATTTTGCAGCGTTTTAGCTATCTGACGGGTATATACTGGAGATATTTTCTTCTTTACTGCAAAACGTTCTGAATTTCTGGTACCGTTTTAACTTACTTTAGTTTTTACTTCAAATTTAGCCAACATAACATATACATTTTACATTTTTTAGTCATTCTACAACATCCAAAAATTAATAGCTTTTCAGATCACTTTTTTGCGGTTGAATTTCATTTCTAGCATTTTCAACATTTTTAGCAATCGATGCCTTATTTGCACTGCTGTTTGTTTTCTACATTTCAAATCAACCACACCTGCTAGAACACCAATCAAATCACCAGAAAACACATTTTATTGAAATGTTATTTTTTTATATTAATTTCATTAACTTTATTCATTTTAATTTATTTATCGCCCGAAAATTTCAACTCGATAGAATAATACAATCTTAAAATTGGCCAACCTTTAACTTTCCTCAATCCTCTTAATTAGGTGAAAAGCTAATCTAAAAGGAATGATTTATATCGAACGATTTATTGTCAAATTGTGCTTTTATCAGTTAGGTAAAAGTATTTCTAATTATATGAATGTGTGGGAAAAGTGATGCTAAGATTCTTCGAAAATTAGCAATCATATAGGCCGTCTTTTACGTGCATTCCTGGATTTGAAAAATTCAAATAGGTAATTCCAGCAATTTAACGATAAAAGTCTGACCATACCAATTTACTTGTGCTTCCCAACATCCGTTTCCCTAAGCATTCCATGCATCTTCAAGACCAAATTTACTCAACTCAAAAAATCAGTTGTCTCGGTACATACTTCTCTTCACTATTCATTTAAACACCACGTAATGCATTTCCGGTTGAGCAAACCAAACAGATTATTCAAAAACACTTTTAAGAAAATTAAACATTTTCACTCATTTGCTAAGCTACATAAATTGCCAAAGCTACTCTTCTATTACTAAAAGATTTAAAACGCAAAGAAAGCGCGAAAATAAGATGGGGTTCATGATCTTCCATTGGAAACATATTGCAATTTTTCATTTCACTTTTGTTTTAATTAAAAAAGCATATTTGCGTTTGTGAAATGACGCTAGGTCTTCATTATACTTTTCTATCATGCGTACGTCCATTTCACCTAAACATACATAATACCTAGTTGTCAGACTTTGCAGCAGCTCAATACTGTGCACTATTCCGAACAAACCAATTCAAATTCAGTTTAAATAATGAAAAGTGATTTAAAAGAATGTAATCATATTGTACCGTAGTACCGCATGAAGAAAGTTTTTTTACCATGCATTCCATAGATTTGCAGACTCTTAAAAAGCAACACAAATAAAGATTGCATCAAAAGCTTAATGTACACGTCTATCATGTGCACATACTTCACTCAACTCACTCACTACGAAGATGGTAATCATTTATCTTCCTCTTTTTCGATGTGGTTCGTTTTTTTATTTGTCTCAGTATTTCGTATCTATCGTGCAAAAAGATTTCTCTGAATTCAATTTTTGGTGTGAAAAGAGTATGCAAAATCCATTTAACGTTTTACACAATGAAAATCATGTTGTGGTTGTTTTTATGTTCGACTTGAATAATTCAATATCTAAAAAATATGTTTGAACAATATTTTCCGTTATTTTATTAGTTTTTTGACTGCTGATAAACGGATAAAATTACAACGGTCATGTGGGTGTTATTGGTGGAAAATTTGTATTGTTTTTAGTTTTTGAGTATAACATAGATTTACTCAACGGTATTGTGAAAATGAAATGTACATACAGTTATGAAAAAGCAAGAAATGTCGAAAATGCCACTATTCTTCAAAATTTAGATAGATATATTCAAATTTTTCTTCTTTTTTAGAAAGGTTGTCGCACAGACCTCAATAACTATAGGCCAATTTCTCTATTATCAACGTTTTCAAAAGTTATAGAAAAAATAATGAAAAGCCGAATAATAAATTTTTTCAAGAATACTAACTTCTTCTGCAGTAACCAATTTGGATTTATAGAGAAAAGATCCACTGAAGATGCTCTGTTAAGCCTCTTTTCGAATGTGTTTGAAGGTTTGAACAATAATAGATTCGTCTGTGCAATTTTCGTTGACATAGCTAAAGCCTTCAACTTGATTGACCATAATATTCTGTTGAATCGTTTATACGATGCTGGTATAAGAGGTATATCTCTAAACTGGTTTCGGTCATACCTAACTGGGAGATACCAATGTGTACGTATCTTAGATTCTACAAGTTTATGTTTGCCCATTTCATATGGTGTCCCTCAGGGATCTGTACTAGTGCCTATTCTCTTCTTAGTTTATATAAATAATCTCTGCTCAGGCAAACTTGATGGCTCTCTTACAAGCTTCGCAGATGATACCGCTTTATGCTATTCGGCAGAAAATTTAACAACTATGAGGTCCCGAATGCAAAATGACTTGAACAAACTCAAATTATGGTTCACTTTAAACAGAATGGCTTTGAGCATCAAAACTAAGTTTGTTCGTTTTTCACTTAGAGGTAGACAAGATGATATGGCAGATTATTTTACAAATGCAAAAGATGTCTTTTAGAAAATGATTTTTGTCATAAACACTGTATCGAAATAGATCAAGTTGATAAAATAAAATACTTACGAATCTCGGTTGATGAAAATCTAAACTGGAAGCACCACATTGCTGGTTTAAAAAAGTATATGAATTCGTGTTTAAGAATCTTCTATTACTTAAGATATATCTGTCCTATCTCCGTACTTCGTTCTGTCTACTACGCTATAGTTCAGTCTAAATTGCAGTATGGCCTAGCACTTTGGGGTGGAAACTTTTTTTCTTCAATTAAACCTGTTGTCCTTTCCCCAAAAAAAAATAGTCAGAGTAATAATGGGAGTTAGTAGATACGAAAGATCTTTTCCAATTTTCAATACCTTGAAGATATTGCCTCTAAGGAATTTATTTGTTTTATCGTGTGTTACGAGTTTTTTATGTTAGAGGGGGCCACATGAGAAGTAGTGCTAAAGTTTATTCGGGTAGGTTGCAAGCAAGAAACCAAATTTCAGTCCCTTTTCCTAGATTGAAAGCTTATAAAAGGTCTTTCAAATTCTGCGCACCAAAATTGTTTAACTCCCTTCCCAGCTCTATTTCATCTATAGATAACGTGAATCAATTTCTAAAACATTTAAAAATGTGGCTATTCTCTTTGCAGGACATTGAATCATTTTTTCTGAGTACTGTAGTGGGACAAGCTTGATATACTTTTTTTAAACTTAATATAGAAGCCAGTAAAATTTTTGAATCGGGTTATATTCTGATCACCTGTCACCTATTGCACCTTAAATTATAAGAAGGTAACCTCAACACAGCATTAGCTAGGAGGTTCCTATCCATGTGCATATTGATTGAATATTGGATGTACTAACTATTTAGTGAATTAGTTTATTTAGTCATAGTTGTAATATTAATTGAACTTACGTTAGTGTTCACTATTTTTTATTGTACTTATTATGCATTATGGAAATAAATTTATTATTATTATTATTATTAATTTTATTTAAAATTTTTAAGATGTTAACTATGAATATCATAAATATTAGCCAGATGAACATTGTATTTATACCAATTTTCTACAATATTAAGCTGACGACAAGTGGTACCTTTGTGTTGGAATTAAAACCATAAATTTAATCTTGAAACTTACGTCGTGTGTTGTACATCTAATACTGGCCAAAAAGTACATACCAATAAGCACATTGCAAGCAAACACAAATAAACATCTTGAGTCTATCCAACACGTTACGAACATTTAAAAATATAATTTTCATAAATTTATTCTTCTTTTTTTTAATACTTGTAACGTTTTCCATGGAAAAATCACCCACATTCAACAACTAGGTAGTTCGTTAAATGTTAGAGGTCATCTGTAAAAATATGCCTAAGATCTTAATTTTTCAGTGAATTGATCTTTAAAGCATGCCAAGCACCTTTCGAACAATGAATGTTAAATACTCAACGAAATAATTATCTGTATTGTCTGTGCAGAAGGAGTAACCAAATGCTCTTATGCATGCAGAATCGATCATTCTTCACGAGCAAGTTAAAACTAAGAAACTCTTATCACTCTTTATTCTCTTGATAATGCAGTGCCATGCATAATAATCTGTGTGGGATACAGCTACTTTCACTTTTCTTTGACTTAAGGGGTTAGTCCACTGTTAAACTGCTCCAAATGAACTTTTTTTTTAAACAGCTACCAAAAAAAAACTATTTAAGATATAGATTTGAAATTTTACATGCATCTTTATTGAAGTTAAGAGTTGACATTTTCATTGGAAAAAAATATTAGAAAACAAAATGGCGGCCGCCCCAATGGATCGCCGCAGCACCGCCGAAAAAAAAAGCAAATTGCGCCTCGTAAATTTCTGGACAAAATAAGCATCTGTGAACAAATTATCAAAAATATTTCATTAGTATTGAGTATAAAGGACTGCACGGGCCTAACATTAGAGCCCTAAAGCGATTAAAAAAAATGTGGTATACTTTTGAATCAAAAAACTTAATAAAAAAAATTTTTTTAATCAATAAAATGTTTCCCAGATCGTCAAAAAATTTTTTTTTGTTCTAAATTTAGGCCCGTGCAGTCCTTTATACTCAAAACTAATGAAATCTTTTTAGTAGTTTGCTCACAGACGCTTATTTTGTCCAGGAATTTACGAGGCGCAATTTGCTTTTTTTTTCGGCGGTGCTGCGGCGATCCATTGGGGCGGCCGCCATTTTGATTTCTAACAATTTTTTCTAATGAAAATGTTAACTCCTAGCTTTAATAAAGATGTATGTAAAATTTCAAATCGATATCTTGAATAGTTTTTTGTTGGTAGCTGTTTAAAAAAAAAGTTCATTTTGAGCAGTTTAACAGTGGACTAACCCCTTAATGAGCTCGTTGCTCCCATCTATCGCTACACAATACCGGAAAATCCAAAGGACAGAGCTTTAAAAAAAAAGCAATTGACCTTAGACATTTCATATTCTGTATTCTTTTGAACACAACATATTTAATTGTTCATCATTTGCCCCAAATTACACATTTCGAAAACATTTGTCGACAACCCACCTACAAAACCACTCATCTCTGCATTACACAAATTACCCTAGAACACGTTAAAATAAACAATTGCGAAAGTATAATCAACTGCAAATTACGCCCTACATTCGAAAATTCGGACCAAGCAATCTTGTGCTTAATCAGATAAATAGCCATGTGAATTCGCTTGTTCGTGTAACTTCCAAACGAACCAAGGAACGAACGAACGCACAAATGAATGAATGAAATGCATAAGAAAAACGCGTTCTCGAAAACATAAACAAGTGAACAAGAAATAGTCGAAACATCAAAGCACACAGAATTTTATTGTAAATTAACAATCTCAAGTGCAAGATTCAACAACCGGTTAATTCTATTCGACGCGGAAAGCAAGAAACAAACAAGAAATGGGTCAGTGCGGCGAAATAAAGCGTGCAACGTTGGTGCTGGTCAGTTGTTTCGAAATATTTCTTTTTGCCGTTATCGGAAAAGAAAGAAATTACTAGCAAATTTTAGAAACTATTAGTACTATTGAATTTTTGGGGAATACTCAATAAATTTATCTTCGTTCAGTGGAAATCGCAAAGTAATTAGAAGGGAATTGTTGTTCGTGAGTGAAAGATCGAAGACAGTAACCTGAAATATATAACAAAAAACTTAGAGCAGTAACTTGATACATTACGGACCTCATGCTGATATTTTGTTTTATTAGAAACATGTTCCATTAGAAACCGTTTATTATATCTTCCAGTGCATTTTAGCTATGCTGACTTCAGCAAAAAATACGAAAACTTGCATTTCTTTTTATGCGTGTATTTTATCTTCTGGATTCAAACGGTCATTTTTTAAGTGCAATTAGAGTGCTATCTAGTGCCTGTTTATGAGTTTCGAAGTTTTATATGAGCTTTGAAACAATTCAAACAGTTTTTTTCAATTGGCTAATTGGAACTGGTGAAATGGGTGGCTAAATTTGAAAACCTGAGCTAAAATCATTTGGGAAATCCACGCAGAAAGTAATATATTTCTTTAGCTTTTAGTTTAAATTTGAGTTTTTTTACTTCCTTAACCTAGCTTGTTGTCTACCTTGCATAGTTATATTTTCAACTTAGTAGCTTTACTACTTGGCTCACTGATTCGCATTCCATTGTATCTAGTTTTAATAGAACTCGCATTCTATCTCATTAGAATCAGTTTGCCCAAAAAATCATATTTTTGTGTATAAATTGAATATGAATATGAATATGAATATGACTTGTAAAACTTTTTTATCTCTCTAAGAAAATATGTTTAACACTATGGTGACTTCAGACATTTTAATGAGTTTGTAGGTACTGCTCTTTTTCTGTGGAAACAAGATATTTCGAAAAGAACTATATAAATAAAAACTGGCTAAGCTTTAAGCTTGACTATGGTAATTTATTTGAATATTTTCAGCACAATGCGAGAGCCAAGTGTCTACAGGTAGGCAAAGTAAATTTGGAAAAATTCAAATTGCTTTAATTGCCCCAGAAATATCATAGCGATACAAAAATGACAGTACTCAATGATAGGTACAAAAATATGATTGTATTTGCGCAACTCTGTAGCTTCGCTACCGCAAATAAAAGACCTTCAAAAAATCGGCAATCCAAAATAATGTTTGCCATTTCGAAAAATATACCAAGAATTTTTCATTCATTTTATGCTCTTTCTACTCTGTGAAATCAAAATATTCTACATTTTTCAACGTAGAAGAACAACAACCCTTCACTAAACTAGTCATATTTTTTAGCACTCGAAATTTGTGTTCGTGATAAATAATGAGATGCAATTGAAAATCATTAGATATTGTTCTTCAGTAAGACTAAATGAATGAATTTTCCAGCAAAGAAAGTTATATACTCAACAAAATAATTACCAGTATTGTCTGTGCAGAAGGAGTGATCAAATACTCTTATGCATGCAGAATCGGTATTTCTTGATGAACGAGTTAAAACCAAGAAATTCCTCTCACTCTTTGTTACCTTAATTATGCAGTGCTATGCATAATACAAATCTGATAGAAATTATTTGCAAATATGTTTGACTATATGGCTATAGCTTGCTACAAATGGCAAGCTGTCGCCAGCGTAACATGCATAAACAACTACTCCATAAACATTGCCTTGCGTTCTACCCATGGCCCGCCAGCTTAGCTGCGAACGGCTATGGAGGTTGGGCAGAGCAAGATTTCATGCTAGAAAAATGCTAATTTGTACACACGGACGATGACAAAAGAAAAGTAGATCCTTGGTGCCAGCTGGATTGTTTTTAATTACCCCATTTTAATTAATTTTTTTAGGTGCATGAAATGATTAACATAATTCAAAGGAACAACGTAGAACGTTTATGCTTACAATTAGTAATGTGGACATTATTTCGTTGCATGTTCCTATAAAACCGTCCTATCTGCTTAAAACTTATCTTTCACATTTATTTTCAACGTGAAAGCTTTATTTCAGATACATCTTAAGTAAATGTATTTGTATCCATGTTAAAACTTTTATTCCGTTTGAAGATGTCTGCAGCATTTACAAAAACAGAAATCATTGAATATCGCGAAAGTTCTAAAATGTAGATAAAACGTTTAAGCTTAGTGGAGCAGAATGCAGTTCGAATCATTTCGATTCGCTTCAATAAAGCAAATGCCTTGCTGACGCGAGAATCACATTCATTTGAAAGTAATTAAATTACATTTATTGAATTTAATTCATTTTGATGTGAATAAAAAACTGAATTTATTTCATGCCAATAAGTTAAAACAACATTTATTGATTCTGAGGCGGTTCGAAGTTCGCCGGCTCAGCTAGTAAGTATTATATCGTCGGGTTTACGCCAGAACCATGAATGTGCTTTTTTGGCGATTTTCAGTTTTTCATGTCACTGTACGCGGAATTCTTATACAAACAATTTGCCAAAACCGGAAATGTAAAATTCCATTTTATGCCTACATAAAGTCAAAATTTCAATATTGTGAATTACCTAAAAACTAAGTATTTGCCAAATGCGTTACACCAAAATCATGAATGTGCAGATTCATTGTTTTAGTGTAACGGAATAGTATTAGAATATTATCTTCCTTAATTCAAAAAAAAAATGTTTCTTACATTTTAAAACTGATTTATAATATTACGTCAAATTTTCAAATTGATTTTACTCGAAATAGCATTTTAGCACATTCATGGTTTTGGCGTACACCCGACGATATAATACAAAAAAAAACAAAATATGCAGATATTTTTTACAGCAAATCTTGCTTGTAAGACCTCATCTGCCATATACGAAAATAAGTTGCAAAATATATTAGAACAAAAATAAAAGGTAAAAAAAAACTCTAGCACATAAAAACCGGTAAAGACTCTGAATTTCGTAAAGTAATTGTGAAGCTTTTGAGATCTTATCCCAGCAAAAGTGCTCCTTATTACAACCAACCTGTATTGAAGACAATGTGCGCTTTAGATCTGATAGTTGCACGGGAGACTATAGGTTAGAAGCATTTAAAGGCAGATCACTTGTTCAAATTAAAACTATGAAAGTATTTGAAAATACACATGAAAATCAATGGTAGCATCTGCTGATATGAAAATAACGAAAATAAAAGGTGGTGGCTACCCTTTCGTAACACTATTCCCAAAAATATACTAAACAAACTTTTTGTCAAGATCACCTCATCCTTTAAATTTCGTTTTGATCGGATGACTGCGTTAGAAGTGATAGGAGTAGAAAAGTTTTTGAGGGTGAATTTTTCAAATTTTTATAAACTGTTAGTTTTCACTACAAAGCCATTACTATAATCTTTAGGATTCTGATAAACCTATCAAACCTCAATAAATTTTATATTCTAAGATTTAAAACTCAGTCAACAAAAATTATGCAGTGTTTTTTTTTAAGTCTAATTCTTGTCGGTTGGCATTCTTTTTCAAGGTATATGGAAATTAAGCTTCTTGATTCCAATTTCAAAGTCTTAAAAAATATAAAATATTTGAATAGACTGCCCCATTTGCTCAGTGTCTAGAGTTCATAGCGTTCTTCAAAGCCTTTTCGCTGACCATATGATTCAAATTGTTAAGCTGTTCATCATATTCAAGTAAAATAACTGCAACCGTATCAGCAAGTTAGATACATCTGAGCTCTGTCTGTACTGGTCAGCACTTTTCCTTCAGCATAAGTAACGTTTTTTTCGCTGTTGTTTGCCATAAAATCCACCACAAAAGACTTTCCACAACATAGCTCAGGTTTCCACGACACCGGGGTCTACTGCTTTATATCTTTCCGACTTTACCTACTTCTGTGTAGATGGCGGGTACTTATCGTTGTAGCGTCTCTAAAATCGTATTTTCTTATATACGGGGCAAACGATTCCTTGTAAGACTTTCCTCTTGCACGCGAGTAAGATGCCACCATGATCAACCTAGTCCGCTGATGCCATGCTTCTATGCACAGCAAATTCACACTGTGATAATGATAACAATAAGATGGTACCGTTATCACGTTCGAGTAGTGGCAGCGATCAATCAATAAGTAATGTATTGGATATGCTTACGCGGGAACATGGTACTTGTAACCACCTTGAATACTGTTAGGTATATGACTCGAAGTTGGACATGTTTGAAGTACATTTCTTTTCCATCCTTAGTATACTTATCTACATCTCCGTGGAAATTTTAAAATTTAAGCTATTAAAACTTTTACATCTAGTGCATCCTCTTGGATAGTGACTTCCCCAATGTGTTTGGCAAAGGTAATCATCCAAAATCTCATTGATCTTGGTTTCTGCGGTTTAATATTTAATCAGCTATGAGGCTATTTCAAAGCAAAAAGAGATAAAAAAATTAAAATTAAAGACAGTTGCTTAAGCACTTTATTTTCTTCTTCAGTTGTCATTTGAAACTCTCACTTAGGTCCACTTTGGTTTTTAGTATAATCAATAGCATAGGTTTCTTTTTTAGTTATACTGACTATGATTTGCTGACTACTGAAAACTTTTTAACAGAGTGTCATATCTTTCGGCTTTGTTACCTTTATAATCAAATTAAAATAGTTTTCATGATAAACTTGCACAAAATTCAATTATATTAAAAACACCAGAAATAAACTGTCACCAGTATTTTTTATAAGAAGGGATCGAAACCTTTGGTAATGTACTGTGAGAAAATTTATATCGGCACAATAAAAAAAACCGTTTTTAAGCTGCAAATATTGTTTTGATATTACATCCTAGTGTGCAGTCTTTTTATCTTTTTCTCAACATCGTTACTATATAGTATATGGTTGGATTCAATTCTATTAAAAATAAATTTTCGGGTTTGGTTTCTTTGAATTTGTATAGCCTAAACGTATAATAAAAAAAAATAAACACTTTAATACTAAGTACTAGTAACTATAAAAAAACATCATGCATATAATTGAAAACATTTTTTTATTTTACAAAGCAGTAAACATTTTCATATGTAATAACTTCTGTGCAGTCTATTTAATCCAGCTACTATATACAGTCATGAACTTAAGTCTACGTACCTCTGCAATTTTCATGAAAAATATAGAACTGAACGCTTGATGCCAACAAAAATGATAAGGAGTAATGAAAACAATAAACTTATTTCATATCACGTCCAAAATATGTATGTTCATTTAGTGCAAATTAACATAAAACAATAATAATAAAATTTCATACAATAAAAAATAACAAAAGTCTACGTACAGTCACATTTAACATTAGTTGTCTTAAAAACTAGTGTTTGGTGGGGCCTCCTTCGGAGGAAATTACAGCTTTCAATCGGCTTGGTATTGAATCGACTAGATTTTTTGTAATTTCTGGTGTAACTTTGTCCCATTCTTCATGAAGAACGGAAATTAGGTCGAATCTGTTTGAAACTTTATGGTTTTGAAGTTGGCGCTTCAAATGATCCTATAAATGTTCGATTGGGTTTAAGTCCGGAGATTGGGGTGGGCAATGAAGTTGTTTGGGGATATTAAAAATCAACCACTCTTTCACAATCTGCGCTGTATGTTTGGAAAATATTAAACTTGCTCTCGTCGCTAAACAAGACGCTATTCCAAAAATTTTCCTCCTTGCCTTCATGGAGTTTTGCATATTCGAGTCGTTTACCTTCATTTGTTTTCCAAATGAATGGTTTTTTCCAAGGTGTCCTGCTAAAATAGCCGTTGCGGTGGAGCACTCTGCGCACAGTAATAGGGTGTAAGTGTTTACCCTTAACCTCTTTGATGCCTTCAGCTAGTAATTTTGACGACGTGCGAGGATTATTTTGTATTTCTGCGAGTACCTTTCTCTCTTCAGGGTCGGTCAGCTTTCGCGGTCTTCCACTCCTGGGTTTGTTTTCAAATGACTTTGTCCTCTGGTAATTTAAAATTACAGTTTGAACACTTGACCAGTGGTGACTCGTAAAGGTGGCCCACCCTGACGAGCCGGCACTGGGCCCGCTCGACACAAAACACTATTATAAGGTATAAGCGGATACCAACAAGAAATATCTACTTTACTTTAACTCAGTGGCGGCTCGTCAGGGTGGCCCAGAAGGGCCGGGCCCACCCTCACGAGCCGCCACTGCACTTGACCGCGGTTTTTTGACTGTTTCACTAATTTCACGATAAGATCGCCCTTTTTTTTCTAAGGCTCATAATAAATTTTCTAACGTCATCAGAGATTTCTTTCCTAATCGGAGCCATGATCACTTTAAACAATTTGACAATTACTTGTCAACGCGCCGTCAGCTCTTGAATCTAATACAAATATCACCATTCAATGAAAACATGCGCAATGAAAATTATTCAAACACACGTTAAGCTGTACGTAGACGTTTGTTTCATTTTGGGTGCGAAGATTTCACTTATATCCCTCTTATTATTGTTTCCATAGAAATAGTTCAAATATTTACTTATATTTAAGCTTAAATTAAATGAATACATGTTTTTGCTGTGAATGCTTAGAATTAGGATTATACAAACAGAAAGAAATGCTCAGATATTGGGGGGTACGTAGACTTTTGTTCATGACTGTATGTATATCTTTTGAAATCGGCATCTCGTGAAGTCTTATTTTCGTAAGGAATATTTTTTTCAACTAAATTATTTTTACCAGATGTCCTGGCTTATTCGTCAGTATCGCCCATTTTGCCTTTCCCCTACAATTAAAAACTATTCTTTAAAAACGTGCCTAGTGCTGTTGAAATTGTTTTTAAAATAAAATTTTGACAGAATCTGACAGCTTTTTTGACTCTACTAACATGGTTGCTCACAATTTCTCAGTCATCATAAATATGTTGAATATTTTGTTTTCTTTGGCTTCATACTTGCCAGCTATTAATCATATGACTATTCTTATTTATTTTCCTATTACCCGCATCACATCGACATTGGCTTGAGCTAGATCCAAAGGAAATACGCTTCGCTACCAACAAACTACTTACCAAAATAACTTTATTACATACTCGCGATCCTACTTCAGATATTGTGTAATACATTGTTCGCTTTTACTGAAATCACTTCATTTAATTCGCCATCTTCTTGAGTACGCAAATTATTCCGCGAATTACGTTGAGAGTTTACTTTGAAATGTAATTATATGTTTCTGCTTATGGCTTATTATTTCGAGCATCCGTTTATGTAAGAAATTGAAGCTCACCAGCTCGTATGTATTCATATATGTAATTTTTAAGACTGCTATTATCTCTCTAGCTATTAATGATTAATAATTTCGCATAGACA
Source organism: Nemotelus nigrinus (assembly GCA_947369275.1). Taxonomy (NCBI): domain Eukaryota; kingdom Metazoa; phylum Arthropoda; class Insecta; order Diptera; family Stratiomyidae; genus Nemotelus; species Nemotelus nigrinus. The sequence goes on from OX376374.1 coordinate 44,054,876, forward strand.
TCTTCATAATGCTAAATAAATTCAATATCATTGTCGTTATCCTGCAATTTGTTGAAACGCTAGCATATAATGTCTTTGACCTCCATACACTTTGTTCTGCGAGTAGCATATTTTTTAATTGACAATCACGAAAAGCGATCATTTATCAATGTAGCCAGTAGCGAGCAATACCCATCAACATCATACATGTATTATTTGAAATCATCGATCCAGAAACATGCAATTAGTTATTTCCGCTCTGGGTCGATGAAACGCGCTCCTACTCACCGCTTTCTTGTGCCAGTAACAAGAGCGGAGTGATATGCACAGCGTAGAGGAACAAGTATTCAAAAGACCATCCGAGTTTCTACAAAAGCGTTCTCCGAGTAAAACTCGGCGGTTTGCATCAACATCACTTCAGTGCAATCAATCAAATTCGATTTCTATAAATTTGTCACGAAGCTACCAACAAAGAATTCACAAACCATATAATCTCGTTATTATTTGCAGCCTCGGCATCCCACAGTCTATTTCACTTTCGTTCAAGGTGAAGTCAGCTGATTTGTGTGATACAATAAACAAGCTGATGATGGTGCCTTGAACTGCGGCTAAGTTACTTTAATCTGACAACAGTTCTTCGAAAGCTGGAAGTCTAACAGCTATAAACGCTTCAATGCACACCCTATCATATCCAGAGGACACAAACTCACAGTCAGACGTGCTTTTGAGCGGAAAAAGATACACAAAAAGCTCTTCTCTACGATGAATCAATGGAAAATGGTAACATTTCCAACCTTTTTTCAGATAGTTTGGATACGACGATTGCCCTCGCGCATATGACCAATACTTTCTTCGATTAAAAAAACGCAGTCATGCTTGAGTGTTCAACAAACATCGCACCTAATTTCCATGATTTGAACATAAATCATTTTCTCTGTTTGCGTCACGCATAATACAGGTGTGCATTTCTTGTTTTAAGACATTGTTAATCTGAACATCTTCAAGTTTTCATGCGATTCTGGTTTTTTGAGTCAGTTAACAGTTAATCAGTTTTACTGGAGTATTACTGGCTCAACATGCTCAATATTGAGCAATATGGAGTAGTTAAATTTTTTAATACAGCAACTACTTACTTGCACTGTAGAAAATTTATTTGGGTATAATCATTTTATTTGCCTAGATAAATTCTCAAAATATACATGTGCAGTACCGGTTGAAAAGCTTACTCTGCTTTAATTGATATAAGCTTGATTCAGTTTCTAATCGTTTTCACTTGAATAGATTAAAGCATTCTTCGATTCGAAATTAGTGCAGCTCAGTGTACTGTAGTTTTACATACATAAATCATTTATATCTACTTAAACTTTATTGCAATCATTTGCTTTTACTTACGTTCTATGTTTTCTGTGTTGGATTGAAATCGTTAAACAAAGAAACTCAACAAATATTTTAATAATTTTGAAAAAAAAATTAACTATTGACTCGCGAAAATAATAAAATTAAAGTATATGAGGATGACATCAGCAGATTGCTCAGTATAGCAAATATGTAGGTCTCAGAAAATTAAAGTTAGATGTTTGAAAATGTTTTTTTTTACCTTTATTGCTTTACTTTTATTACAGAGCCATTCTTTTCAAAATAAAGTATAGAAATTTCGCATACATGTATGAAAGTTTGTTTTTGTTTGGAAGAAATATTATTTGGACAAGTCGTAAATTATGGTTTTTGAAACCACTAATATAATAATATTCGCCGCGTGAAGAATATTATGTAACATTAAGCTGATTAAGTACTGCTAGTTAGCTTAGCCAGCTTACCCTAATTACTTACCCTAAGATTTCTCTCAATTGATCATGCCCTTTATTTTCACTTCATTTCCTTGAAATCCTTTCTCAGAGCATATTTTGCAGTATATCAGTAAATTGCAGTATTCTGTGGTTTTTACTAATGTTCGAAGAAGAACATTAGTATTAAAATCACTTTGACCAAAAATTCATATTTCTATATATACATATATATATATATATATATATATATATATATATATATATATATATATATATATATATATATATATATATATATATATATATATATATATATATATATATATATATATATATATATATATATATATATATATATATATATATATATATATATATATAAATCATCAAAACATTTCAGTGAAAAAATCTCAGGAACGCGCCATCCGATTGAACTGATTTTTTCAGAATACATTGATCTATGTGCAGAATAGTGCCAAGTTTCACAAAAAAATAATAAACTTTAACCCTTTGGCGCCGGCGGCCATTTTAGTGATATATTAAATATACCTATTATTCTGTCAAAAAATAACTTTTGCAAAAATAAAGTCTATTTAATAAATTCTGAACGTGTTTTAAATGTGAATATGATAATGTTTTTGAAATTCTTAACCCTATGTGTGCGCTAGGCGCCTAAAATGAGATTGGGAAAATTTGAAAATTTTTGAATTGCGATAACTTTTTAGTAGATTATTAAATCATTTTGAATCTTACAGGACGTGTTAATGTTATTATGTTGCACACTTCTGTAGTTTTTTATGAACGTGCTGTTAATTCTGTAGCTACGGCAGGCACTGAAAATGAAAACATTCAAACCATCGTATCTCCTAAAAAATGTCCGTTTCTTATAATAAAAACCAACTTATATACAAATCTTATGCTTTACCTACACAGTCAAAGTAAAACTTTGGAAATTTCATGTCGGACAAGAACGGTAACCCTTTCCCAATTTACCTATATATTTAGCATCAAACATTTCTGTTCACGGGAACTCACAAACCAATAATCCGATACAGGTGAAATTTACAGAGTACATTGGACTTAAATAGGACCAGATCTGATAGAAGCGATGTTGAATTGTGGGCGACTCTGTGCTAGTGGTGCCATCTTCAAAAATTACAAAGAATCCTGATGAATCCTGATTCAGTTACCAGATTTTCATGAAATCGACACAGTAGCTGAAACTTACTCTAAGCCGTGTTTGATAGAAATTTGGTTGAAAAATTCGATTGGTGCTGCCAGCTATGGTACTTTCTGTGTCTTTGGTTTTGAAAATTCGTTCAGGAAAATAAAATTTTTTGCCCTATAACTTCCAGTGCAAACATGAAATCAATAAAAATTTAATACAATTAACGGAACCTATTATAGGCATTATTCAGGCCGAATCTGATTCAAAAGCCATGATAGGGCTGCCAGCTATAGTTGGTTTTGTGTTTATTTGCAATATCTTTATTAAGCCATTTTATCGTAGAATTTTCAATTGGTAATGATATTGTAAGGACAAGAAACAGTAAATATTAAGTTTTCGATTATTTGAAAAATTTTGCGGCTGGTAACCCTAAATTTCTTTATACTCCTATAACTTCGAATGCAGTCATCGGATCGAGACAAAATTCGCAGGGTAGGTTAATTTCAACGTGAAACAGATGTGATATATTTTTGGCTTTGATACTGGCAAAATGTTGCCAGCGCGAGTTGTTTGTACTATTTTTGTATCAATAAATGCTTACAGTTAGTATTCATACCGGAAACATTTACAATGAAAATAAATAATCCATGTTTCAATTCCCAAAGTTCAGCAAATTTTTCGGATCGCATCCCCAACCACCAACTTCAGTTACAGTGCTGCAGGCACTGAGCATTTTCTTCATTGATGTTATATGAGATGCTGCTTTCAAAGTTTTGTGAAATAAGCAACTGATAACGAATATAATTAACAAGTGTTTTGCTCTCATAAACTTTGAAATTCATGCCAGTGGTAATATCTGAAACCTTTCCACCATATGAGTTATAATGCATTCTTAAGACCAAAGTAAAACGTGGCGTTTGAAACAGTTTGGCTTTGATAAGCGCCTTTGTGGTAGAATATGCACTCAAAATCTGCACGATTCTTCTACTGTTCTTCGAACATAAGTGTTTCTAGCGATTCAGGTGCGCTAGAGTCTGTTTTAGCTTTGCATTGTATAGCTAAACCGAAAATATTAAGTGGACTTTAACGCTTTACTTTATTGTGAAATCAACTTTGCCTTTTAGATTACAAAACTGATCACGATTTCCAAATTACGCTGAATTTACGCCAAATCGCCTAGGTTGTATTGCAGATTTGTATACAAGCTATTTATTGTTTAGAGAGAACTAAGACTTCCTGTTGATTAGTGAGCAAAAGAATCGTATACTTTTTATATTTAAATATTTTGCGAGTGAAACGTTAACTTTGTATCTAGATGGATTCCAAGATATTTCATGCCTTTGGACCCCTTAACAATAGATGCAAGAATATTTATTTGGAAATTAGGTAGGTTTTAACTTGCAACTTTTTTGGGAAGAAATTTACTTGTGTTTTATTCGAGTTTATTTTAATCATTAAAATTTTCCAAAATTTGTGTAGGAGAGACAATTGCTCCTGAAGATTGTGTATTATCAACGAAGGATCCGCTTCGCTGTCGAATATTGCAGTGCCATCAGCATAAATAGCAATGTTACAACGCGGGGATCTTTCGAGGTCAGATATGTAAACATTATACAGCATGGGGTTTAATACTGAGCCTTGAGGAATGCCGGAAGGTAAATCAAATTTTTTAGATGAACTTTTTTTCTTTACACTAAAAGTGCCTGAGTCTACAAAGGAATGGACCATTCTGCATAAGTAGTAGTTTTATGCATATGTAGATCTACATATGTGCTGCGCCGGTGTTTTGTGTATTTTGTGAGTTGCATGAGCTGTGGAGTTTTTCTATGATTTTTCTATTTATGCTGGTCAAAACGGTTGAACTACTTTTTAACTTAGTAGCTGCCTTTGCTTTAATCAATGGGAGAGGGAGGGTAAGATATTTCGTTAGGTCTAGATTTTCAGTGTCGTTTTGAACGTCATTTATGTTCGTCTCTGGTAGGGATGTTCGCATTGTATTTGGTTTGGTGATTTGACCTGGCACCAACGTTTCCGAGAATCAATGTTTTGCTGCTGGCAAAGCATAAGAACTAATAAATAGCATGGAACGAACGGTATTATGCGGTATTTGCCTGATGGAAGAGATTGGCAGAGAGTGAAGAATTTACCATCAGCTGCCACTTAAAAAGAACCAAAACCAAAATAAGTTAACTTTATCATATGCAAAAGTGAGAAAAGCATACTTTCAAACGACAGGTGAAAATGTATGTACGTATAATCCCCTCAAGAAACAGTAAGCGCAGCGAACATTCGCTGGCTACAAACGAAATTCTCTGTATTGGATTGCATAAAAGTGTCGAATATATTCCTTTTACTCGCCAAATGGTATTGAAAGTAGTGTTGCTGGTTAACTATCTTATCACTTACCATTTTTATACAAAGAATAGGTTTTCAGAAAATCAATATTACATAAATTGTATATTGCCTAGTGGGAATGAGAAACGTATCTGATCGTATAAAAGGGGGGCGTGTCTTATCTTGGCGGGGTACTTTCTGTCTTTTTTCAACTTGAACTTAGATATTGCTATTTACTTCTCGCAATCAGTGGGGAAATATCGCAAATTGTATCGCAAAGCACGTACTTTCCGAGCGGTATATAGTTCTTAAGCTATGCTGCTGATTATCGCTGCCACTACTGTTTGCACTTTTTTTATGTCGGTAACCATGTCGATTGCACTCTATGAATTATTTACCATGGCTAGTAACGTGGCTTCTTTGCACTCTGTTCTCATTTTACTAAATTATTTCAATTTTTGAATTTAACGGTTTATTTGCTGATTTGCATAAATGGATGTGCTCCTTACGGGATCCGGACTATAAAACCAGCCTTTTTTATGATCAGCTTGGGGTTGTTGCTTGCAGTTTTGAAAACATGCCTCAGCTTCTGAAAAAAACATCGCTCCGATGCACGAATTGTTTTTCAATAATTATTTATAGTAGGTACACTTACAATCATTGTTAAACCATAAAGTTGTAGTAATGCCGGGTTTCCACCAAAGAGACAAAACAAAAAACACGGACAAAACATGTTTTTCTGAACAAAAACACGAATGTTTTGTAAAAACTGAACAGTTTCGCGAGCATTTTTGTCTCTGAAAACTGTTTTAGTAAACAAAACACCTTTTTTGTCCGTGTTTCTTGTTTTGTCTCTTTGGTGGAAACCCGGCATAAGCGTGCCATGAAGTACGCTATGAATAATTGTTTTCGTTTGCTATGATGACTGATATTGACTTTCTTCGTAATATCAAGCAAAGATTGATGAATATCCATACGAGAAATATTTTAGCATCATGAATCGTGCATGAATTATTAAACTAAAACGGAAATGTATAAAAATTTTCGAGAATTCAGCATTTATTAGATCGACTTCATATTTTTCTATAGTTCGATATACACAACCAACCAGCACTATTTCTGGTATTATGAATAAAGGAAGTAGAAAAATAGATTTGCACAACAACATACATACATGGACACGCGTTTTGAATATACCATGCTAACCATGCTCACATTATCGCAATCGGAAGAATGCAGGGTCGATGTCGAAAATAATCATTTCCATGTTTCCATGCGAATTGAAACGAACAACAGAATATCCGATACTAGCTTCAAGCACATGAAGCGCATAATTACCCGTATGATATGTAAAACGTGATGGAAAATCGCACCAACCCTCCCCCGATGTCATTCAACTATTCGATTTTTTTATTCAAAATATTTTAATAAATTACAAATGCGGAATTTCGGTGAATTTGTGTGCATGCTTTTTGTGTAGCAAATGATGATTTTTGCGGAAAAATATCAAGGGCATTAGCACTGAACAATGAACTCAAATGATTTGGTAGCAGATCATGTTTGTCAGAATGCTGTAAGAATTTTCTTGATGAATATTAGTAATCAAACTTTTTTGTACTATGCGTAGAACTTTCAACAGCTATGTAGCCAGTATCTAAATGCTATCTGAAATCTAATTCAGTGTAGATTATGCCACGAACAATGTTCTATCCGTTCGGCTGATGCAACTAATCACACAACATCTCAAACAGGATCGAGAAGTAACTACGACGACCACGCAAAGCTATTTTCTTAAGCTACGATCATTTACTAGGCATACTAAATTATTCTGAACTAATATTAACTATTTCTTCTCCGTTATCTCTATAATTCCTACCTCACTCTATCGTATTGCAGGCACCGAAGATTGTCTCCATCCAGCGTGTTAAGTAACACAACTTTGAAACTAAACAATCAATGCTCCTCTAGTTAGAGAGAAAATTATTATTTTGTTATTCGCATGAATACGTGTTAAACGTAAATTTTCATGTTTTCTCCAGCCTAACGTACGAGTATGCTAGCAGATCCCGTCAGACCTGTCGTCTCAATTGCATTCGAACGGAATAAGGAGGAAGATAACAACTAACATATACGTCGTCGTCGAAGATAAAATAATTAATCACTGTTCTCGTGATGGTTAATGAATTGCTACATTACTTATTGGAATAAAGATTTCAATCCCGCTAGTCGAAAGTAATTTTAATATTTCTCAGCAATTAGCTTATGTTAGCTCCGTTAACAGTCGACCTGGACAAGTAACATATATGCATGAATGCTTTTGGCTGTAAATTAAAAGAAATTTCGATTTTACTTGTTATCGATTTGCTGTGAAAAGTGCGAAAGACGTCAGTCGGTCGAAAAGAATTCGTTATGCCATGGTGTATGTTTGTTTATGAACATGATTATAAGCGTGTCGTAGAAAATAAAGATATTTAGATTTGGAATATAACAGGAAATTTTTGGCGTGAGCCGGTATCAAAACAATATTGCTAACCAGAGGTTGAACGTGATCGAAAACAAAACACAATTTATTTCACAGCACTCGTAAAACAACTTGTGCTGAATATAACTTTTATGCTTCGAATGACCTCAAATGAAATATCTGAAAGTGTTTTCTTTTAGATTTATTGCAATTCCGTTAAAGTCACAAAATAGCGTTTCGGTAAGTGTGGTAAAGGTTATGAATCTGACTTTGATACTTTTCGCAAGAAAATGTTTTTTTAATCATTAAGTTTAAATATATAATTATGTCAGCAAATCCTTGAAAAAACTGCCCGAAAATTCTAATTATATGGTTATCGTTTTAAAATTTCAATTTTTCTGAGAGCTACAATAATTCAATCTTAAAAACGTCCGTACACTTGAATTGAAATGAAAAGAAAAAGACTTACAAATACCAATTCAAGCGTCCTCAAGTACCAACTGTCCCGGCAGGAATTATGAAATCGAAGACATTCACATACCTGGGAGCCAGAAAAAAATTGCCAATAAACAATCAAAGCATGTGGCTGTAACTGAAGGTGTTGCAGTGTTGGATCGGGTAGTTTATATGAAGAACGGCCAGGCAATCATTCTTTTAACGTATCATGCTTTTTCTCTCTCTTAATCATATTTTTTCCTCGAAAAATTCATACAAGTCTGGATTTTTTTCCAAATATTTTAACATTGGTGGCTATGTTAAGTACGAAGAGGTTTCTGTTTCTCATCAACTGTTATGTTGATTAATGGTATTTAATTTTTAGTATAGAAACTTCATGAAATTTATGTAGAAAGTGGTCATTAGGCAAGTTCTATGGCAGCTGAACAATCTTATTTGCTTTTCGTAAACAAAAGTATGATTGCTACAGAGAGACGATATTGAATTGTAAATGCAACATATGTATATTTGGCGGAGAATAGTTTTTGATTGTGAAACATTAAAAGAACTCAAATTTTAGAATCATGTGTCCCTACGCATGAAAAGTAATGATGCTTTTATAAAAAGGAAGTACACATACCAAAAGAAATACTAAAATTCTGCTATCAGGCCAAAGAGTAATGAAAATACGAATATTATATCATAATATTGCATACTTTCAAGCGTTTATAGAAACCGAAATTGAAATTACTTATTAATAAATTAGCTCAACGCCACATTAAATCTGCAAAGATTTTCGTAGAACACATCTCAGTGAAAATAAGTGAAGTAATATCACATTTCGTTTAATAATACAGTCAAATCTCGCTACTATGCCACCTCGCTACTATGCTACTATCGCTACTATGTCAGTTGCGCGCGGCTCTACCAAAATTACATACAAAATAAATTTACTTTGCCACCCCCTAATGTCGCTACTATGCCACTCGCAAATTCAAGCGGGCAGTCACATTTATCTTTTCGGTACCTCTCTTACACACGCAATGCACTTGTGATGTCGTACTGTAGTAAAGTTCAGAAAGTAGCCTACAATGTCAGCTCAGAGGCACAAGTGAAATGGGGCATCGAAGACAAGAGAACCACCGCAAAGGGTATTCTCAGCAAGTAGGATGCAATCGAGGCGGTCATGAAAGTTGAAGTTGAAGTTCAAGTTCACAACCCGATAAGGGCGTGCTAATGTGGCTGAAACAAGCAAGTGGGCAGAATCTGCCTGTCAGTGGCGATCTGATGTAGGAGAAGGCAATTAAACTGGCCGAGCTGATGCACCTTCCGAAATTCATGGTGAGCGATGGTTGGCTGGACAATTTCAAAAAATGCCACGACATCACATTCAAGACAACGCAGGGCGAAGCTAGAGCATTAAATTCGCAATCTCTTATTGAGTAGCAACAACAGGTTCTCCGGTCTTTGCTCGGGTCGTTTTCCGCGGAAGACGTTTTAAACCTGGACGAAACTGGATCCTTCTGGCAGCTGCTTCCGAACAAGACCATGGCTTTCAGGGGAGAGCGCTGCACTGGAGGAAAAAAAGTAAGCAAAAAGTCACTCTTTTGGTTGGAGCAAACGTGAGCGGTAGCGAGAAGCTACCTCTTGTGGTGATCGGCAATTCCAAGAAACCCCGTGCGTTTAAGAACAAGAAGATTCCCGTGAAGTACAAGGCTGATTCAAAGGCATGGATGACGTCAAAGGTTTTCGAGGAAATGTTGCATGCGTGGGACAGGCAACCCGGTCAGCAAAACCGCAGAGTGCTGCTCTGTCTCAATAGCTTCACTGGTCACCCTCCCTACCTTGATTTAGACAGCATCCAAATGGTAAATTTTCTGCCCAAGACGGCAGCCAATTCTCAACTAATGAGTGAAGGAATTATAGAGAATCTTAGGCACCATTATAAAAATGTTGTGCTGTTCCGCCAGTTCGAGGCGATGGACAAAGGATACGAGTTTAAGTTCACATTGCTCCACGCTATTCACTTCGCCCGGCGTGTATGGGAGCAAATCAGTGAGTCGACGATCAGGAACTGTTTCGCAAAGGCCAAGTTCATCGAAGAGGAAATCCAAACGGAGTCAGAGGATGCTGAGCTGCTCGAGATCCGAGAAAAAGACCCAGGAGAACGACACAATTGAGCTGCATAACTTTCTCACAGCCGACGAGCACCTCGTGACTGGCGGGTCTTTCACGCTAGAAGAGATAGCGGAGGAGGTAGTGCACAACGAGAAGCCGGTGGAAAGGTAAGACGACGGGGTAACTGTCGAAGAGGAAAATCTTTCGTTCGCAAAAACCCCGCACGCATGGAGCACTATCCGACAGTTCAAGCAGCAGAGAAGTGGAAAGCTCAGTGTCATCCAAACGCGTGATCGGCGAGACAACAAAATGCACGAAATCCGCCGAAAGAAGATGCGCTAGCCAACAATTTTTGAGAGCTTTGGGCCTAGCCCCTTATCATCCTTCAGTAGTACAGTAACTTGTGTGACTTTGAATTTTACTACATACAATTATAGAGAAACATTAAAATTTATTGGTTTCAGTCAATCCCAAAATATATACTTTGATTCAGAAAAAGTAGTTCGTCGTAGTACTGTGCCACTCGCATTACTATGGAACTTTCGCTCGGTCCCGCTGGATGGCATAGTAGCGAGATTTGACTGTAGTGTTATTAACCTTTATTTAATCTTCTTTTTGATTTTATATCTCAAAAATAGTTTCAAGTTTTTCTTGTGAGATAATAAGAATTCTTTGATGTCTACCCTCTTATTTATTATACTTTTTTTGACTATGACATTAAAACAAGAGTCTAAGCAGTGACGAAGACTAGACTACTAAAACTTAAAGTATACTGATGAAATCATATATATTCAATGTTCGGAAACGATGGCGGGCAAACATGGGTTTCTTTAGAAAAACAACCAATCAGAGTGGAGTGGTGAAAATTTGGCCAGTTATCACTTATAAGTGGACTTTGCGTTGTTGTTTGAAACTTGGAATTTTTTTCATACTGGCATGAAATACTTCAGTGAAGTGGCTTTTGACACTAACTCATTTTCGTAGTCGCTGAAGGCAAAAAATCAATCAAACAGTCCTAGCAGCACACTACTGTCAAAAAAACAGCAAGCGAATGAATTTCTTCTCATTACCTAATTATTGAGCGATGGTCCGATAAGAGCCTTTCCTTTCAAGCACGCTAAGCCGGGCCAGGCTGTATTATCTGCGAAGTGCTTCCAACTACGTTTTTTTATGAGCTTTGAATTTCATTTCATTTTCGTTTATCAAGCCATAGTAATAACTGCATGATCTCTGTTATTTCTATGTGGTGAATTTCTTCACCTCTTTGAGTCTTTATAGCTAAAGAATTGATTGATCTCTCTTAAACCTCTTCATTCTTTTCAAAATATTCTGGCATTGTTTGTTTTTTTTAACTGCCGCTCCAACGTTCAGTTCATTCACATGATCACACTTGAAGCTGTTGCATCGTGGCAAGCATGGCACTTGTTTATCCTCTTGCATTGGAGAGGATCGTTTATCTAGACATCTTCTGCCAGGGAGAGTACCAGCTTATAGTCAAATGATAGCTGCTATGAAAACTAGTCCTTCTCGGTCAAAGAGCTTAGAGATATCTTGACAGAAGTCATCCTGGGTTCCACCACGAACTCAAAAGACTAAGCGTATATTTTGCTTGTTATTGGCTTTGTTTGGACTAGGCTTAGGGATCGATGTATAGTGAAGGCTCATATTTCTTCTCTAGAAGATAGCAGTGTTATCTCCTTTGCCAGATAATCTGTCAGTCTGTATAAGGTGTGGTTAGAGAAACGGAGGCGGTCTGCTGGTTACAAGCATTAAAATAAGAATTAAATCAATTCTTCCCTCTTGTTTGTAGTGGGATTTTTATTTTTTGTGATGATGGATAATTATTGCGGGTGTTTTTTTGAAATATTTGTAGTAGCTGCAAAAGCAAAACAATCTTTGCACCTTTTCACCATCATATTTAACATTATAACTTGGAATCGCTTCTGAATGTTAGAGTACAAATGGTTTTTGTATACCAAATTTGCATCATTGTAGTTCGTTTGCATTGCACCCCTAAATCAGGTAGATTTCAATCTGGCAACAAAGTCAGATAAACCGATCACACGGGCCGAAGTGATTAAAAGTTTTGACTGGAGATGTAAAATTTGTTGAAAAGTTAAACGAATGTGCATGAGTAATTTGTTGTCTGCTTGTGCACTACACATTGCCCTTTTCTGAAAATTTCTACTATTTTGGAACAAATTTCGAATAACAGTTCATTCAAACGAACTCTCCCTGGCATGGATAAAATTTAGATGGCGGTACCATAAATTCAGAAGCTTAATTAGCCTAGTTGGTAGAGTACTGGCTTCTTACGTGTGGCTGGGGTCCCTGGTTCGAATCCAGGTTCGGGCGAGAGTCCCCGCAGCAATCAAGTTCATCCAGCTCTAATATGTTACCTGATTGAAATCAGGAGTAAAGTGAGTCGTGGAACTAATCACTCCACACTCGTATTCACATTGATAGAAAAAATTCTTATGAAGCTCTCTACCAGCTTCAACCCCTACACCCATACGAAGGTTGACGTGAGATAGGTTTACTTTACTTTACAATAAATTCAACCTGTAGCAATTTCACAATAGGTTATTTTGGAATCTTAAAATCCAAGACAAATGTATGGTTAATCAGATTTGTGGTTGATCTGGTTTCAAATCAATCAGCTGGTCAAAATCGCGTGATCTAGACTCAGTGCAAACATAATAGGCGTGTTTTTTTGCTCCGATACAGAGCAGAATAGAACTAAGCCGCAAAAACAATAATCTAGTATAAAACACCAGTGCATTCGCTAAGACTGACATAGGTTGCTGTATACGCTGTGGTAGCACAAAACAGCTGAAAATAAAGGGAGAAACTAATGAGTATAAACTACCACAATCCATAGAAAATAGAAAAATAACTAACAGAAAATTACCTCTTTTAACTTTCTACACATTATGAGGGCTTTTTCTAATTTCCTAACTACCAAAACATTCAACATAACCCTGAAAAACCCAAAGCCACCTCACAGCAAAACAGACAACTTCTCATGAGCTTTTCTTTTTTCTATCAGCACATTCTATAGTTCAGCACGTGAGCTACCAATTAGGAATAGAATTTCTGTACTAGTGAATTCACTGGTACAGGAGTGTTGCGTATACTCCATTGCGTATACTCTGTTCTCTGCTAAATAGAGGAGCAAAAAAACACGCCTAATATTAGCGACCTGCGCATATAAACCCCTTATGGCCATTTTGATGCTTTGGGCATCCTCTTTAGCTGGCAGGCTCTGAACCGCAGTTTACGTACTTAGTTTTTTTTTCTTCCTATTTTACTTGGTACATTGATTTCTTTTTGCACTCTCTTTTGCTCTTTTGCATCTTCTGAAACAATAACTTTATTTGCTACGTTTTACAAAAATCTTCCTACTCCTATTTAGTAGATAACTTGTGAGTAAAAGATAGCTTGTTTTTTTATGTTTATTATATTTGAAAAATGCATTATAATTTGGTAATAATTTAATAATATTCAACAAAAATAAATTCAAAATAAATTGTTTCTTCTACTGAAAAAATAAGTGAGAATGATTAAAAATGAGCATAGTAAATAAAACAATTTGAAAAGTATCTTCAAGTATCTTCGGAAAACATATTTTCCTCTGTCAAATATCATTTTCAAGCATCCCTTTTCAACAGAATTAAAAATGCACTACTAGTTCAGCTCACTCGATGCCTGGTCACTGCATTGTAACGTTCCAAAATTTTCAATTTCTAGTAAATTTTACAAAAGCATTCCGAATCACTCATCCATAACATTGGCCATGAAAAAAAACTGACGAGATATTCCTCAATAGAATATGTCCATTATTATCAAAAATGCAGCTACCCATGTATTAAACTACAAGAATGAAACATTTCCAGCTCAAAAAATGACTCATTCATTGGACGCAATCTGGAATAAGTAGCAAGTACCACTATACAAATTAATTTATCTTCGCAAACGTTCGACACAAAGGCCGTTGAAAACATTTGCACAAAATAATCGAGAGCAGGTTCATTATTTTCGCCGTTGTCAAGTGTATTATGTACAGAAAAAGTGGAAACAGTATTCATCGCTTTATGTATGGAGTCATGAACCATGGAGCGAACCTCAAGCTCGCCTGTTATGTTCTTGCTTAACCTAGCACAACAGCACCATCACACAATCACATCATTCGTATGTGACACCGCTCTTCACTGGGACCATAATCATGCAACAGACTTTATTGGGGCCCGATCTAAGTTCATTATTTCATTGCGACAACAGAACACAGAAGCTACACTTGTCAAACGCGCTTGGCTAGTCGAGTTCCGTGCGGCCAAGCACTCGTTACTTGATTTACAAACAAGATTGTAAGTTCCGCGGTTAGGTCAAGAGGTGCATCAGTTACTATATCAAATCGAAATTCAACCCTAATCAACTGGGGCGCTTGTCGCAGGCATGTTGTCATCTAGTGAGAATGCTGTTCGTAGACATATTGCAAACCCTATTTCATAGCTGCTGTAACGGACTCAGCGCCGAGTCTTACAATGAGTGCAGATTACTTCAAGATTTTGGCTATGATCCGACTGCCGCATCTGCCTTCGCTATGCCTTTACCCAACACCACTGGGGCACCACCGTCTTTTGCTGCGGCTCAGCTCAAGCTTCCACTAAGTGTACGAAACAGTTCCGTTAAGTTTAATCCAAGAGTTTTGGATTGTTCACTGCCACAATTTTCTCCCGGGTCTTCAGATTGGATTTTACGCTACGCGAACGCAGAAACGAATTTTCATCCGTGGTCTCGAGGTGAGAAGAAGTTCGCGCATTTCGACTTGGTGCCGTGGCGTCGAACGCGTAGTCAATTGGACTTGACGCAGGAGCCGGCATGGGACCCGCGACTCCAACGTCAGTCAGATCCGAAAGTTTTGGAAAAAGTACAGAAACTCGAGTTGCGAAAGAACAAGCGACAGTTGAAACGGTATTTACGTTACAAGCGTTGTGTTAAGCGACTGATCCGAATTCGTTTAGTGTTTTCGATTGAATTGCGCCATCGCAGAATGGAGGTCCTGAAAACGACCTTCCATCAGCCGCGAGTGTTCGAAAAGCGTATGGTGACACCGAATGGTGACACAAGTAGTGATAGTGCGGTGGCACCAGAGGAAATGCTAAATTACGAGCAAGTGTTCACTCAACAAGTGGAAAAACATGCTGGATATTTTAGTCAACGGCTGTCGCAGAGTTCGAGAGGTGCACGAAGAAAGGATTATCGCAAGGCTATTGCTGTGTTCAGTAGCTTTGAGGAGCAGGGTTGCAGTGATTCGGAATATTATAGTGAAATTGGTTTTGTGCCATGTGATAAATGTCGACCTGTAATGGAATCAAGGTAATTTTCAGTATTATCAATGCTGAATCTCGACATTGCACAAATATCTTGAAGAACATGATCAGATTGAAATTTACCAATGAGTAGTACTTCTTTTCTCCTTTCATTTTCTATACTAATCGCTATGTCAGAGCATTTAAGGTGAATACTTTGAAGGTTATGCTTTATAAAACATGCTACTGCCAAAAAAAATACCCATTTTCTTTTCAATATGGAACGAAACATGATAGTTTTTTTTTTAGGGATTTTTTTAAAAACGTGAGCAGCCAGCTAATACAATGAGATATACTTCCAACATCAGCTTTATTCGCGTTTTCGATTGTTTAGTTCCAGAGCTTGGCTTCACCTAAAATTCACTTTTACTACACTTACTGCTAAGTGCAAGTAGTATGGGCAAATTATTGAAATTTGAGAGAAATCAATGCCATCATCTTTTTTTTTCGAAAGTGAGTCTTTTTTTAATTGCTGTAAATGCAAAAAAAAATCGGTACCTATCGCATGTACAGTGCAGATTTTACCTTCAATAATTCGATTAGTTTTACGTCATACCTAATCAGAAATAATGGGTTCTGGTGAGTGAAAGATGCTTTCATGTCGTGAAAATCATACCTGTTGTTACGAAAAGGGCATGAAAGTCTGCTATTGAACGCGATTGTATTCCTGTAGAAAAACATTCCAAGGATACCTCTTAGAGTTTTTTTGACCAGCAATCAGCATAAATAGTTTGTCAACTTGATTATGATTTTTGGTAAAGTTAGTAAGACTTTAAAGATGATTTTTGTAGAAAACTTATTGTAAAGCTACGGGTAATCAAAATAGTGCTTCCTAAACTTTGAAACTTTATTCCGAAAAAAACACAATTTTTAATAGTTTTCTTCAACCTTTAACTATCTTTGATCTCTTACGTCTGTTTCATAAAAATTCCCGCATGTCACCTGAACTCTTCTTCGAGCCAGCTATAAGTATGAGTAAATAATGAAAATCTTACGTTTCTATTTCTGCCCTGATTTCACATGCAAATCGAAATAGAAAACTCAAATCGAAAACATACACTATTTAAAAGATCAGTTACTGAAACTGCATTTTAAGCCGTAAACAAATACAACAATAGATGCGTAGAGAATTAAGTGGCCTTAATCTATGTGTCGGCCTATTACCCGGAGAATTCGATTCATATTGATGCGATATTGCAAATGATCTTTTTCCATTCGACTAATCAGATTTCGGATTGAATGTGGGGTATCTCTTTCAGCGCACTTGATTATTAGATGAATTATCTCTATATCTATCGATTCATTCACGCAGAACGTACATATGCAATCATATCTACATGTATAGATACGTCGATCTATTGATCCGATGTTTGCTGTTAAGCTGAGCTACTGAACTGTACTAAACCCAGTTGAACCGTTCTCGAAAACTTTCACCTTAATGCGAATAATATATTTTTCCGACATTTCTGCCGAATTTTACGTTAAATTGGAATTCGCAGTCTCACAAAAGCTATTGCCCAGGATAGAATCAACGAATGTAAAGTGAACGGATCTTTCAATTCAATTTTCTCTAATTAATGTTCTTCGGCGTGTGTATACTCGAGCGCATATTTGTGTGATTGCAATGCTAGAGCGGAAGAAAAGGCGGAAAAAAATAAATGAATGAATGAATGGAATTGATGTATCGTGTCAAATGTGTTTTTCATTTTGGTGGAAAGTAAAACTACTAGTTTAGATGATGAGCAGTGCGGACCATTATGTTTAGGCGATAAAACAAGATATAATGAATTCTAGTGCTTTGTTTGCAGCTAGTAGTGTAATTATGCCAGTTATTGTCGAGATTTTCCCGTAATTTGTTCATTTGATTATGAGGAGATACAGTTTGAAATATTGCAACGATGTTTTCATAGATTGTACGAATAGTTTAACATGTATCTGAGACACTCTTTCATTATGCTTCAAGCAAAATATGTAGGTGGTTATGCCAGGCGAGAATATCTATCGTCAGCAATCAAATAAATACTGTCAACAAACTGTTAAACACATGGTACTAAGTATCCCAGGAATGAAACATTCAAAATATCAAATCCATGTTGAATAATATATTATAGTTTTTCCATGCTCAATTATACAGTGCCGAAAAAGTGATGCAAAAACCAACATTTGAAAGAAGTTTTTTATTACAATCTTTATTTTAGTAGAGCTAATGAAAAAATGATATTGCTCTTTTAACTACTATTCTTGCATATGCTAACTTAACCACTATACGAAAATGACCAATAAGCAATTATATACGCCAAGAGAGTGATGCAAAAATTAAACCTTACAAATTGTTCGAATCAGATCGTATTTCTATGCAATTGAAAGAATATTTAGTATTTGATAGGATTTATCTCCCTATCTACGACGGATTATGATATTTTTAACATAGAAGAAATTAGGTTTTCACGATATTCTTGGGTGATATTGCATCATCACTTTTTATTTTTGCTTCAAGTATTGAAACAATATTTGACATTAGAAAGCCACTACATTTGAGTTTGGAGGGGTATACTTCGGGTGGTTACTGTGCATAAAAATATAGTTTGGTCCTAATTTCAACTTTTGTGAACTACACTGAAGTTTATTCTTTATAGTTTTGATGTATACCTTATGACCCAATGTCTTTTCGCTTTTACCATAGTAAATTTTCACTATCTATTAGCACTCATGCTGCCCCAAACCATAATATATTCATATAATATACACATAGTCACAAAATTGAAGGCACAATCTATATAAATGCCAAAATATGATTCAATGTCACTACAATTGTAGTAAATTTATCGAATTAAATTTATAAATGTACACCAAATTAATACAAAAAAAGTCGAATCTATCACAAAGTTTGCTATTTTGATGTCAACTGTACCACTTGCGAGCTACACAAAATTGAAGGCACACGTGCATCTAAGACGATATATCGTAGAATTTGATGATGCAATTACTTTTCGTTCTTTACAAATATTAAGTTTTAGGTGAATGTTAGTGACTAGTTGAGTTAAGTGTGTTGTTTTTCAAAAAAAAAAATAAGTATTTGTACATAAATAAATTTAAAAAAACTGAAATGGATAAACGGAGAAAAAAAACCAAAGCCGCAGAAAGAAAAATTATTATTAAGCTTGTTTGTGAAGGTAAAACATATCGAGAAGTAGGAAAAATAGTTGGGAGATCATTTTCTTCAGTAAGAACTGTAGTCAACAAATAGAAAAATGACGGAACTTATATTAATAAAACGGGACGCGGACGAAAAAAGTTACTGTCAGTTAAAGATGAGGAATACATTCAACGGGAAATAGAAAAATGTCCAAAGAAGCCGATTGATAATTTGAGGGCTGAAGTTTCTCATATGATTCACAAGCCAATATCCAAGGAAACTATTAGAAGAACATTGCGAAACCATGGTTTAAATGGAAGAATAGCCCGTAAAAAGCCATTTATTTCAGAAGCGAATAGAAAAAAAACCGTGTGTTTGCGAAAACTTTCGTAAATGAGGGTCCAAATTTCTAGAAAAACATAATATTCAGTGATGAAAGTAAGTTCAACCTATTTGGCTCTGATGGCAGACAAATAGTTTGGAGGAAAGCGAATACCGAGCTAAAGAAAGATAATTTGTGCGGAACCGTAAAACATGGAGGTAATGTGATGGTTTGGGGCTGCATGTCTGCAGGAGGAGTCGGCAACATGGAATTTGTTGAGACCACTATGGACAAACTTAAATACTTTGATATCCTGAAAAGGAATTTAAAATCAAGTGCTTTGGTTTCAACAAGATAATGATCCAAAGCACACCGCACATATTCTACAGATGTGGTTGCTTTATAATACGCCAAAACAAGTAAAAACTCCACCTCAGTCCCCAGATCTTAACCCAATTGAACATTTGTGGTCAGTACTTGAGCAACAAATCCGAAAATTTTCAATTGCGAATAAATCCGAGCTGAAGTCAACAATGGCAAGGGAATGGCAAAATATTAGCCCAACCATAGCAAAAAACTTAGCGGAAAGTATGCTTAGAAGACTAGCAGCAGTAATCAAAGCCAACGGATATCCAACTAACTACTAATAATAATCAGGAGGTTTTATAACTTGTTTTTCCTCTACTAATTTACCACTCATTGTAACAAATTACAAACTAGGGTTTCTTAATCAAATATTTTATAGTTGTTAAGACCTTGTCTGATCTCTAAATATCATACGGTATAATTAATTATGGAATTATGCTTAATTTACTGGATTTTGAATAAAGTTATTTTTATGTTTATGTTTACTAATAATAAATTATTTTATATTTTTCTAGTGATCTTGAAGTTTGTGCCCTAAATTTTTGGCCTTGAATTTTTTTGTTAATTTTTTCTTTTGTTACTTAATTCTTTAAAAAGCTGAATTTAATAAAAAAAATTTATCGTTTTTTGTATTTTTAGTCTTCAATTTAATAAAAAATAAAAAAATGTGTGATAATAAAGAGACATTAGTTTATATACGATTAAGAGTTTTCATATTTATTGCTTGTGCCTTCAATTTTGTGACTATGTGTACATATTACATATTTTGTTTTATTTTTTTCGGTTTCTGACATGGCTTTTACGAACTCTTGTTAGTCTTTCATGAATAACAACATTAAGTTTGCCCTCATCTGTGAGTAAAATAGGTTTCTAGAATTCTTTGTCATTAATTAAATGTACTTTAGGCAAATTCAACCTTACTTCAGGCTAAGTTTCACTGGAAAAACTCTTTCGGTTCGCAAAAAAATTGCGTTCCAGTTTTTTTCAAGGTAATTTTGTACTGTATTCACCCTTAAATCTTTTGTCAGCGCAGATTTTAGTGCCACGGGAAGTTATGTTAGAGGTAAAAGAGGATAGTTTTTGACTTTCCATTTAATCATTCGACTAATTTGTAAAAATAATCCCACGAAAACATTTGTCAGGTATAAGGGTTGAAGGTGGTTGAGAGCGACACTCACATATTTATAATCAATGAATAAGAGTATGAAGTGATTAGTTCCACGGTTCACTTTACCCCTGACTTAACTGAGACCCCTATTTACAGCTAGGTGAACTCAAGGCTCGATGCGTGGTCACTCACCCGAATATGATTCGAACCAGGGACCCCACATACTAGAAAGCAGAGCTTGTCGACTAATTAGTAATGCCAATTCATCTTTACAACCAAGTCGTTTTCTATGTTCTGAACTGCTGTTTTCACAAAATCTACTTGTCTATGACCCTCTAAAAGTTTGAAATGGGATTATCTACGATAGACGAGATCACTATATACACAATACGAGCTAATTATGCAGCTATCAGATAATCCTTATTTTCTCTAAAATCTTTACTTTCGCATTTTTGCAACCTACAAATTCACGCCTAAATAAAACTATGTATGATCGGACCACCTGAACAATTGAACAATAACATCGCCACACCTACAATCTCTAGAAGAAAATTCACGCTGTAGTCGGGACACCTCTAGAATCAGACCGTGGACCAAATTAGATGTAAAAATTGTTGTTCAGTAGTACTTGCTAATCAGACCAAACGGTTTTAAGACGAACATGAAAAAGTATAACAAAATGAATTTTCTAGTAAAATATTAATAGTTGCAGATCAAGGAGATTCTCAGAATTATTTCTGCATTACGTTCTGAAAATTAATAAGAGTCAGGTGGTACGTATTTTAAAAAATAATAACCAAATCAAGCGATCATTGGAAAATTTCGAACTACTGAGAGAAAGCAATTGAAAATAAATCGACCATACTCTCTGAAAATAAATTATTGCATCAATGATTTTCTAAAGCACGCTCCAAATATTTGCCAATATTGCTCGTGGTATTTCAAAGTAAAGCCCGTCAAATCGCTATAAAATTACAACTATGTGATTTCAAGGCATCAAACGGGTGGCTGGAATCCTTTGAAAAGCGTTGCACGGCAAACTTTGTGGTGAAGGAGATGATGTTAGTTTAGATACAGCTCAGAAGTTTTCGTTCGAAGCGCAGAGATCGTTCGGAAGAATTGACATTAATCGAAGTTTGGGTAAACTTGAATAATCTTGGATATCGTCTGCTAATTTATGTAAATGCATTCGCAAACTTGATATTAATATGCTGAAACTAAACCAAAGAATCCTGATCTTTCTTGATAGTGCTAATTATGACAACATTTATTATTTCGAAAACATCAACCTAAAATTATCTCCACCTGATTGTGCTTCTTCTTTGCAATCTTTAGATCAGAGGATTATACAAAACATATAAGTAAATTACCATATATATAGGATGAACCACATACTGTGTGCTCTGGAAATGCTGCCCATATTTTAACACGCTCGGCGCCAAGCGTGATTCGGTTTAGTTTCTCGCGGGCCCAAATTTTACTGTCGGCGCAACAGAATGGCAACGGAGAGGTAAGTGGGAATACCAACAATGCAACTTGAGTAGGTCAAAGCCTTGTCGATTATCTACGTTTGCAGAGCTTTCGACCCATTATAAATGATACATTGCTTAGTTCCGAAGGTCGACCTCCGAAAATTAAACCTTTGGGGAAAATGGCGTACAATATTGGAAAAACTAGCATCGACAGGAGCGACTAGATGGTGTCATATGCAACAAACATACGAAAAACCATCAAATGGTGTCGCAAATTAGCATTACATTTATTTTTACGAACAACGATCGTAAATGCACATATAGTGTATGAGAGAACTACACACAAAAATGGAGCTTATTTAACTTGGACAAGAAGAGCGTCACCCATATATGAATGCCGAAAGTGTTAAATCCAAGAAAATTAGTTTCTATATTTGAAGCACTCTGCTGGTTCAGATCTGACAAAAGTCGATCGTATTGTGCCAAATGAGTCTCTCCCAGTATATTGGGAGGTTGTTTAGTTTGAAGGGAAGACAAAGCCATAGCAGTCTTTATTAGTTCAGATATTGAATCCGAATCGCAGTATTCCGACGCAGAAGCTGAAGTTCATCAGCAGAATACTAACGCAATTATCACCTTAATCAAGCAGAAATATCCAAGCTAATGCTCATAACAAGGAACACATCTCAAGTTTTGCAAAAATTAAAAGTTTTAAGAGAGCTGACACATCTTACGAGCGCAAAACGGCAAACTTCTCAATCTGATTATTTGAAATCTTTAAACAGACCTTGTTTATCTGTCAAAAGTATAACATTTGTACAACATTCTTGTGAAAAACCAGCATATTGCACTTCATTTTAATATCCAAAATACGTTAATAATAAAATTAGTTTACAGAAACCTTTGATAAAAATAAATATATGGAAAAATATATAATCGCTCTTTTTTGAACCTTTAAAATCAGACCATTTGTGAAATGGAGCTATTTTTTGCGACGCTGAGTTGGTCCAATTCCAAGGTTTCACTATATTTTTCAGGCACTTGTAATTTAGCTGCTAAACTTGCAATTTCATTTTATTGCATTTTTAATCTCGGCACTGCTTGCGTCTGCATGTTACCTTCCCATCAAATCAATTAACTTATTCATCAGTGTCAGCAACCTTTGTTAGCCTATCTTCGTAACCTATAATCTGCAAATCTTGAAAATCCTTAAGAATGAATGCTAAATAGACCTAATACATACATTCCATTAGGAGAAAATAAATGTAAAACCACATTAATCTGAAATAACATCAAAGTTTAGGTTTTCGCAAAACGGTGCCAAAAAAAATATTGTGGTTAAAATTGCGTGCATACCACAACATAATTTAAAATTTACGAAATTCCATAAACCTTATTTATTTCATTACCTTTCACTTTTCTCTGTAGAAACAATTTGAAATCGTGGTTAAATACAATCACTTCAATTCAAATCAGAGTCTGCATTCTCTATGATATTTTAATGCTAACCGCTAAGTCCCACTAACATTAAACTGAATCATTGAAAATCGTTTTATCATTTAACTTGGTGAATCAATCTATCTTCATATTACTTGGTGATATATTGTTGAACAAAAAACAAACTCGGATGATGAGGTTTTGATAGAAACATGAATACAAATTCTTTAGATTCCATAGCCCTCTGCGCATCATACAATTACTTGATCATTCTAGTATTTGATTAACTGTACAACCAGTTACTTTTCCTTTCGTAAGCTGTCTTTTTGAAAATACAGCAGTGATTTATTGGCATTAAAATATATATTCAACAGCTCATAAAGCTTTAACATTACGAAGCTATTTAATATGATATTTTTTAATAACGATTTCCCGGTCAGAGTATTTGTGATACTACCCTAGGTGGCAAAAAATTAACCAAAAAAAACAGAAAACGAATCTTGAATTGATTAGATTTTTTTCGGGGGAAAACTCGTTTCTTTCTTCTGTGCAGAGAATATTATCAGTTTTGTACAGGCTGACATACAGTAAAACTTTAAATTAATTGCATTATTTTCTTTTTCTCTTCTTTCCTATTTCTTTTCTTTTCATTATTCTCTTTTCGAGGCACTATAGCCCGTATCGAGACTTGGCATATTTAATACAACTAAAAGCCATCTGTTGTTAGTATCTTTCCAACATTTACGTGACCTTTTGACTGATCTTGCTCTTATCACCTGTCCATGATAAACCACTTCAGGATTCAATTTCCAGTTATTCGTTCCACGTGGCTAGCCAACAGCAGTTGTTGGAATTTTATTACGATGAAAACTTACGGCTCGTCACATAGCTTGTAGTTTTATCGGATGCGCTTTACATCTTCTTCCGCATACTGGATCGAGGATTTTACTCAATATTCTCCTTTCAAATGTATTTAGGACTATTTCAGACGCCTGAGTCAGTGTCCAGGATTTACTTTCGTAGTATATTATAGGCACAAAGATTGTTTTTGAGATTTAGACCTAGGTTTGCTTGTAAATTAATTTCAGACCAAGGAGTATCAAGAAAAATATCATGGTTGGATTGATTTCCCGTTTGATTTCGTAAACTTCATTCCCATCCTTCGAGAGGTTCGTTTCTAAGTATTTCATGTACTTAGAGATTATCTTTTATTTTGTCTTACTGGCTCGTTAATTGCAAGACCAGTTTTCTATTCCACGTCTTAGCCCGCTTTGGTGCTCAGTTTGATGGGATATTCTATATTCCAAAATCTGTGCCAGCAGTCTGTATGACACACAAAGTAGCTGAAGGTCCCATCGATGCCCGGTCCTTTATTAGATTTTAAGCAGTCCCTGGCCTATCAGACTTAATCTAAGGCTGTGGGGTATGACGAGACATTGCAATAGTATGGACAATGACGATTAATACAGTGTAAGGACATTGCTAAATAATAATTGCTGGAATTAGTTTATCCACCTCTTCTTCACCTAGACTAAGTCACTTATGATGCTACCGTCATGAGCCCTACACAAGCAAGATTGTGTGGTTTGAAGCCTTATTTTAAGTGATGCTTTACTTTGTAGGCTTGCCGAGTGTTGCAAACCATAAATTTGTTATTCATGCTATTTGGAATATTGCTAAAATATCCTTGTTTCCTACGTTTAGTTATTTGATAAGCTACTCTCCGAGGTAGTGTAGCTTAGAACGGAGAGTTTTGGCTTCTAGTGTAAAGGGTACTTGATTTAAATCGAAGTTAGGACGACAAAGATGCACCGCGTTTTGAGTTCACCTAGCGCTGAATAGGTACCTGAGCTAATCAGGGGTAGATTGAGCCGTAGAGTCATCCACATTCGTGTTCACATTGATTGTGAATTTATGAATTAAGCTCTCTGGGAGCTTCAACAAATAAACCCGTACAAGAGTTGTCATGAGATAACTTTGCTTTACTCTCCGAAGATCGTCATTTTCTTCTTCTTGGCGCTTATTAGTCGTTTTGTTTGGCTTTTTGTAGGCTGCGTTCTTTTATTCATCATGGCTTGACACTCTTCGTCAAACGAATAGTTTTCATCACGCCGGGTTTTTATCCTACTACCTTTTTGACTGCTGCGTGGTGGGTAACATTTGAGTTTTAGAGCAGATGTGTACTCGGCTTTCACTTTCTAAAATTAGCAATAGCATATTTACGCTAAACCTTGCTCTAATTTCAAAAGTAAGTGAGGTTTGGCATCGATATTATATCTCCAATTGATAGTGGTCGTTAGCTCCACAGTTAGCTCCACGAAAAGATCGCCCATCCCAAATACTGGAAGCAAACATCTTTTAAAACGAAATTTATTAGATCAAATTAGATCAAATTAGAATATTCTGAGCCAGCAAGAATATTTATTTTGTTTTTCGTAGCCCAGTCTTCACGAAGGTATGATTTGGTAGCAGAACTATAAATATTATTTCGAGGATGCCTCCTTGGATTTTGACGTGTCTCTTTGGTAATTAGCAATGTATGACGCTTCCATTTTCTATACTACTATTTGGCTGCCTAACTAGTCAATATCGAAATTGGAACTCCCAGAAGTTAAGAAATGTTTTTCCAATTTTCAGACTTTTAACGTCAAAAAAATATGCAGTTTCTGATACTAATTCATTTTCTAAAGGGAAACAATAAAGAATTTATTGGAACTAAAAATTTGCGAAATTTTATATGATATGAATCTTTTTCAATTAGCTTTCCAATAGTTTGTTGAAAATTGGTGTCATTACTCTGTCATACCATAGGTTTAAAAGATTAACTGCGAAGGTAAAGTCCCAACTATTCGTAAGGTTTCAAATTTGTGGAAGACAACATTTTCAAGAAATTTTCTTGCTCAGCTACAAAAGACAAGCCCATATAATGCCCAGGCTTTTTGAACTAATTTTTGAAAAGTATGCGATGACCAACAGTAAATTCTCTTTAGATCTCTGTCCTCCAAAACGGTATATGACTACTTAGTTTGATTATTGAAGTTATTATTTGTCGTGTTTCATACCTACTATATAGTACTCTTAAGTACTTGGCAGTAGACCATAAACAAAATGCTTATATTTTTGTCAAGAGCAGATTATAACTATCAAAATTATACACTGAGGTTAAATATAAATAAAAATCAACAATGACGAGAGAAAGTGACAAGTGAAAATTGTCGCAATCAGTAGAGAGTGTTATAACAACTCGCGGAAAATTACTTTACTTCACATTTTTCAAATTTTCAGTTTTTTTTTTAAATATAAAATCGCAAAAGCCTTCAAAAAACAATTCTACGTTTTGAGTATCACTACAACTAACAACCACCTCACGGCAAAACATGCGAAAGTTTAAATGCTTCCTACTTGGAAACAAAAGTATGTGCAGTAACCAAAAGTACTCGGAAGTAATCAATATTAGACTTTGCAGTATTTCGTATGCATTTGCCTTTCCTTATCACAGTAAAATTGCATTCATTGTTTTTGATCTTGAAAAGTATTATTAAATATGTTAATCTAAAAGCCATATTTTCATTAAGAAGCTAGATATATTCAAACTTTTTAACAAATATCGACTTTTCAAGGGTAATTTGCCCTCTTTCTCAATGTTTAGCACTCATTATTGGGATTTCTTCCACTTTTGCCATCTCTAACAAAAGTCCCATTATTGAGATATCACTAAGCTAACCCGGAATAGTTAGATTGATGTCTGTATGGTACGTATCAGATAAGGTTTTACTTTTTGATGACCGCTTCTCAGTGCGCTCTTCAGCTACGAATCTGGTAGCGAGAAACAACCCACGAAACACTGATTGGACTTATTTTAATGGACTTATTGAACATAAAGTTTGCTTTCCTGGTACGACAAAGTTCTCCAAGTTAATAAAACCACAGTTGAGCACTTTGAGTTAAGTAGCCATGAAGAGCCTTATCTAATCAAATGCAGCGAAACGGTTCCTTGTTGAAACCGAGAACTTCAGAAATTCAGGAAAGATAAAAATTCATCAACATCTTTGTAGCAGCAACACAGAGGATGATTAGATCGCCTCCAAAATTTCACACAGAATTTATAAGCATATGATGAGGACCTCCAAAAGTGAAACATTCAAATCATTTTGACTTCGAGATGGTATTAGTTCCTAGAAATGATTGTGATCACCAATCTCAAAATGAATCTTCTACAGGCTCTACTTGAGAATCTCTTTTTTAAGGCACTCTCGTTATATACGCATAAGGTTTCTTTACCTCTCACCAAACATCTTCCTTTGGAAAATTCAAACCACCAAAGGTGGATGGCATGCATCCAGCTATACTAAGGGATGTAAATATCCATCTGGAGAAAACTTACGAAAAGACTTTCGGGCATGCTAAGCTTTGGGATGATTCCTATAACTTTGACGATTAATTAAGATAATGTTTATACTAAAACCGGAGAGATAGACAACCTGGAAGTTTAAACAGATCATCCTTACATCGCTTATGCGGAATTATTTGGAAAGCCATGGTAAAAATATGTACCACACAGGGTTTGCACAGGATGGTGTTAACCTATCTTACTTATAAAACTCAGTGATCATTTCCTATGATATTTGCGACTGCCCCGTGCATGCGTGTGTGATGCAAAAATACTTTGGTTGGGATGATCTGCTTATGCAGTGGCTGGCATTTTACTTCGTATCATTGATGTTGTTCATAGAGTCATAAAAGTTTGGATTAGAAAAGAAAGATTTGGTTAATGATTGCATTGGCTTCAGATGCTAAGAGATGCCAATCAAACTTAAGTCTTAATCTCATGTACAATTTACTTCTTATGTATACTCTCTAGTTCAAATACTTTTATTTAATTACCTTTTTTTACTTCAAAACCTCATCACCTTCTTAATTGTTTTATTTTATTAATTAATTCTCACTTTATGTATTGTTTCTATTATCAATAAAATAGCAAATGGCTCAAATCAGCCTGAAAAATGGCGAAGCAGATTTGCCCTGAACGATGTTTGATCATCTGTTAATCGGGTTTTCCAACTTGTTTTAGATCTCGTACGGTTGTAGTTTTTGTTGAAGCTATATTCTCCTGATCACATTAATTTTGACCCATGTTACGTTGTTTGACCCAGGTTGTGCTTTGACTGAATTAGTGTTTTTTTTTTCTTTACCGAACCTGCTTGTTACGTGTGTTCACTTTCACACCAACTAACCGCTCTGCTTGGTGATGCATATGTTTTTTCATTCACACTCTCTTTATTTTGTCGAACCTAGCTTCAAACCTAATTTGTTGGTCCTAGTTATTGTTAATTAACGAAAAAACAATTGGAACTGTACTGAATGTTTCTTGATCCTCTTGCCTAAACAGCGTCTCCAACTTTTCTTCCTACATTTAGCCCTTTAAATTTAAAGATTTTTTTTTTAATGTATCTTTTCTTGCTGCATTTTAGTTTCAAATAAATAATTTTTCCTTGCTGTATTTTAAATATATTCGATGTCCGAACAGAAACTGTTCCGGTGCATAGCCACCGTTAGAATCCGGTGAATCATTGAATTACAGGATACTATTTTATGAAAATACCAAAAGTTCGACGTAAATAGTATTGCTGACTAGAAGTGCGTCGGCTTTCGGCAGATATCAAACTTAAGAACACCATTTTTTTTCTAATGATCGTCGATTCCAGGAATAATATAATTTTGTTACTTTCATCTTCCATTGAAAATTAAATATTTTTAAGGGCTTTCTTAAGCTTTTCCAAAGTATCTTCTAAAACATATTTTGTCACAATCATCTAAGTGTCAGCACATCTCATATACAGCTGGGGAAACGAACTTACTTCTTGAAATTTATTTTCCAGTTATTAGTGGTTATAAATGATTTCCCATTATGACACTTTTAGTAGACTTGAACCACAAGTTAAATAATGTGTAAATTAATTCCAGGACAATCCTTGTTGGTTTAAGAGTTGAAGCTGGGAGAAAACTTCATTCATAAGTTTACAATCAATGTGAATACTATTATGAAGTGATTAGTTTCGTGACTCACTTGACTCCTGATTTAATTCAGATACCTATTGAGTGCTAAGTAAAGTCAAAGCTTGGCGCGTGGTCCCTCGTTCGAACTAAATACCCTACTCGCTAGATCTCTGTGCTTTACTCACTTGACTATACGAGCATCTCAAACAAAATGTAGTAGACTAATTTTATCGATTTGAATAAAATAATATATTGAACAGGGCAGATTATTGCCAAACAATCGATGTCAAAGTCGAAGAAATTGAAATATATCTAGCTTCGAAAGGAAAAATTTGTTTTCAAATTAAAAATTTTAGTTTGTTGGAAAAATATTACCGTTTTTCAAGTATGTTGCCATATAGCATATTATCACTATTGTTATTATTATCAGCAAAAAGCAGAAAAAAGAAACAATATAAAATTTCAGACTTTGGTTTTTTTTCCAATTTTCGTTATTTGTTTCAAACATCTTAATTTCGAAAAACGTTTCCGTTTATTTAAACTCAATATCAAATCTAACTTAATTAGAATTAAATTTTCTATTACATTCCACTTGGTATAACTTTTGCTTTTAATGGGCTTTGTTCATCATTTTAATTTCTGTTTCCTTCTACAAAATGTTTTAAGTTTGATTCATTTACATTTAATCAGATTCATTTACATAATCATTTAGTAGACACTTTTGTTTACTGCAAAGTGCAGAAACAGCTAAAAGATATTAATTTTTTTCGCCTGAGATACCGAAAGAGGTTTTATCTTTTTTATCGATACTATGTTCGTTTTTTTTTGCTAGATCTAGCGGTTTTTTGGCTTCTTATGATTTTTTACGCTTCAACTCATGTTATTCAATTCATTTCGGAATCGTATAGTAACAGGACTCATTCTTTAATGACCGCACCATCTTTAGATTATATTTTCTTAGTAACTTATAATGTATCTAACAATTCTAGACAGATAATTAATTGAACTCAAGCAAGTTTGACGTGCATTTCAAATTCGAAGAAAACATAATTCTCACTTCGACTAAAGTAACACGCCTATTTCCAGTTCTTTTCGTAGCAAATTAAAAATTCGAAGACGTTTCAGATTTAACTACACACTTTCTTCGAATGCTAATTATTTTTCGGCTTTGAAATATTTCCTACGTAACAAAAAACTTCAACAGAAAACTCTTGTGGATAATCAAATAAAAAAGACTAATAACAGTCAGAAGAAATTATCTGTCTATCTTGGTTCGTCCAAAACAGATTATGCTACTTTAAAATCTGATTATCATTTTGAGGTATCCGCCCTTCATTGTTCCGCAAATACATGATGACCCGGTTTTAGATATGATCTGGTTTTACCTAACACTTGGTATGACAGGGTTTAAAATTTGACTTTCCATGAAAATATGCAATGTTTAATGCATTGGAGCGAGTTTAGATAACTTAAGTAAAAACAAGGTTTTCGACAAAAAGTACGAAATATTCTGCTTTGGCTTGCTTTTATGGCTCTTGATTATGGTCTTCAAGCTATGATTTGCTAAAGTTTATAATCATTTTTTGTACTTACATATCTACTATAAATATAGTAGATATTTCAACCCGTTTTGAAAACCGCATGATAGCCAGAGTCTAGTGCACTCATCATATAAACTGTAACGCAATCTGGCACACCCATTTGATCTTGCAACTGACCAGCTATTACGCTTCGTTCAATATGTTTGAGTTTTCCTGTTTATAATCATCAGCTATAATTTTTCATTCATTGTCGATTGCTACTCTTACTCCATCGAATATACACATGACCGTAACAGTTCATATTCCTTGGTGTAATCTGTTATTTATTTTCAGTTGCACTACCGACTATGTAACACGAATGTAGCTAGTTAGACTAGTTTCGTTATGTATGGATGCAATTTATTGATTACGTGTGCGAAGTTAATTTACTGGTGGCTGTGATAGAATATCTCTGTATATTTATTTAGCTAATTTAGCGAATCACATTTATAACAGCTGTTATTTTATTATGAGTTTACCAATTACTTTTTATTTATCATATTCATAATCTGCTGTAGAAAGTTCAAAAGTGGATTAAATTACGATTACTCAACTATTTATTTTATACATTACCTCATTTACTGGTTAATTAAGATGATGTAAATTTATGAAAAGCAAAACTTGCATTATATATATTTTTTTAAGTTCAATCAGCTTGGCCATAGTATTCAAATTGGAATTGTTTTTGCGGGATGATTAAAATTGAAAAAATTTTATTTATCTTGAAAATTTTATTTGACAAAGTGGTTTCGAAAGCATGCACTGATTCTCATCAGACACCAGCACACAGTGCATACTTAGCTGGTGTGACCACTTGCAGTTGGAAATCATTAACTGTTATTTACGCTGGTTGTGACAAATTTTAACATCTCCGACTTATATCCTTGGAAATAATTTACTCATAAAGGTTATTGATTTGTGATCACGGTTCCCTTCTTGTCTTTAAATCAGCATGCAATCGTCTCTAAAGCTTATCAAAGCAGAGAACAATTGATACGAAAACTCGATCGTTTTGCGGAATAAACCTCCGAAAGCAGAATCAAATTGAATTGTTTTTGCGGGATTCAATTGAATTCGATTTGCCATTTTGGTACTATTGTGGAAAAAATCTTTTGAAAAACCTTTTTCAAGCAACAAACAATAATTTCAAATGCTCTTGATTTTCCAAGTCTCCACAACGAATTATTGTATCGGCCTAAAACTAACAACTGGTACCGAAAAAGCTTACCTCTGACAAGCAAACTTTAATTAAACCTAATTGTTTTAGTATTTTATTTTAAGTGATATATTATTCTATAGTTCATGATAGAGTCATTGTCAAGTTAAAACCTACTTAGTATACGTCTTGGAGCTACATCGAGTATAAAATTCTGAAAATGTCAAGTGCTAAAAAATCCTAAATAAATTATTGAATAAATTCAAATTGAAAAAGTCTAGCGCATCAGAACCGCTAGAAAACAGATTTTCGAAGAAATTGTCTTTGAGTGACAAAAAAAAATGTGGAAAGAATGTGGAAATGTGGAAAAAGAGAATATACTCTTTTTGTAGTATCGTATCAACCATTCCTTATCCAAAGCAACAAAACCCAACTATAACATAGATGATGAAAATGTTCAGTGCTGGCAACGCTTTTCCAACGAAGCAGCAATAAGTTTACCATACCAAGTTCATACTTAAATCAACTTATCCTTTGAATAATTTGAATCAATCTCATCGCAGGATTTCATCGAAAGTTTCAGCGGTTAAACGTTGATTGAGGCTACCATCCGAAAAATTTTCAAAACTCGGAAAATTTAGAAATTAGTTCCTTATTTTTATTACAAATGCTTTACATTTGAGTATGTAATTTGAAGCATCTTTTGATGCAATATTTATGAAAATGTCTGTGCTGGTTACCCTGTGTTAGCAGCAAAGCAAAATATATACCAAATCTGCTTCACGTTAAGCTAAACCCACTCTGTGAATTTCGTTTCGATTGAATCACTGCGCTGGAAGTTAGACGAGTGAAAAGAACTTCTGGGCTGCCACTCTCAAAACTTTTCAAATTTTCAAAACGTTAATATTTGTTGTTAATTTTTATTGCAGGATCATTCCCATTCGCAAATCTAATGACATAATCGCTTAGTAAAGAAATTCGAAAAAATTACCAAAATGGTCATAGCTGGCAGCCCTTTCATGATTTTTTTACAAAATGCCTACGATATTTAGTTTATAATGAGGTCCATTTACTACATGAACTTTGCTCTGATTTCATAACTGGACCGGGCAGTCCGTGACCAACACGTTGAGACCAATTTACTCTGTAAATTTAATTTTGAAGTGATGGCTCGATCGAAATTTATAGGCATGGAATGGTTTTAAGGCCTGCACCCGATGTGTGTAGAAATGTAATAAAAATAAACTTTTGTTTTTCATTTCTATCGTTTAGTGCTCTTCATACAAAAATTTATTGATAGTATCTCTTGGTAGAAAAATCCGCTGAACTTGTTCCATGTTTAGATCAATTCACTCTGTTTAAAAGTAAGCCTTTTGAATAAAATCAAATGAAAAGTTTAAGTACTTTCATGAATTTCCACCACCACATGATTCAGGAAAATTCAGGAAATTTAAGAAATATCGATATTTGACTGATGATTGATTGATGATTCGATATAATCATCAGATATTGATTTATAATATCGACAAATTTTATTCAATACAAAAATATCGTATTGTTGGTGAACAACTTTTCGTTTTTTGTGTCGCGACGCGAGCTAACCACTGATCGAGCAAGAGAAGAGAACGAAAAGAAGCATACAGTTTTATAATTGATTTGTGTTATATATCTTCTTTGAACTATTTACTGTTAATGAAGTCTTGTCTATTCTTATGAATCGCACTATTTTAGGCTTAGGTTTTTGCAAATTTTCTACAGACAACGGGCCGATATGGTCAACTCTTTACTGTGGATGTAAGCTAGGAAACTTTAGATGAAGAAATAAATACATTCATTATAAGTTTAAGAATAGATACAATTTTTCACATGTAAAGATATTGCAAAACTGTAGATATGACGGTGTCCTTGTTCTAAAATATTTGAAATTATTCTTTATAATATTTTGTTATATTTTCTTACTTTATTCCCCTTTCATCATGAAATAAATGCCTAAATGTCATAAAATAAAACGCCGGGAAGAGAAGTTAAAGCAATGACAGATGACGTGGACAAATGTTTCCCTTTGTTCTCTTTATTTTGAGCAAATTTCAAATTTAACTAAAAGCCTGAGCAAATTTCAAATTTAACTATATCGCTAAGTTAAAGAACGTAAAACTCACCCCAAGAAAATGCTCTGCTTTTTTATACAGTAGTAGTTGTAAACTCCACATTTAGGCAACATTTGCACTCTTCGTGAATTTTCCAGAAATTCTATAATTTATGTCCTCATTCTCTGGAGTGATGATATAATTTATCTGACCGAGCATTTAAATTTTTTTTGTGGCAGATATCCACTTGCAAAATAAACAGAGAAACAATATCAACCCCCTTTATTCAGCAAGTAATACCACCCAACCAAACCAACCAAAGATCAAACCCAATAAAGAAAATAAATTATCCAATATATATTACTTTCAATTCGATTTGGATATATCGAGCAAATTGATATTTTCATGGTGATATATCGTAAAGTATCGATGTAGAGTTTCAATATGTCATATCTATAAAAATATCGATTTATTTTGTACATGAACATTTCTAACTTGCAAATCTGATTAATTAAATCGGGTTACTTGCTTAAGTTTTTCATTTGATTTTATTCTTATGCTGACTGTTAATATAAAATTTGATGTTTCAGTATTTTAAGTGGTGTCAACTGTAGGCTTCTTTGCTTTGTTTACGTAATTGATTTACGTAATGCTTAAAAATATTTTATTTGAAATATTTTCTGTTATTTATTTTTCTAAGTGAAGACAATATAATTTTCACTACGCGTTGGATCAACTTGATTAGAGTGTATATTATAAACTTTTCAACGTTTGCTATCAAGGTCTTTTCTAACCAACCCGCTGATTATAAATAGAAATAAAATCATGTCAAATCATTTTTTTTCTGTCACTAGCTCATGTCAACTCTTAGGGGACACAGCTAAATAAATGTTCCTACTTTTAACTGAAATTGTATATAAAAGACCTCTGGTTTTATATAGACCTCTGATGATGTCTGATAAATTTGATATTAAATTCTTAGTTAAGTGCAAACTAGCCGTTAAACTTTTTGTCAACTTTTGTTTTTAAACTGTAACTAATTTTGCTTTGAAAGGCATTGGTTTCATGATTCTCTTACCGTTAGAATTACCCCGAATATATTTTTGAACATTGGATCTTTTATGCAAAGGACAGGAAAATAAAATGTTTCGGTTATTACTTATTAACGTGAATTCAGCTGATAATAAGGAAAATAACTGCGCTATCCTGAAAATATTTTCAATGAACATTACATCAAAGTATATTCACAAAAGAGCAATCAATTCTTTTGAAACAAAGCAAAAAACTTCAAAAAATCTAACAAATTAGTTTCTGAAATACCGATTGCACTAGTGACGATGTTAGTTCACAGGAATTTGATCAGCTGTGCTTTTTTTATACCCTTTTTCCCAGTTACATTGCTCATTTTAACGAAAAATTCCTAATTATTAATTTTTTATAGGAAATTATAAATCTACAAAAAAAAAGGAAATTGCAATGGAAGCCATAAAACAGAAAATGAAAACAGCACCAATCTCAACCGCTAAAATTTAGCGAGTACTACATCATTATACTTAATGTACTCAAACGAAAATGATGTCATTTTTGGCCAATTAACGTAAAGTAACTTAACAAAGAAATTGTTTTAAAATCATGGGTAACTGCTCATGGGTAAATGTAATAGAATAAAAGATTTCACAGTTTAAAGATATCTCTAATATGGTGTGCGTAATCACAAAAACCGCTAGTCTGCTCTGAATAAAATAATTCAAAAATTTATTTAAGTATTGACTTTAGAGGACCGTCATTTTATGTTAGCTTCAATTAGTATTTGTTTTTATTATTTTTTAATCTGCTTATGTAAAAAAAACTTTCACGAATTTCTATTTTGTGCTGACATATAGTTTCTAGAAAGATACTAAACATTGTAAACAATATACTTTTTCCCACTAGTTTCCTATTGTTTTTTTACAATTAAATTACATTATTTTGTGAAAATAAAGTTTTATCCATTTTAGCTGGTCATCTTCTTGCACACATTTCAAATTTTTCCTTTGGGTTGTATCTCAAAAAAAATATTATTTGGATACATTGACATTTATTCTATGTTTCATTTCGAAGCTATTTGTAATCATTTAACTATCATAGCTCCACAATTGCAGTTTGCATCTTAAAATATGGTTTTCTCATATTTTACCTATATATCTAATGATTTTAATCACTTTGATTTTTATTTGCTATAGTGTTATGCTCCACGACCCATAACAGGTATCGGACTTACTTTGTGAAAATCGTTTTGAATGTGCTCCGAAAACCAAATTATCTGCTCCGGGAATCAGATTATCTTTGATAATCAGCTCTTCGCAATGTTGTTTTTAACTTGCTAGTAATAGACACACTTAAAAAGATTTTTAAATTTAACAAAATATTTCCTGTGTTATTATTTTATTTATTTTGAGTTTATTATCTTGCATATGAAACATCACAAAATCACAAATGCTAACAACTCATTTATTCTGTTTATCGTTGAAATTATTTCATGTTATTAGCTTTAAATATATGCCTGGAATAATGGATTTCTCACAAAAAATAATCTGATTTACATTTGCATTTACTATACTAATAAAAATAGAATGCAATAAATTTAGTCCACTGTCAATAATATTTTGTCCAACTTCGAAATTTCTTCAAGCAGAATAAGTAAAGAAAATATTTCATCACAAAGAAACTTTAAGTACATATGTCTCGGCAAACATAGCTCAGAAATCAAAATTTCAAAAAACTTAAAAATCAACTTCTTAAGAATTGGGTGCAACGTATAGTGAACATTAAATTGAATCCGCTCCGAAAGATAAATAACAAGAAATATTTCAAACAAAAGATTTTTAAACATCACGCAATTCAGAAGCATCAGCGAATTACAGTAACCTGCAATCGATATAATTTAAAACTTCAAAATAGAAACCGCAATGCAGTTTTCACAATAAATTTTACATTAACAATCAGCTCTAGAATAAAATCAAATGAAGAACTTAAGCGAGTAACCTGAGTTAATAGATCAGATGTCGTGCAAGTATCAGTATATATCGCATGCGATACATGCACAAGAGCTTCGAGCATATATCATTGTTGCAAACGTATCTACTCAAAAAGCTGCAGCTTATTTTTTTAAAACAGCTACTGACAAAGCCCAAAAACCACATAAACTTGATGTAATAAAAAGTTTCTCGCTTAAGTCTTTCGTCACAGAATGAAAAAGCTTAACAGAGCGCAATGAAGATTTTGTATCTGGTTGCGATTTATCTGTGGATTGCATGTTTGCAGGCAGCAGAAGCTTTTAATAAAGCAAAAGTTTTGTGTTTTTAATTGCTCGACAGTTGCTTTGTGTATATATAATATTGAAAGTATGTAACCTATTATCGTATTGTATATTATATGAAATGTCTAGAATTTATTTTATCAAAAACTCAAGACAATTGAAAGTATGTAGAATGAATGTAAATATTCCATTAAGGGATGTCCTGAAAAAAAAGTTGCAACTAGAAATTTGAAATCTTACACTATCACAACCAGATTTTTTTTTCATTATTTACGTCATGCTTGTATGTATAATTATCAGGATATTCTTTCGTCTTTTGCACATGGCTATAATAATTTCTGTTTGATGGTGATTTTTCTCTCATTTTTTATCAAACTACAATGGGCTATCATGTTCAACAATGATGATATCAAGAATAAATATCAGCTGCATTCAAAAGAAATCGATTATTTTTCCAATCGATGGCTTTAGTAACCTGTATATCGCGGTGTATAAGTCCGATTGGGTTACACTTGAAACGTTGAAAAGATGACATTTTGTAATAAACAATTTGTATGACAGTTTTGTGATTGGTTGAATCAGTTTTGTTTGAGCGTGTATCAAAGATTGACGCCAGGAAAGAGAAAATACGCCATATTTTACAGACACAAAAACGCAAGCCAAGAGGCTAAAAACGTGAATGGTTGCTATGGTCTTGATACTGTAATAGCCAATTACGCAAAACTTTGGTTTCGTTGATTCCATTCTGGAAATTTCGATGTCAAAGATGTCGAAGAAGATCACCCTCTGGAAGGCCAATTGTCGAAAGTGTCGATTAAATCATGGAAACCATTGGCTCCGACCATCATGTTAGCACTCTTTCAATTGTCCAGAAGCTAAACGTTGTACATAGAACCATTTAGGACCATTTAAATAAGGCTGAGTACATTTATATAGAACACAAAATAACACCAAAAGAACCTCATAGACCGAATTCCCATCAAAAAACCGCTGCTGAATCGCAACAAAATCGACTCTATTTTGAAGCGGATGGTGACTGGTGATGAAAAATGGATCACTTGTGACAACGGTCATGGTCAAATCGTGGTGAGCTAGCGCAAGCGGTGATCAAGCCAAGATTGACGGCCAGAAAGATTTTGCTGTGTGTTTGGTGGGAATGGCAGGTAATCATCTACTATGAGCTACTTCCCTACGGTGAAACTTTTAATTTGCACCTTTACTGCCAATAATTAGTTCGTCTAAAAGAAGCAATCGCCCAAAAGTGACCAATATAAGTATAGTAATGCGTCAAAAGCACCAAAAGCTTAATTG
Organism: Nemotelus nigrinus; assembly: GCA_947369275.1. NCBI lineage: Eukaryota > Metazoa > Arthropoda > Insecta > Diptera > Stratiomyidae > Nemotelus > Nemotelus nigrinus. The sequence continues at coordinate 44,093,800 of OX376374.1, forward strand.
GGTGGCTTTTATGCATCAAACTCATAGTTCGGATCTGGCACCAAGTGATTATTACCTGCTCCTTTCCATTTTGAACGATTTCGCTGGTGAAAAATTTGACTTAAGAGCGGCTTGTGAAAACCGACTGCTCCAGTTTTTTACCAATAGAAACGAGGGCTTCTATGAATACAATTACTTTCAAAATGGCAGCAGGCTATCAAAGAAATAAGTCGAAATTTAATTTGAATCAGGAAGTTCAAAGTATGCTAAATAAAGCCTTCAATTTCATGCAAAAAAAGGGATTTCTGTTTTCTTCACCCAATATAATGCATTAGCACAAGAATTTGCTACGACATCCTGCAAAATATATTAGCGCCATTTAAATATACTCAATGGAAATATAATTCATGTTCGTGAAAAGCTTTTGAGTTTTATAAACACTAAACGTTGCCCAAAAGCCCATTTCTTCTTCTCTTGAAATTTTTTCTACTTTTGTATCTTTTGGTACCAGGCTGCTCAAATATTCATGTATCTTTATACATCTACATGACTATAAAAAATTACTTGAAAAGTTCTTGGAGTGCGTTATCTGATTGAGTTGAAATTTCCAGAGAATATGGATGTGCAAAAGGTGTAGGTTTATCTTAAAACTAAGATATTTTCCATTCTTTGGCGGTGGTGGGCATTTTAGTGAATTTTCAACTACCCCTATGTATGGGTAGAAGAATTTTGGGAAAATAAAGTTAGTGATATGAAAATTGATTCTTTTTTGTGCTTGGTTATGCTAACGCTTTGAAAATATTGAGCCCTATGTGAGCGCGAGATGCCAAAAAGTAAAGAGAGAATTTTTCAATTTTCCAACAAAAAATGTACAACACGTATTTATGTTTACTATAGACGAAAATTGTAGTTTTGTATGAATAAGCCAGCAAAATCTATAGCTCGCACTTAGAACGAATCCTTCATATCGTCGAGTTTCCTGAAAATAAGTCTTCTTTTTTTCGAAAAAGATGAAAATGATACATTAACGCGATGATTTGTCCGTTCTGTAAAGTTGAAATTTTCAAAATTTCGCGTCCCAAAAAATAGGAGTTTTTCATTAAATTAGCCTTTTTAAGAAATATATCTATTAAAAAAATTTCTCATATATGGGCAACACAAATATCACTTTTTCTCCTTTCATTTCTAATGCAGACATTAGATTTAAGAGTGATTCATACAGTAAGTTAGTCTAATGTCAGGCAAACTCGATTACAAAATTACGATAGGTTTGCCAGCCGTAGTGATTTTTGTAACTTATTCACCAAAATATGATACCTAGAAATTATCAAGTTGTAGTCACGCAACAATGAACATGAGTAAAATATGCTTTCGTTTCGTAAATTTTGATGATTTTTGCGGTCGGTAGCCCTAAAAATCTTTCTATTTCGTATTGCTGCTAAAGCCACTTCGTGTTGATGCTATCAAAAACTTGCCAAAACCAGTTGTTTTGCTGTTGTTTTTGCGAAAATATATCAATAAATTTTCGTATGATAAACACACTATAATGAAAACACTCAGCAACTGTTTAATTTTTTTATGTAGTGTATTTTTCGCGGTTGACAGCTCTCAAAACCATTCTGCATCATTAGCTTAGAATTCGATTTTCACTCGCTACATATCTATGATCCTTTCGCGAGTACAACAAATTGATTAAGTAAACATTTCAACCATAATCAATGTAAAGGAATTCTACATAGCAGTTCTGCTTTGCTTCGAAAATCAGTCTTTCCTGTGGCTCTCATAGATTTTTATCCCACCACAAAATAAATAATTAGCCTCTGCTTGCATTGATTTAAAACAAATTAAAATGGTCAGGCCAGACTAACGAAAATTTCATAATTCAATTCTGAATTGCGCAACCATTGTGAATTGAGCTTATTGTTTCAGAAAAGTTAGTATGGGCAGATCAAACATAACAAGTTTTACTACAGTCAATTCTTTCCATCCACAAGCACATGAAATCATTTCTATTTGCACATACCTTTCACCTTTTTGCGCTTTTAACATCGAAAATCTAAGATAATAAACCATTTTCTATTTTTTCTCGTTTTTCAGAAATTTCGTGGCCAATTCACGACATTTTAATGATCCCAAGATGCATTCGCACGTGGACTCCTACGAAAATGTCCACAACGGCAGCGTAACACCAATCGAACGGCCTAGTGGCGGTGCTTTGGCTCTTCACTACGCTGCTGCACGTGGATGTATTGATTGTGTACGGTTGTTGGTCGAAGCATCAACAGAAATTAGGTAAGTTGTAATCAAAGAAGTATTGTATACATTTTTTTCTTCTCTTAAACGAAACAATTTAAAATTGTACATGATGCATTGTATTGTAACGGTGATTGTATTTTTAATAAGCAGGTGAAATTTTTCATTGAGCACGATCTGCGGTATATAGTATGTAAGTGAAAATCACTGATGAAGTGATAATTGAAGAAATATAATAGCGTGTCCGATTATTATAAGTAATTTCATTTTCAAAATGGATGCGTTTGATGTTGATGTCTATTTGAAATTGAGTTGGCTGTGCCTCGCATCGAAGTGAATAATATATAGATAATGGAATGCCACAATGTGTGCATTCTGGCATATTTTCATTATTTTTTTTTTATAAAATCTCTTAAATATTTAATGAAAGTATATAATTTAGATACACAATGTTTCCGTATTTTTGCCTCATTCATCCATGCACTGTATGCATTTTTGTTATTTTTGTTATTTGCAGTGACATAAGAGTGCTGATAATTTGCTTGTCATAAGATGATTAAATACATAACAAAATAATCATACTAATGCACCGTGTTCGTACATATTTCAACGGCTATTGTAGATTAGTTTTAGCCGATAAGCCCGAATTAGCATTGTATAAAACAGATGAAGACATGTTTCACTGAGAATGATCACTACCATAACTAATACGATTTTAAGAAGATTTATTTCTATTAAGTTGCTCGTAATGAGCAGATTACTTCAACTGAGCTGCACTAAAAATCTGCAGATTTTTTTTAAACCCTAAATTGATTGGTAGCAAGAAAAAATGTAATGTTAGTGCTTCTGAAAAAGTTCATTTGACTTATAATTACGTAACCAATAATAGTTTTACAAAAAAGTTCAATTATAAATGAAATTAGTACATTTGATTTTAGATTCAGTTAGTATTTTATTCCAAATTATGAGTTTTTGAGCTGAAATTTCAAAAAAAAATATCTTCTATTGTTATATTTATTTAGATTTGATATATATTTAGGGATTTATCGAACGTAAGATCAATTTATTTACAGAAAGTTTATTTTACTAAAGGTACTGAATGGTAATCTAAGTAACGTTTAACATCAAATCTACTACAATTTCAACATGATTTTTCGTAGCATGTTTTATAAGCTCTTTAAATACAATTGAAGATGTTTAAGATAGTTTCGGATATAATTTACTGTATATTTTGTAAAATTGACGCATGTATTGATCCGTCATTCCGGTAGGTCTAGGGAACCAAATAGTGTCACTAAGCTATACGATTAAGTGTCGTTTAAGTATTCATGGTTTCTCATGAAATGGTTCATGAACTTGTGACATCGGGAAATCAAACAGATAGAGCAAAGCTTTTTTTAGGACACGCAGCAAAAACATTCGGTGCTGGTTGCTGCACGTTATGGAAATGCAGCTAAATCAGCTCAAGAAGAGTAAAACTCTTGATGCAGTTTCAGTTTCATATACTTTCCTGGCCTGAAACTCGGGTGATTATTGAGGGCAATCTAAGAGCCCCACATGGCATGCGGAAGGATCAAATCTTCGGGAGGGGGATTAAATCTTTGCTACAAGAATACACATAAAACCACCACAAGCATCACTCATATGCCCCTGGGTTAGACTCTGAGAGGCTGTAATCGAGAAGCAAGAAGATGTCACATTCCATGGTTTCAATGCTAGCGAAAGTTGTTGTAAACCTTATTGCGACCGACAAAGCTCTGCCGAGTCACCCCCAGTGCAGCATAGTCTTTATTTAAGGACTCCTCTCAAATTTGCCCAGCGTTCCTTGTTTTGCTGGCTAACCCAGTCTGGCGTGGGTTTTGTATATACGTGTATTAGTGTTTTTAGCTCGTTTGTCCAGCAAACGCGTTCTGCTGTGGCTTGGTTAAGTAAGACTTAGTAGTTCATGCTTGAGATGGTTTTGGCCATTTTCGTACAGTGTGAATTCCCCTTGTATTTTTTTGCTATATTGCGGCTACAGAGTGTTTGATTCATGTTGGATGAGTAAACATACTCATTTTTGCGAAAGAATCCTCTTCAGCTGAATCACATAGCGGCTCTTTTTAAAAAACAGGACCTCAGCCACGTAGAACTAGCAAAGTGGCAAACAAATAACCATCGAGTGCTGATTAAAGAGTATTGTTATATGCTGCTTTACTAAGCCAAAAGGTTCTATCTGGATTTTTCGCATTTTTGAGTTAATACCGGGTTCGAAAACTATGTACTTCATTGCGTATTTCTACGAAATTACAAAAACCTATCTTTTCTGAAAGTATGTTAAAATCAATATTGTTAAATGCACTCTCGATATACTTCCACTACAAACCAAAACAAAATCAGTGAATATCTCGAAAGTACTAAAATGTATGGTAGATAGAACCTTGATGTTTAGTAGGGCATACAGTCAATTCAAGAGCATCTTTCTCCTGAGGCATATCATCTTTTTTTTGTACCGATTGATGGTTTCAAATCATAACATTAGCACGTTCTCTTCTAGACTTTTGCCTAGAACGGCCTGGTATGTTTCAGCTTGTAAAACTGCTTCAAAAGTCAAAATAATAAAAATGAGGTTATCGAAAACAAAACCATTTCTGAATTGCCGGAACTTGAAAGAAATGAAAAATCCCAATTTTTTAATAAAAAACCCCTCATTTTACTCAAACTTACTAGCAAACTATTTCTTCCAGGTTGCTGCTGCATGTTGGGTCATCTTTAGAATATTGGTACAGTCCCTTTTATTGAGACTACGCACATGTAAGCCGCAGCATTTCCTTGGTGGATGAGCACTTTTTTGATCAGATGCAAACGAATTTGCTTCAAAACAGAATCAAACCACTCTAAAACTGTTGATGGTATAGGTCCGCGATAGTTTTGTCCACTTTCTGGTAGTCGGTGTGATTGATTCCTTTCACTTTATAACTATCACCACAACTTTATAGATGGATAGATCCACATTTTGTCTCTTTAGAATCTATTCAACAGGAGTAGTGCATCATTCCAACTTTGTCTCCGGCCTTTCACAAATTATTTAACTTCTTTCAATAGGCAAACTTTGCGCAGTTTTTTCAGTAAACAATTTTTCTCCCCTTCTCATTATTGCATTCAAAATTGTGTTATTTTAAGGCCTCTTGTGTGCATGTAGATTTAGATCTGAATTTGAACACGTGCATACAGCTTCGTCTTTAATGAGCGTCTTTTATAAAAAAAAAAAGAAATTTTAACCGTACTAACAATCAAATCAATTTTCATTCATGTCTCATGTTTTAAAAATAGCTTAGCGAAAATAGACAACTTTGATGGCTCTTTTTATGGGTTTGAATTTGTTTTATTGTGAATCTTTCTGTTCTGTATTAGCCGAAGTTTCTCAAATAAGTAACCATATAAACACAAAGTCAACGACAACATAGCTGTACCACACAAAAAAGATATCTTAATTCCGTTTAGATTTCATTGGTTTTTTATTAACCTTCCGATTTGTACTTTTACATTTTCTACATACCTACATAAATCGAAACAAAGCTATTTTTTCTAATCACCAGTTAAACTACAATGCACGAAAAGTTCTAATACCATAAATTGATGATAATTGAAGAGAAAGCCGTTTAATAGAAACATAGATAATATCTCATGCTGCATTTCGCACGCAATATATTCATAAAACTCTGCATTGTTGAATGCAGTTGAATTCGAACACGACTTTTTTATTTTACGTGCAGTTGCTTGCACTATGAATTACTCGTGTACATAATTACTTCAATCATTTATTAACTACATACTTGGTAATTTCGCGCGATAGAAGAAACTTGGCGAAAATGAACTTTTGCGCCATATGCCCATTAGAGCGTAATATGGTTTGAGCATATATGGTGCTTGGCTGGTCAGATTTAACAGCCTTTAAATTCATATTACTGTGATTTCTAATGTTCAATAAGCAAGACTGAACAAAATGAACCGGACTTCCGTGAAGTTTCGATAGTATGAAATGTACTAAAAAGTGTTCACAAAGCATTAAAATTGCATGCATTTAGTAAATTATTTCTGATGATGTTTAAAAGTGATTTTCAATGCGCCTGAGAAATATACTTGGTAGATAGCAGAAAAAGAAAGTAAATAAGAAGGTAAGGAAAAATAAACAATCCTTATACTATTAATACAACTTTGTTCTAACTAAATAATTTTAAAGATGCGTGTCTTCGGAATTAGAACTCATGAAAAATACATCGAAAATGTTATATAAATAATATATGGCATCATTCGAAGTGATTACATTTGTATCATCAGATAAGAGAAACTTTAGATCTGACAAATGATATTGTACATTGCGCATTGATTGACGATTGGCCATTGAAATTAAACAGATTTACATAAATAATGCGCTTTAAAAAGATAAACTACATTGTGCTATGTAAACTTTTGAAATATGCAGAGATAGGTTAGATCTTAGCCTTACCTGTGGGTTTAGGTTAGGTTAGTGAAGAGGGCTGCCGGGAACAAGGCCAGCATTAGGTCACCAGTTTGGGCCCATTTGCCACCCTCATAGGCGATCACACGCATTCACACTTACAACCATGGCACTGGCGGGATTCGAACCCGCAAGCCCCGTAGCACGCCACCGTTTGGCCTGATAGAATAGCGAGCAGAGCTACCGGGCCCCCTACCTGTGGGTGAAAGTAAAACAACAGTCTATATCAAACCTGAGAGGAAGAGCGCTCCGAGTGAAGCCATTCACCAGAACTGGGCACTATCATATGCGGACACTATCATAGCAAGACGAACTCTTCTTCATTCTCACTTAACAGCAGCCTAGTGCCAACTGCGCTCATGGAGGCCTAGGACAGTCTTGTAAATGCGCAAGAAGATTCTGCCCAGGATTTCTCAGTGTCCTCAGCATATTGTTTCCTGATGATTAGTTTCACCGATAATGTCAATGTACAGCCACGAAGAACCAACTCTAGTAGCAAGGTGCCAAACTTGTCAATTCATCCGCCATATAGTTCCCCTGCAACCTCTTATGTTCAAGTACCGAAAGCATTCGTACTACTGAGTGTCTTGACATTTCTCTAAGAGATGCTTAGCATTATAGCCCATAAATTGTACAAGGACCAACAAGCAAAATTAAACCCACTTGAAAATATGTGAGTTGGCATATATTAAAAATAGTCACCACTTCCGCTTGGAAGACACTAGAATGGTCGAGCAGACGAAGAGCCAGCCTCAAATTCGGGTGATTCGTACAATTTCGCACTGCTTACTTACTGTCCTGTTTCGAGCCACTGGTTTACTCATAAATAAGTACATTCTCGTCTTGCAAACTCGAAATATAATAGAGTTATCACGTTTATGTAGTCAACGTACGCTGGAGCGAGAACTCCCTCAGGTAGAATGTGACCATAGCCAAAGTCACTTCTAGTCCATGCTCAAAGCATCCAAATTAGCTTCCTTTAAGATTATAAGATTGGTTGGCAATCAACGCAAATTTCAACTCGTAAAAGTTTTTGAATTGTGATCATGGTTCCCTTCTTGTCTATAAATCAGCAAACACAACGTATATCGTCTCTAAAGCTTATCAAAGCAGAGAATATTGATATGGAAATCTCGATCGTATTGCGGAATAAGCCTCCGAAGCCAAATCAATTTGTAATTGTTTTTGCGGGATGATTAAAATTGAAAGTTTTTGCAAGTGCAAGTGGTCACATGAGTCAAGTATCTGATGTCTGATGAGAATCAGTGCATAATTTCGAAACCACTTTGTCAAAAAATAAATAAAATGTAAATAAAAAAATAAAAAAATAAAAATAAAAAAAAATTCAATTTTAATCATCCCGCAAAAACAATTCCAACTCAACTCGCTTCTAGAACTCTTTTATAGCTAAAACTAAAAGTGCACCAAAAGCATTCCGGGTGATTTCCGTCATATTTTCGTTCCATAGTCAAATCGAGGAATTTTCTTGTAAATAGTAATAACTTCGTTTTACAAGAGCTCACAGTCAGACCGCATTTCTAGAAAGAATTTCTAAAGGGTTTGTTGCAAATTATGGAATTGGAATGCCTTGGCAGAGCAATTCAGCTAGGCCAAAGTCCAGTCATGAGTCTGTCAAGAGGTTTGGATGGCTAAAACCACCAACAAGGATGCTGGTGTGCCGCTTTGCTAGCTTTCCACGGCTGGGGTTGATCATGAAACAATGAGAAAGAAATAAGAGGACGCTACGTATTATTCATCGATCATGAAATAATACTAGTGGAAAAATACAAAAAAACAACAAAGTGAAAAGGTGCTATTGTCCGTAAAGGACCAAAAGCAGCTCTCAGGCATGGGCAGGCAAGCCAAACCCAGCCGAAACGAGACAAAGCACTTATATTAGCGAACGAGATAGCTGAAAAAAATCTGAAATGAATAAAAAGTGAGAAAATTTGCCTCCATCTTGGAAGCAGATTGAGCAAGGGCGGACAGCTTCAGGCCCCAGATGGTATTGAGATCACGCCGCCCAGTGATTCCGGCCAAAGAAAATGATCAAAGTCCCTCCCTAAAAATAGACCAGGCAGGCCATCGCGAACTTAAAAGGTAAAAAGGCTTTCACTTTTCAAATTAACAATTCATTACTTTATTTTTTATGTAACTTTAACCATTCTATTACATCTATCAATTATAGAACCATTCGGAAAGTAGTAAAGGAAAAAATTTAAAAGGATTCTAAAAATTTTCTAAAATGTTAGTCTTCTGGACAATCTATCACTTCTATGACAATGATTATCTAATCCTCTAATTTCATATTTATTGCATATCACATTGTTTCATTTATGTGCAGATACTTTGCGGCACTAAAACTCCACACTTCATCCAATGTTGCACTTTCGAATTTTTCTCTCATAATCTTTGAAATTCTACTCTAACTCACTTTGCACACCGATAGCTGCAAAGGAACATGCGAATGATATAATAAATGCTACTAAACTAGATACTTAACATTTGTTTATGTCTGAGAGAATCTGAAAAACCATGTAATTTCATGAGATTCCACACATAATCTCCTCCGTGTCGCAACCCAAAACAGACTGCCCGCCTACCATCAAGGCTGCTTCGAACACAGTCATTACCGCATTTTCGAAAATAAGATCTAAAGATATCTTATTTTCGAGAATTTTGTGATTCTTATTGTTAATTAGCCATCAAATCGTTTTCCTCGAGATACACAAATTAAAGGGTGCATCGAAATATAGCGTCCAAAAATTTCGATGAAGTTTTTGAATGCTACAAGTAATTTAATAGATGTCACCCGGAACAATACTATCAACGCTCGGAGATTTGAACGGTTTGAGAGAGCATGAGATCCTTTGAAGCAGTAAAACGCTGCCGGTCTGCTCTATTTGATACACGGTAAGCGAAAAATGCAAATCCTTAAGGATAGTCAGTGTCTTTGTGCTCGAATTAGTCAATCTGCCTTCAGAGCTCTGAATGCATTCTATAGCTTTCGATGTTAAGCTTATGACCTTAAGAAAGTTTTTTGACTAATTGATGCTCTCTTGGCTATCGCAGATTGCTCTTCACGTTGTAGTCTTCAACGGGCGTACGAAATTCTAAGAAAACTTCAGTTTTGCTTCATGCATTGATCAGCCATCAAATCATTTCGCGCTTTTAAACTAAAAGGATGGTGATTTCGGTGATCACGGTAGCTTTCACTGATTACGGCAGCTTTCGATTCTCCTTCCTTTAGGTAGATATCACGCCACCCTGAGTGCAAAAAGAGTTTTAATCACTGGATCCAGATCCTGAGAACAATCGATACTCCGCAGAGAAATTGCCAGTGAAGATCAGACGAAGGATTGGAACTTGGTTTCATGTTTTTTTTTGCTAGTAATAAAGGCTACATGTCTAGCTGCGGACTTCGATAACCCAAATTAAAGCAGAAAACCAACGAGAGTAACCACCGATCGAATATTGTGAAGAACAAAGATTTTAATGATATTCTTATCAAAAACGCAACTCGTAGTTTCTCCCGAATGTGGTGTGTAATTGGATCTATTTGTACATAGCCTGGAAATTCAGCTATTTACAACGCATGGTTTTTGAATAAGTATTAATTCCTCCGCTGCCTTAGGTAGGTGGTCAGGTTGCTGCTTTGAAATGGTGGAAGTTTATGTGAACTACCCTCAGCTTTACCAGCCAAGTCGAGGTATTTCTTGGATGCCAGGGTAACCCCAATTTTCTTGTCTGTTTTCAGAGTCTGAAGGTCTAAACAGCCGCCCAAATCAAAGGTAGACCCAACACAGACCCCACTAGTCGAGAGCGATTCTGCATCTGATTCTCGTTCAGAAGTACCCCCAGAAAGAGTGATGGTTAGATGATTGCTCTATAGTCAGAGTTTCCTACTTTGGGTATTTTTTTGTTTTATCGGTTAAACCAACATTTTCTTTAAAATTGAACTCAACACTCGTGTTCACATTGATTGTAAATTTGTGATGAAACCTTCTACCAGTTTTAAGTCCTAGGCCCGCACAAGGGTTGTCGTGGGGCTACTTTATTTCTATGAAAGTTCACTTTCATATCTTTTTTTTCCAACAAACAATAAACTTACTTTTCATCTTGTTTTTATCCTTATATGCTTTAAGTTTAGTTTTATTTATTCACTAGAATATCTATCTAGCCGCGAACCTCCCAAATATTAACATAATACTTATATAATTCAAAAAATGTGGGGTTGAATGAATTGGTTCACAAAAACAGTGACTTTAAAAAGTAAATAATGAAACAGTGATTAAATTAAAATGACAAACAACAATTTTTACGAGCCTTAACAGACTAAACGACAATATATGTACGTAAAAAGAATATCATGTGGAAACAAATTAAACTTCGGCTTTCTTTAAAGTGACCGCACTCGAATGAAAGCTACTGCAACTAATTCAATTTGAAAAAAATGTGTAGTTACATCATGAAACCTAACTTTATCGTATTTTCGCAATATCATTGTTATTGTAATGTAACCACAAGGCCACTTGAACCTCAGCTAACGATCTGCTAAATCTACTTCAATCTAAAACAATAACATTTCGCCACTGAATGACACTAATGTTCATCACTACTGCTGATGCTTAACCCGTTAACACATAAGTCACAAATTCGAATTACAAGTACAGGCATTTGGCGTTTTTGTTTATAGGTTCGCAGTTCGGACAATCTTCCTCCGAATAATAAGCAGACTTCGTTGGTCACAAACTCACTGCAAATTATTCGGTAAAAGTTTCGGGGCCAGTTCATCTGCTCGGCCATTTTCAACTCAGATCAAATATTCAAGGTAAAAAATGTTCGCTTCGCACTAATAAATTCAGTGTCTGAAGAGCTCTTACCTCATACACACACTTGAATGCCGATGTGTTGCCCAATGTTTTATGGCCTGTAATATCTCGAAACACACGTATATAGAACCCGCTACAAGTATACCAGATTTTACCTGATTGTAAAGCATTCGCTCGCTGAGCAGCTAATTAATCCATTTTCAGATAAACGATTGAAAAAGAAAATTTTAGCATTGCTCCACTCGACTCATTGAGCTTGATAGCACTTGACGTCGAAGGCTTTCCCTCTCGCATTGTAATATGAAACCATATCATTTGTCTGCACCCTAAACACTGTGTAAGCGTTTCGATAGTACAGGTATTTTCATGTGATTTCCGAATAACATCTATCCGCCCGGAAAAGAGTTTTGTAGCACTAGTAGCATCGATTTCGTAACAATCTAAGAAAATTTCGATTTTATTGCGGTTTTATTACCAAGTAATTTTTAATTGTCTTTTAACGAGGCTCGCCTCCAGATACGAATGAGAAGCATGTATAAAAGAGATAGTCCATCAAGTGGGATATTTTTTGAAAAATTTTGTCCGAAATCAGCAATAAATCGATTCAACGAGTAAACAGCGCATGTATTTAAGTATTTTTATTCGTTTCAATAGTCAAGTGAAAGTTCGAGTTATTTCAATCATTTGTTCGATAAACGTAGTAAAATGAACATTGGCCTCGATTTCGGGTTTATTCGAAAAATTTAGTTTATAGAACCGAAAGCACAAAGCAATTGATTTCTAAACGCCATCTTTTGCTAGCCAATATTTTTTTAAATAATTCTCTTTCATAAGATTTCTATAAAAGAACTATTTCCGCTTATATTTTGCAATTTGAAATCTACTTTTGTACGAACATGAAACATATTATTTGCAATTTATTAATCTTTAGAATGTTCATTCAGTGCTACATTCAGTCTTCAAAAAAAAAAATAAACACATCTAAAATCAACTTGAACCAGGTCTGAACCACTGTGAGCGCGTTTTTTCTCTCTATTGTGAAATGTTGTATTTAGCTTATGCTTATTCCGAGTTTACTTTTATGTTTCCCCAAATTACTATCGGTGTAAGCGCATAAGCGGAGTTGTAAGAATAAATATAGAAATCCGCGGAATCGCAATATTTTTGCAAGGATAAATTGAAAGGATCAGCGGTTGCATAAATATAAAATAATATAGGCCATAAAAAGAATCCTTGGATACCTCCAGCTGTAATCTGCCAAATTCAAGCCGGCCAATCAGGCATTACTCGAAATAACCAAACTACAGTGGCCATAGTTATAAATATGGCTACAATAGCCTTATATTAACTCACGGATTATTGTGCTTTAACCGATTAAAAGAGCGATTAGAAATAATAGGTTCTATGGTTTCAACCAAATGCTCGATGTTTTCAATTCTCAGTTTATCGTCAAGTCCTCATGCCGTACACTGTTTCTACATCCAGAACTAGTTAGCCAATTGGGTCTTTGTTTTGGAGTAAAGATTTGAATGTCTAAGTCACTATGTTTTAATATGACTCTAACCTTCAAACTCTTCATTGGGTTCTTACTCCTGGTTTGACTGACACTCAGAAAGTTTATGTACTGGTGTGCCTTCCAACAGTTCAATTAAATCCTCAAATACTTTGATAAGATCTATACCTAGAACTTTCCAACATATGTACTAAGGATCTTTTTTTCAAAATCTACACTTCTATACTTAAGAGTTCATCTAACTCATCCTCCATGGGATATTTTTCTTCATATTCTCGCATTGGAGCTTCTTATTACACATCAACTCTCCAAATAAAGCTTCTACAGAGGAGTTTACTCTAATTGGCCTTATTAACCAAGATTGATTGGTGCCATATTCTATCAAAACTCACATCTGATAATTGTGGTGAAAATTATTGAACCTATTTTACCTATATTTATATCTACCACCAATGCCTAGAATCCAAAATATCCCCTCTGGTTAATCAAATCTATTAAATCACACTTTAAGTATACAAACGATCAGGCTTATTTGAAGACCTTGAAGCTTAATGTAAACTTAGTGATAACATAAAACTTTATATTAAAAGTGTGGCGGCTTACCTTGAAGCTCAGACTGTTTTTGCACACTTTTCCAAAGTTTTTAAACTTCTTTCCAAATTACTTAGACTGGTTTTCACTTTCTGCAATATCAAATAGCTATGCTGAATCATATCTATGCGATCAAGCTTGTCATTTTCGATGCAATTTATTAATATCCTATCCTTTTAAGCATAGAATTGGTGTACCACAAGGCTCTATCCTGGGTCCATTTCTCTTTTTTCTTTGTGAATATCTTTCTTGTAAATGTATATTTTTATCAAACTCCTTCTAACATAAGGTAAACACTGCAATACATACAACATAAGGTTGCTGCTTTCTTTATTCAATCTTACCTTTTTCAATCTTATGATTCTCGAAGGCTTGTGAAAAGCAAACAACCTTTTCCTGAACTCTTTTCTTGACTCAAATGTCAAACTATCCTTTTTTGCAAAAAAAAATTTATCGAAATGACTACCCATCAACTCTTGTCACTTGAATCAATCAAAGAATATGCGGTTACGTTAGACGAGCTCAGATTTGGCCTTCATATCTGAAACTTGATCAATCAAATGTCCTTCGATCACTCGATACAATTCCCATAAAGCTGACTTTCAGAGCATGTCTCCTGAATTCAGTTTTCTCAACTGGTTTTCTTTTAAAGGTTTGAGTGTGGACTGTTCGCTATCCAAGTTTTAGGTCTTGTTGTCTAAACTCATCTCTCACTTCATTCCTATCCACTGTCCACTTAAATCTAATGTTTCTTCTTGTTTCAAATTGACGGTTTCAGATGCTCTTAAACTCAAGGGATAAGATAGTATAAAGTTGAAAAAAATTGGCTTACACACAGATCTCCAAAAATTTCTTGTTTTACGATTTATAGCTATAATCAGGCAGGCGATGCGGTATCGAAACTTCAACTTATTCAAATTAACAAAAATCCTATTGGTTCTAAATACATTCTTTGAAATCTTAATCTTTTATTTCTGGTTCTATGCATCTTGACGACACAATTGTAATATTTCCGCATACCACTTGCAATCTTTATATAACATTTTTTTCTCTTCTTTCTGTAGAATACAGCAACAAATCCACTGCCTAGAGATTTCTCTATTACTTTACCAACGCTGTCCTTGATTAGTACTTATCCACTGAAAGTTAAATACCTAATGTAAAACCAAATTTCCAATGTTTCGGCTTTGACGATTTTCTCAATATTCGAGTGAAACCATTTGATTTTTATTAATATTAGTCTAATATAGAAAGCTGCCGAAAAGCTAACAATATTTTACTTATTTTTTTTTAAACGCTTAAAATTTATTTTTTGGTCGAACATACTCCCGCCTCAGTTATATCATTGTTATTCTGCTAGTGAATTATAATAATTATAATGAATACTTTGGCATAATTCAATGGCATAATTAATTCATCATTTCCAAATTAAAAATTCAGTATCTATAATCGTCTGGCCGCCAATTGGTTCCCTATTCTTGGCTTTCTCGAAGCAATATTCTCTTTTTTGTCAGCCGCTAAGGCACTTAGAACAATTAATGTATAGTTAGCCTGAACATATAGAAACCCCCAATTAATTAATAGAAGACTAAACACAAACCAAGAAAACTGTGCATCACCATTGTTCAAGTTGATTTGAACATACATTTGACAGTTAGAAGGAAAATTTAGTTAACATAGATAGTTTAATGATTTAAGGGGGTATTCCGGTCTTTCGGTTTGAAAAAATCGAAAATTTTTTTTTTGCATTTTCTTATTCCACTATGATCATATAATCTTGCTTTAAAATTTTATCGCAGTATCTGTTTTCGTTTTGAAGTTATTCGCATTTCCACCACTATCATCTCTGGAAAATCCCTGGCACGCTTGAGGCGAGAGTGTTTGAGATAAAACTTTAAACGCGATTTTCTCAAAACCATCTTTTCTCAACTTCTTGACAAGATTTCTCGAAAACCGTCTTACAGAATTTAATGAGTGATATATCAAATTATTTGCTATGATTTAAGGAAAAAGCTGAACTACGATTGTGATGATACAAAACAATTAACTATAATTTTTAATAAAAAAACTAAAAAAAAAAACGGAAAAATTAGAAAAAAAATTTGTTATCAGCTGCCATTTTTTAACGAATAATTGGATATTGATAAGCGTAGTTCATCTTGTAACGGGTATTTTCCTGAGTAAAATGACACCTCATTTGCTAATTTCAGATAATTCAAACGGACGCAATCCTGCCAAGATTGATTTTCAAAGGTCAACTTCAAGCCCTCATAGCAACAACAATTTTCAACTTTTTTTTTAAAATCCAAGTTTTTTCTAAAGCTTAAATCCTGCAATAAACGCAAAATAAAACCATATCCATTGAGTATTTATTTTTATGTATTAAAATTCATATTGAAATAATGAATGATTATCGCGTGAAAAACCGGAATACCGCCTTAAGTCAAGTAATTAGTAGACGATTAGTTGGTAGTTAGTATAAGTCAACACTTTAAAAGTAAGCACTATAAAAAACATACCTAAGTTAGATTAAGATTAGATAAACGCTGAAGAAGAGGGCTGATTACCCTCCAATTATCGATATTTGTCACAAAATTAAATATATCAAGCTTCAAAACGAAAAAATCGGTTTTTTTATTAAAATGTTTTTTTTTTACAAGCTTCAAAAAATTGGTACACATTGAAAAAAGTTATGTATAGTTGTTGTTTTTTGTACAGAATGTATTAAAATGATATGATCCATCAGTCATTATTTTCTAAGACGTTTCTTAGTCATCTTTCTATTTCAAAATATACGATTTCATATCTAAGAGTTGATCCTTAGCATCCTCTTTTAAATACAATATTGTTGCTCATATTCACTCCTCTGAACTTGCTTGTTCATGTCAATCCTTCAAGTATAGCTTTTAGGAAATTGACAACTGTGGACTAAATATAGTTCTAACCACCATTAATTGTGGCTACATTC
The DNA here is from genome assembly GCA_947369275.1 of Nemotelus nigrinus. Classification (NCBI taxonomy): domain Eukaryota; kingdom Metazoa; phylum Arthropoda; class Insecta; order Diptera; family Stratiomyidae; genus Nemotelus; species Nemotelus nigrinus. Next base: position 44,110,437 of record OX376374.1, read on the forward strand.
CTCCAAAGCTCAGATCTGATTGTGTCAATTTTTTTTGTGTCAACTAATTTGTATCAAATTGACCTAGATTTATGCGCATTCCATCCAAATCACTCCAATCCAAAATATACCTCTGGTTTACTAGATCTATTATTCCGTATCTGTCTAGCAATTCCAAGTTTCTCAAAGTATACGAACGATCAGGTTTAGTTTATGACCTTAAATCTTCATATTAAAAATTCGCTTCATTCTCATGTATAGCAAACGTTGAAAACGGAATGCGTTTTGGCAACGCCAAACCTTTTTGAGCCCCCTGTAGAAAGTGGCAAACCAGTAATAACAGTCCTTCGATTTCCATCAAATATGAAGATAAAGTTCGTACTTGCTCTCAAAGTAGATGTAATCTGCTTAGTCAGGACTTTACCTTTTTGCACTCTTTAGCTTGCCATTTGATTTTTTCCTATTTCTTCTATTACGTCTAATATTATTAAGGTCATTAAAGGCAAACTGAAACTTAAGAATCGTCGGGCTTCTAACGATAGTTTTGAAAATGATGAGTACTTAATTAAGCTTCTTCTAGCCATCATTACTAAAAACCGGTTCTCTTTCTTCTGGAACGAGGCCATAACTCATCTAAATTCGAATTGGGATAATGTAATCCTAAACGAATAATTTTCGCTTAATATCAATTTAATATCGATTCTTAACATCGATTTCAAAATCATTGAACGGTATATGTATGACATTACGATAATTGAATACAAGCATTTCATTATAATGGAGACACAATTTCCTTCCGGGTTACTCAAAATTTACAAATCTAGTGTATTTAGCGAAATTTGTGACCAAAAATCGCGAAGGTTATCTTCAAGTTCACGTTAAATATACACCTAGCGACAAAAAAAAATTTACCAGATGACAATTTCATGGAAATTGCTACATATTTCATTCTGCTTCCAGAAATGTCCACTTTATTCATAGAAAGTAATATTCTTATCACAATATGTTTCTTAAATAAGCAAGTCGGGACTGTTTCCTGCCCATGGCAGTGACTCTATCCCTAGCCGCTTCTTCAATTGTGTGACCTAAAAAAGAAAAAGCATTAGAAAGCTCATCAGTTACAAAAAGTTTTTTTGTCAATGTCAAAATAACTTACAGAGCGAGCTCAATGTACAGAAGCTGAATCGTCTCAGAGGATTTCACACATCCGCCGCTAGATCTTCGATTGCTAGAACTATACCTTCCTTGACAATTTCCTTGTATCTCGCAGGATTCACAGATCTTTGAAGAAGAATAATAGGTCTTACGCAATTCTGTAGGATGCATCTCCAAACCATCACATAGGAGGAACGCTTTACCGTCCCATACGTACATTCGTCCAAATATCGTTCACTAGCTCTCGCAATACTCCATCTGGTCAATTGAATTTCGATTCATCCGAGAAAATAATTCATTTTCAATCCTCTAAGGTCCAGTTTTCTCGTTCTTTCCACGATTCGGGACGAGCTTGCCTCATCCGCATGTTCAAAAGCGGATTTTTCGCAGAGCGCCCGGAACGTAAACCAATCTCATATGCTAATCCAGTCATTTTTATGATTACCTGAAAAATTTCTCATTCGTAGATTTTTTTGTCGCTGGGTGTTAATACTTCTCAAAAGTAATCTTAGTCCATCCAAATTGCTTAGACTTGCATTTTTTTCTGATAAAACCAACCCTATTATAATACCCATCTGCTCTCTGCTCTCGCCTCGATCAATAACTTTTGTGATATGTTCAATAAACTCATATTTGACTTCTGTATCTCAGACTTAGTCAATAGAATCCATCCAACCATCCTTACTTTTATTTTTCCCCCTTCTTCGGGCAAATCTTGTATGTGCCTGTATTGTATGGTCTCCTCAACACAAATTTAATATGAAATCAATTTAACCCCTCCAAAGGAAATTCACTGGTTGCTGGCATACTAGTACGGTATTCCCCGTTTAGATTAACATGATCGACTTGCCTTTCTCAAGCATGCTGCATTGTTTTCTTGTCGTATAATATTTCCTCTTCTAAATGCATCGTATCTTTTATGTAAACAAACATAGGTATTTGCCGCCACACATTATGGAATTTATATGTTTGCCCACCTACCCACAAATACCAAGAAATAATTTTCGTTAGAAAATACTGCAATCAATTACTGCGAACCGCATTACAACGAAAATTGATAAAACGGTTCCACTACCTTCAATAATAAAAGCTTTTATTACATATGTCGATCATAATTTCTTTGAAACAAACGAACTCGTACACATGTTTCTATGTAATTGTAAAAATTTCGATCCAAAAAACAAAATAAGGCCAAGTTGTGGTTTCACAATTTATATTAATAATTCGTAGCTAATAATAATCAATTTCACGCGATTCAAAGCTAGCTCTATGTGCCAAATCTTACCTATTTACTTTCGATTTCAATTAATTCGAATTATTGTGGAAGGTCTATTAATGTTTTTCATCTATGAAAAGTCATAATGGTAAACCAAAAAACAAATACAATTTTTTCAAGTATCAAATATTTCAATAGAAGAAAAAAATCTTCATCAATCAATCAAGATTCCGTCTCGATGAAAAGGTCGAGTCAAGCTATCAACATTGTAGACACACCTTTTCTCACTTCTTGATATCAACATGTTCACGGCTACAATATGGCTATATCAAATATGGAAAAGTTACTGAATTGTTGGATGGCTTTAAGACCAATTCGATCTCAAATTAGCGTTGAATTAGATATAGCACAATTTTTTTTTGCAAACAATAAGTTCATGTATGCCATCAGTTCCATTACCATACAATTCACAAAAACAGAAGACATTTACTTGAATTTTTTTCTGAATAATAGTTTGTCTAGTGAACATTGAGCCAAGTTTTTTTTTCAACTATAATAACATGGTAGCATTCAATGGTTTTGACATACATTTGGTTCCGACAGTTTTTTGGTGATCATAAAAAAGTCGGAAACATTACATTTCGACTAGTAATTCTAACTGATTTATATATCAAATCATCTATACACTTTAGCTGAATTGTTATTTATGGATAAAATTTGTATCCAATTCAAAGCAAATAAAAAATAAACTAACGAAACTACTAAAATCATCTAAATATTTTCATGAACAAAAAAAAACTTTCCTTGGTAGCCAACTGAGAAGCTCTGGTTGATATTCATGGACAGTGATGATAATAGATTAAGATGTTTTTGCTCAATTTTACAATCTAAAATTTTTATGATGTATTTACGACCAAAATTCATTAGAGCCAACTAGTCCCGTCAATGCACGTCACTTTTCTATCGATAGGATATTAAGTCGGGTCGTAAAATGAATGTGTTACTGTGCCTGTTGCGGTACATGAATACAATCCGAAAAAAAATATTAAAAAAATATAACTGTTTTCATCAATCGAATTGAGCTGTGTGCACAATTTACTTCATTCTCAAATAGTGTGTCATAACATCCATCGCGTTATTGCTCTGCAATATAAAATCTCCAATATAGAGATAATTTCTTTCACGCGACCATCCATATGCCTAATTACCTCTACGATAGTGCTTTAACTCTTAGCAACCGGAACATCCTCATGCAAACAAGTTAGTATTTCGCCAGTAAATATCAAGGTGAAAATAAAACTGGATATTTAGGCCTAGTCGTCAAACTAGACTAGCATGAAGCAACTACTTTTCGCGACATAAAATCCTTCAAATAAGTATTTTGCTCTACTTAAACTCTAGTCCGCTTAAAACTATAAGCTCAACTCGTTCTGGTTTACCTATACCACATGCAAAACATCATCAATTGCATTTTCTGATGAATTCGTTGCATTGATTAACCAGTCTTTCGCAACTGCTGTACCGATATTGCACATGTATATTATGCATAATGCAACCTCTCTGCCGTGGTCGCGGCACATTTTCGAACTATTATTCTACGACCGATAGTAAGCAGAACTTATACTTTTACAGCAGAATAACTGATTGCTGATGCACAAGTGGATCATGGCAGTGAAGCAAGAAAGTGTGATAAGTCGATATGTTCTGAGTTGCAGCTTACAGTGCAAATGATATACAGTAGATAACACAATATATGGAACGGTTATATATTTATTAACCGTCTCATTTCACAATGAAATTCAGTCAAAACAGGCTGATTTTACAAATTTGCATTTAAAAAATATTATCATTTTAATTTATAACTAGTGTTACGAAAATAAAGCCTGTATTTTAGTATCAATTTGTGCTCATGAAAGATGAGCGATATTAGGGCCAAAACTGAGCTTATAATATCGTACACACACTCCAAATATGTGCATGCTCCTTTTCCTTAGTTTGAAATCTTAATAGTTTTAAATTTGAAATCTTAATAACTAAGCCAAAAAAAGAGAAGTAACAAATCAGTAATGCAATTCAAAAATAAGGTATTAGTCGAAGAACACTTTTTGTGGGAAAAGAAAGAACTTCAAACTGATGTGACTTATGTATATGTATAAGGTTTTTCAATAAGGACAACCATTTTGTATATAAATCATCTTGCCTCGTAAAAGCGTCAAACGATTAAGCTGAAATGTTCAGTATATATTTTAGTGATATTTTAAATACCATTATAATTCTATCAACAAATAATTTTTTTAAAAAATTATAAAAAGTTAGTAACTAAAAATGGGTTTTACCAGTTAAACTGAGAGAATTGTCCGAAAATCAATTGTTTTAGCATGTTGTATACAACAGACTGTTTTAGCATATCGTCATTGACAAAATATCATTATTATTGGCGGGAAATTGACGGAAAATGGCGCCTTATGGGACGTTCAAAGTTAGATGAACGAAGTAGGCCAATGACAGTTAGTAGTTAGTTTTTCCATAGAGAAAGTAATAATTTTCCAGCTTGCAGAATAGAAACAACAGACGCGAAGAATTTAAGAAAGTAAATATGCTACTTTGACTTTTAGCTTCAAAGATGCATTTCTTTAGTTCAATGTTCTACCTTAATTAAAGAATTCTTTAATGGCAAGAGTTCCTAAAACTACAAATAATTCAATTTGTAACACTTCAAATATTATTAGCCAGATCAATATGAATGGGGTTCAATAAAAATATGGTCCAACATTTTGTGTGATCAAACTCAATTTTTTTCAGCGTGATTGCCGGTTTTTACTAAAGTGCTGACAAGAGCTCCTGAGTTTAAAGTTCTGATCTACTCTTTATTGGGTTTCTGAAAAATAGCTGTCCAAACAAGTTTTTTCTCTTCTTTTCCCCCTTTTTATTAACTGTAAGGATCATACATCTTCAAAAACTCCCAATTTGCACTTGCTACCGACCATCATTAGCAGCACCTTGACCAACAACAATGCCTATCAGTAAACGGTCAACTGGTGTCTCTAATGCCTTTTCCTGCCACGACACTTATGACTTGCCGAGGAAACAAACTAACAGTCAACAAAATGTCCCAGATGCAAAAACGCAGCCAGATCAACCAAGAGATAAAAACTGGTCTGAAATATCGGCTCCTCCCAGACACATTTGTGCCGCGAAGTTATCTTATGGTACTTCGCTAGAAGAGGTACTCAACTAAATTTGTCATTATTGTCAGACTTGCCAACAGTCTTTTTGAATTCACGAGCTATTGGATAAAAAAAACCCCAAAAACACTGGTATCATCATCAAAAAAGTATGAATACCGCAGTACTATGTCAAAGAAATGAGAATTAAAATATTTTTTGCAAACTACAGCTTATGAATTACAACTTTATATCATTTGCCTCTCCGAAACCTGGCTGGATTTCGGTTTTCTCAGCTCCAAGCTTCTGACCAACTATTAAATTTTTCGGTTTGATCTTCATCCTAATGTCGTATCTAAGTCTTTCGGTGGTGGTGTCTTTATTACTGTTGTAAATAATATTCCCTCCGAACTATATCCATATTGTTCCGTTCTTCCTTTTATGTTCTTGTCAATAATGGTTCTAGAGCCCACTCATTTTTGTTTCTTGCGAATACATCCCTTGTTCCTGCAGCCAGAATATTTACAAAAAAAACTTTTGGTAGGACTAAATAAATTCAGATTACACTAATTTCAAATTTATAGTCTTTGGAGACTACAATCTGTTAAACTTCAATTGGGCATCGTTTCTTGGTTTCGTTCAACCTCATCCCCATTCCATTTCTCGCGCTTCAAATGTTAGTTTCATTTAAATAACTGCGACCTGGTGGAATTCAACAGTATTTCAAATCGCCTCTACAGACTTGACTTAGTTTTTTTTTAATCTATCATGGCATAGCCTTTTCATCTCTTTGTTTGTATTACCATATCTTGGAGCTGACATAACATTCTTTGGAGGTTTTAATTAGAATAATGTCCCAAGCCATAGCTTAACCTCTGAAAACCCAGATACAACTTCTTTAAAGCAGTCTTTTATGGCCTAAATGCTTTCTTAACACATATTGATTGGTTCAAACATTCTTTCCATCTTGTGATGATTTCCTTGAATCTTTCTATTATTTGCTCCTATTACCTTTCCTCCCAATTTGAATAATCCCATTTGGTTAAACAAAATTAGTATCGTAATAAATTTAAATGATCCGTATTTTCTGTACAGGAACATGCTTTTCACAAACTTAGGGCTGCCACTTTTTATAAATGCTCATTCTTTCATTTTAAAGATTGATAGCTGGTAACTTCAAGCTGTTTTGGGCATAATGCAAACAGCTACGTACCGTTAATTCATCTCTTCACGCATAGCACTTAGAACTCAAATTGCAAATTTCATCTTTTTATCACCTGATACTAGTTCTATTTAATCTATTCGACTGACTAAATAAACTAAATCCTATACTCCCTCCAACCATTCATTCCTTTTTCCTTTCCACATATTACTGAATCTCTGGTAAATAATCTTAGGGCTAATTTTGTTTTCGATAGTTTTTTTTCAATCTTTTTTAAGATGACATGCAATCCACTTTGCTCTACATTAACCATCATCACAATTTATAAGAGCCTAACTGATTATATATTGCCTTCTTGCTGGGAAGAATCCGCAGTTTTTCCCAACCACAAGTCCGGTGACATATTTATTTTCTGTACTACCGTTCGATCTCCTTGCTCCCTTGTTGATTCAAGAGAATAGAACGATATATGCTTGATTATATTATTAATGAATCTGAGAGCCTAGTTGTGAAAGAGCAAGTTATTGAATATCTACAAATCTAGTTTGCCTTAAGAACTTCGTAGGTTGGCAAACATGCAATCTATATTGCATTTTTGATAATAATGTCTTCCTTAGAAAGCTGCAAAATCTTAGGTTCTCTTCGTCTACCAGCCGATGGCTTGAGTCCCACCTCTGTCCTTGTCACGTTAGATATGATTCTTACATATCTACGTTTTTCCAACAATGCACTGGTATACCAAAAGGCTCAGTTTCCGGCGCACTTCTGTGACTATTTTATGTAAACCACCTTCCGACACTCTTTTCTTTTAAACACCTTCACTTTATAGGGACTTAAACCTATTTTTTTCTGAATATTGCTTTCTACTCCAATTTAATCTCACTATTCTTGAAGATTGGTGTCAAGTAACCAAGTTAGAATTCAATATTGGGTTCTGGAAAAAGTTCTGTGTTTTTTTTGGATTAACACTTTTCATATTTGTGGCAAAACTGTATTTACTATTTATACCTTGAACTATCATCTGCGGATTAAAAGGTTATTTAGTGTACGCAAACTTCATTATGTTTTTTTATTTAATTTAACTGAAGAGAAAAATCTCCATATTAGGTCCATATGTTTTTGTGCCACAAAGGTGTGAAAAAAAACCCGGACGCCAAGCAAAAGATATTCGCTGTGAACCGCGAGGAAGCTTTTAGTGAGCAAATTTGTCAGAGATGATTTTCTCGCTTCTGAAATAGGGTTTTAAACGACTCTTCCCACACTGGTCGCCCTGTTACCATTGCAAACGATGTAATCTTTGACTTTATAAAACCGGTTGGCATTTGACAACTTGTGAGATCGCAGAAAGACTCAACATTAATGATTTAACCGTCGCAAAACGACTAAATCAGCTTGGGTTCATAGAAAAGTTCGACGTGAGGGTACCACATGAGTTGTCCGCGCACATCATGTTAAATTGACTTTAACTGTGAATCCCTACTAAAATTGTGTTCCATGAGTTTTGAAGAAAATTGCAACGGAAGGCGAGAAATGGGCTGTTTACAACAACTTCATGTAGGAAATACATATTGGCCCAAGCCAGACCAACAAAGCCTACGGCCAATATGTGTACACCATCTTGGTTTGAGATGGCTACGATTGGTCGATATTGGCCCGCATTCCGATCTGAGTGGATTTTGGGCACCAACATGCACCAACCAAACGGATTTGACAGGCTGAATAGACAACTGAAGCTCACCAGCTCTGGCCATGGTGTAGACAGCAGCATCTGTTCTCGAATTGGCTTGTGGTGGCCCAACCCAAGATGCTCTAGCTTGGGCCAATATGTATTTGAAGCATCAAGCGGAAAAAATCGAGCAATAGCCGAAAAACGTCCGGATTTGACTAACAGAAGAGGGGCCCCTTTTCACCACGCCAACGCTAGACTCTATGCTTCTCTACAAACGAAACAAACGCTTTAGAGATTCGGCTGGAAAGTAATGCAACACCCACTTTACTCACCTTGATAAGCTTTTGCGCAACAAGTAACAGAGTTTTATGAACGTAGCATCATATGCTTGCTAGAGCGTTGGCAGAAGGTTGTTGAAATGATTAGGTAATATCTGGTTCAGTAAATAAAGTTTGAAGAATAACAAAAAATACCCTTTCTTTTGGTACGAAAACTGGCAGTATTTTTTGCACAGCCCATTAGAAGTAGATGCTAAGCCGCAGTATATTTCTTAAACATCAATTCAAGAGTTTTTAAGTACAAGCTACATTACTATCTCCTCTTAACTCCCAATAATGTACGTGATCCTTGGGTCAGATTTGGCAGCCATCTCAGATTTGACTTACATATTCTTAATATTGTCATGTTTCACCTATATACTGTCATTCTAGGTTAGGTTAGGTTAGTGAAGAGGGCTGCCGGGAACGCGGCCAGCATTAGGCCACCAGTTTGGGCCCATTTGCCACCTTCATAGACAATCACACGCATTCACAATTACGGCCATGGCACTGGCGGGATTCGAACCCGCAGGCCTCGTAGCACGCTGCTTTTCGGCCAGACGCCTTAGCGAGCAGAGCTACCGGACCCCCTTACTGTCATTCTAAGTCTTTCAAATATTTCACACCAATTAAACCTTTCTTAATTCTCTATTCATCACTGTTCACGTCCATACTTGAATATGCATCAATTGTAGGGTCTTCTCAACATAACTGTGACCAAAATTCCTTTCCGACTTTGTCCAACGTAAATTTACATACACCATATTATTTAAGCATAACCTTCTTTGGTTAGACTGTCACTCAACTAAGCCAAATTGACCATCATTTGTTGTCCCCTAGTCGTATTTGACTAGATAAGTGTTTCCCGCAAATGTTTTCCTCAGACCTATCTAATCGTCCGAAGTGTCATCAGATCCTTCTTCGAAACCCTTGCCATGACACTCGTTACTCAGAAACTTTCGCACCTTAATTTGCGAAATCTTATTCCTACCATCACTTGTTACTGCTAAAATTAATGAGAGCTCACAAATCATTAAAGCATAGCTCTCCACTTCCGGTGCTACTGCAATTCATTAATCGTTTAAAACTTGTAATCAACGTAAATAAAATAAATGAATGACTCATTCTTTCCTAGATTGAGAATAGCTATTGAGATTAATGTCTCAGTTCTCAATATCGTGTAATTTCTATGCTATTCAGGGCTAGACTACAGCTGATTGGTTTGTGGAAACAAAATTTTTAGATACAATCAGTGTAAGTGAAAGCTTCACAGACTTCATTACTCCTATTTCTAAGTGAACTTTGTAGCGTATTTAATTTTTGCTGCCACCATTTTTTTTTAGACTCAAAGCGTGATTATATTTCACTTTTTTGTGAAACAATCAGTCAACTTTATTTAAGAACGCAGCGATAAATCCAATTCCCATTTAATAACATCATAAATCAACTTACATTTTCCTTTTTGTTTTGTCTGAAACGCGAAGTTCCGCTACACGTTTTATTTTACGCCTCTTGAACAACGAATGTTCAATTTTCTTCCCGGCCCACTGTAAAAGATACAAAGATGCATTGCAAAGATTCGCGATCAATATTGGCTATGCCATCCGCGAAGATGCGCTGATGGTTGATCTTCGCATGATGTTTGCACCTACTCGTGCCTATAACCATTCCATCACCTGACTGCATGGTTGGTGTGCTCACTGGCAAGCTGGTGGTCAATTCAGATGAGAAATAAAGCCATGCATGCTTCTTAGCCATATTCCAAGCTTAAATCGATGCGACCACCGATCGGTGGTAAAAAGAGAATCCACTAGCGGAACACGAAACTGTTACTTCGCTCACCTGGTATTCGCGTTCGGTTACTATAGGAGTGCAGGTCGGTCATATGATTTCTTTCTTTTTCATCTTTTTCTGGTGTCTTGCTACTTCTTTTCGCGGTTACTCCGAACGTATTTTGTGCTTGCTTTTTTTGTACGCTTCAGCACAATATAATTTATTAGAAACAAGTGCATGGCTTGTTCAGTATATGGATGGAGTTGGTCCAATCTGACTTGCACATAAGTGATCAACAAACACAGATTCATCATTTGCGACTACTGACCTACTCCGATCGGCGCCAAGATGTACGCAGTGATTGGAATTGTTCTTTGCCGGTAGAAGCTCTATGTGAACAATTGATGGTTGGGCTCAGTCAGTGATAATCAGTGAATCAATTCGTAGTTCAGTGGCAATCAAAAAAAAAAAATTGAATTTACCAAACGATACAATAAAAGTGCGATGCATAGAAAAAGTGTTATAAATTGTGGAAAATAATTCTAAAAGTGGTTGGCCAATATTTTTGTTTGACCTAAAAGAGTGGCCCAAGACATATATAATTCATTTAATTGCAAAAGAATACTTACAACAGTTTTCATATGTTCGACTACTTTTCACCCACTAATGCTAAGAAGAATATCGTAGCCAAGATGTCAAGCACGGCGGCTTACAGACGCAGCAAGTCCAGGAGTAAATCTGGTTGCGGAATGCGTCCCGCTAGTAGTATATCAGGCCATTACTCGTACAGTAGTGACAATAGCTATTACAGTAATCGTAATAGTAGCTGCAATAGAAAAGCGTATTGCAATAACAGACCGGGTATTGTAAAGGAAATGAACACGAGGCGAATCGATACTGTAAGGTTAGTGCTTGAAAGTTTGTGTTCAAATTTTATCAGTTCATTTACCATCAATTGTCAATTATATGGACACAATACAGATCGATACTTTGAATTTAAAATTAATGATGGTTTGATTAACGAACTATAATTTTTTTTTATTTTAAGCTGCCACTCGTACTTAGTTGTAGTAATAACTGCGCAATTCAAAAAACATTTCAAAATAAAATATTTTTTTTATTAAAACCCCCTTTTTGGATGTTTCAAAGCGATCGTTTATGATCTTTAGCATGAATGATTAATTCTAGCATTTTGTCTTTATATTTGATTATATGGAAACGTTTTACAATTATTTTTTAGTCAGCGCACGGACCTTATTTCAGAGTATAGAAAGTAAATTTTAAACATTGAGTTTTATTCCACCATGTTTTTGATTTCTTTGTTTAAGTACTTATGCTCAAAGTATTATTAGGAGTGTTTTTTTTTTTTTAATTTTGCCCAAAATTTTTTCTTCACGAAACTGACCTAAAAGCACTCCTAACGCGGTATATAACTTCATTGCATATTTTCACAAAAATTAACACAAAAAACTGGTTTAACAAACATGTTTTTTAAAATAATTTTTTAAAAACATGTTTTTTAAAATAATTTTTAATTGGGTATGAAGTGGGCGTCGTTTTATTTTATTTCCTGCGTGAACCTTCACGTAAATTGCTTGCTGCAGGGTTAGTATAATGTTTGTCTTATTTTGTTCCAGCTGGCAACTGGCTGGCAAATTTTATTTTTCATTAGACGTTCATTTTAATGACTTTGTTTTCCATTCCATGGCCAATTTTCATTTTGTTTAATAAGATCCCAGCAGGAGTCGGTTGAGTTCTTCCTTTATAACATTTATGCTGAGTTTTTATTTCGGTGCTGTGTTGCTGTTGTATGCGAAATCAAGACGAACAATGGTGGTTGGTCTCTTGAAATATTTTTCTTATAACACAATTTGCGCGTTCTTGAACATTTTTAGTATTATCAATTTGAGAATCCTTTGCTTAAAAATTATTAAAACTCTAGCGCAGAGGAGCCACAAGAAAGACTGATTTTCGAAGATAAGCTGGTGAAATGCATAGATTTCAAATTAATTTCAAGTTTGGATCAACTTAATCTGTGGATTTTTTTATAGGTATGAAATTGTGTTGAGGGCTGTCGTTTGAAAAGTATCAAAATTTGGGGAAAATAAGCATTTGCTGGTTACTTTGATCGTAAGATGCTTAATTTGTTAAGAGTATCTCTTTGTACGAAAATTATCAAAATTCATTTTGCTGGCAACTCTTAACTAGTACCGTACTTAAAAATTTATCAAACTTGCTTTAGCAACTTGCAATTTAGCAACTTGCTCTGTGAATTTTGTTTCAATCCGATGATTGCATCGGAATTTATAGGGGTGGAAAATGTTTTCGGTGAAGAAAATTCAATGGACGCATTCATGTTTAACAGGATTAATTATGTGTGATTTTGGATGAATGATTCCTTGATGCTCCATCCTATCGAGCTTAGAACCGGTGTTCACAAGATTCTATTCTGGTTCGCCTCCTCTTCCGGTTATTTGTGAATGATCTGCCGCCGCTTCTTTCTTGTGAATGTCTATTTTATGCCGATGATCTGAAACTCTTCGTGGCTATAATGTCCATTGATGACTGTATCCTTGTTCAATCCAACTTTAAAATCCTCGAAAGCTGATGTAAGGCAAGCAAGCTTCTTCTGAATACAAAGAAATGCCAAACACTGCTTTTTTAAAAGCTCAGATTTGATGTTCATATCTCGGATTTAACCAACCGAGCCTATAAACTGTCAGATTTTATCTTTAGATCTTCGCAAATAGTCAAATCCATGCATCCAACCTTACTTTCATATTCTTCCTTGTCCGGTCATTTCTAGAATATGCATCTTTTGTGTGGTCTCCTCAATATGAATATGATAAAAAAAACCCGTTGAATCCGTACAAAGGAAATTCACTCCTTCGCTACTTTACAAGCAAGGTATTCGCCGTTTAAATTCTAATAATCAAGTTTGATACACTATCTTCCCGTCGTATTAATCACGATTAATGCTTTCTTTTCCAAATCTGTCACAACCATTTACATCATCCTATTTATGAAGATATAAACTTCCTAGAAACTCTTGAAGTATTGTTTACGGGATCGTCAGTCTACTTTAATTCCCCTTTAAAAAATTTAACAAGAACATACGAGTATAACTCTTCCCAGCTTGGTCCTTTACCTCAATCCTTTGAAATATTTAACACTATGTTAAAAACTAGAAAATTTACAGCATGTAATTGGAATATTATCTGTATGTTGTATGTATATTAATAAATAAATAAATAAATATGCGAGTAACTCTGTGCATAGTGAAAGCAAAAACCTAAACAAAACATCCTTCAAATCATCGAGTCTCCTGAACAAGTTTTGCATTTCAAAAAAACAGGCAAACAATAATTTTTCTGATAATGTCAAAGCTTAGGGGGTTATCCTTTGAAGCGACGGCTTAGGTCTGACTATAGAAAGTCACAGTTGAGAGAAACTGATATCAATTATCCCATTATTCTTTAAGTGGCAGACTTTTTTCCTTACTTTTTGAAGCGCTGGTGCTATGCTCAGTTATGCTGTAATTAGTAGGGATATAAATACTTTCAAACCATTGAACGCACGTACTGCGCCATGAGTATTGAACGCATGGTGGTTTCGCCATATGAGTTTTGGCCGATGGTCTTTGTGTTGTTTGGGGAATTAATAGCAGTCTCAGTCAACTCATTGTCATCGAGTGGACAAACAGAAATAACCACATCACTGGAATAGCGCTTCATAAGTGCAAAATTAAAAAAGGTGTTCCGGTTGGGCTGTGGAATCAGCCGAAAATTTGTGTGTTAAATTATTCGGGGATATTGGTGATGTGAAAAACCACCCAAGAAATTTTCAATGTACGCACGCTGGAGACCCTCAAAGCCATAAAAAATTGCTCCGAAAACAGAAAAATATATAATATTCAGGGTCAGCTCACAAGACCAGAACTACTCAGGCCTGGCTTGAGAGGCACGTACCTGTATTTTTGAGTCCAGATAATGGCCTTCCAACAGCCCCAACTTCTATCCACTGGATTACAAGTTATAAACGGGTTTGGAGGATATGGTCTGCCATAGAAGATACAACAACATTGAATCCGTCAAATCTGCCCTGATCGAAGCTTTGAACAATTTTCCTCTATGTAAGCTGCATGCTGCGAAGGCGTAAGGTGGCCTTTTCGAATGATTTTTTTTTTAAATATGTGAGCTAATAATCGATAAACATTTCAAAAAAAAAACTCGGAAGACAGTATTTATGTCCCTACTAAGTATAAAGTTTTTAAGGTGATCCTTAATTATTGAAGCACTGGTATATATGCAGTCACCAAATCCTTAAGAAAATTCAAACACACGGGTAGTAGATCGTTGCTTCAGACTAGCGAGCTACGTCACCGACCTGCCTGAATACTTTGAACCTTTGCAACTATTTTTAATTCTTTACAACTTAAAATCTCTGTCCTCTGTCAAATCGAAATTGTTGATCCCCATAAGGACGGTGACTTTTCACCAAATCAACTATACCTTGAGAATTCGAAATTTCCATTCATGAGAAGTGACGATCAACATGCTTGTTTCGCCAGTGGCTATAAATCTTCCCGAAAAATTTTTAGTATAATATATAAATTAACTATGCGTCCAATTATAACGACCAATTATACACAGCTGTGTAAAATATCAAGCCTTCGAAAGAATATAAATTTATATACATACTACCCTCAAATCTAGATTAGGCCAAGAAATTTTCAAACAGTCCTCGTATACAAAGAAATATGAATTCGGGCGATGTAATTCTAGCACTAAATTTTTTTCGAAATTCAGCGGAAAAATCAAGAAAAATTGCTTTGAATACTTAAAGTGTACTGATATGTAATCAAACGAAATCTATTCTATATTGTTTATTCAACATACAAATTACTGAAAATTTTCAAAATGGATTAAATAATAATAATTTCAATAATTTTGTTTTTATTTTACGATCAGCTATTAACCTTAAGCACATCTGAAAAAAGCACATACAAAACTCTCACTGAAAATAATGCCCACACACACATGAAAGTAGTTTCATCAATTAACACTTAATAACAATACACGGATAGCCATTAAAAGCTACAGTCAATGATAGAATGATGAATAGCAGTTAATTTACAATAGTCTCATAAATCTATCATCTATGCATCTCATCTGCCTGTTAAAAAAAACTCAATCTTAAAAATCATCTCAAACAGCATCTATGCATAGCATTAAATCATTTGAATTTGGCAAAAAACTATCAAACAAAAGTGAAACTGCATGCAGCGAAATACATTAAAGACAGTCTGTATGATGTGATTCATATGTGTCTATATGATGTGATTCAATTAATCAAACATGGCGAAGTTAGTTTTGGCTAAAAATATTATCGATGCCCAAAACTTGCCCAAGACCACATAATTTAACCAAGAATAGAATAACTGTAACGGTATCAAACCAAATTCGATTGAATTCCACTTCAGCTTTCACTGTTCTATCGTGTGTTATGTTTGGATATTTCTTTTAACTAGTTTACGCGTTTTTTGATGATGTTGCGTATCTGAGCATCGGAATTATTTAGCAGTATCGGTCTTGCCTAATAGATTTTCTTAGTTATCTTCGTCACATTTCTAAGATACTTCTGAAAGCTAAAATTTTATTGATGAAATATGATCCAGTTTGTCAAAAATAAGAGTAAATACTGATTGAATTTTGATATATCAACTAATCAAAAACTATTGTCTTCATCGATGTAGTTACTCTTGAAAAAAATTGTACAGCTTTATTATTTGGTTTTGTGCAAATCAAAAGTTTTATGTTGAAATTCGAATCAATCTAGATTTCGATCAAAGTGTGTGAATGAGTGCGTTCTGAATAGAATGAATTCAGAAGTGATTTGAAGAATAGCAGATTTTTTCTCTCTCAATACGTCGAAGTAGATTGTGGAAAATTTCCTTTTAATTTGCTCTAAATTGATTATAAAGGAAACAACAAAAAAAACCCAACTCGGTTTTCCGTTGTCATCTTCAAAAATATGGAATTCATTCTTTTTAGATTGATTTTGTATTGTTTTGCTGCAAAGAAAGACAATGATTACGTAGTGAGAGGTCATAGACATGTGTATCAAATAGATCAACAAATAAGTTCAAACACTGTGCATTTAATACACAAGCTTTTTGTTCGTAGTGGAACAGTTTATAGTAATACGTATGTACGTTTTCTTGAAATACTTGTATACTTGCTCAATGCTATAAACAACACGCTTCGTTAAATGCTTTTATATTTACTATATATTACGCGGTAGTTTAGACGAAATTGGCATTGCTTCACTTTCATCGAAGCTGTATAAAACTGTAAAATGTTACGGAACAACTATATGCAACATATGAGCCCCATTGGGCGTTTATCCGTCCATCAGACTTTTTCCATGGGCGTAGTATTAACAAATAAATAGTGTAACCGGCTTCTAATAGGACATTATATCGATAGTTTTGATTTTCCTAATTATTTAATGTGTGTTTAGAGTCATAAATACAAAATTTCAAACAAATGGTGAATCACTCTTTCATTTCATCTTGGCCTACAGCTTGTATGTATATTACAAATGTGTGCATCAAGCTGACCTTCATCATCTAAAAACGGAGATAGGACTTATCTTAATCAGCAGGCAGCACACACATCTCCTGAATGAATAGAAAGTCATACAGAAGTGTTTGTTCTCTGATCATAGTTACATTTCATTTAATAAGAGCGGTGCAAGCTCGACTCAGTAGGTAGCTTTTGATAATTCAAATCCCTGATCCGATCTTCACGGGAATTTTGTTTCTGGGAAGCTTTTAATGTTGACGGGATCTAAATCAAGTGATTAGAACTCTTGTGAGCAATCTATACTTTGCAGCTAGGTTAGCATGCAAACCATCAGAGGGAACTTAAACTCCTTTAATGGAAGTGTGAAAATCACCATCCTGCAGAGATAGCGCCGCAAATAGTTGAACAGCGTAAAAAAATATAATGGCTGCTCTGTGTTTAAAATAAAACTGAAGGTTTTAGGTATGCCGTACGCTAGGCAAAAAAAATCCTCGTAGAGAACTTTCTGTGGCAAGATAGACGGTGCCAATGAGTCAATTCGCCTTTGTAAGGTGGTCACTATGACGACAGCTACACGGTTGAAAATTTTGGGGTAAAATCCATTATTTTTCTATAAATGCGGCCTTATAACATTGATCTATACTAAATTTCGCATATTTATGATAAAATTAGCTTTTATAGTTCATTTCTATATGAAAAATATATATTTCTTATGCATCTCTGAAAATCAATTTCACTTTTACACCATATATTTATAAAGTTTATATTACGTTTGTTAAAATGTATATCTTTTGCTTATTGATTTGATCTATCAGTGATATCAATTAGCTTCTACGCATATAATTCGTTTCGTTTCGTTTGAAAAACGCATATTTATAACATATTGAGCATCAAATTTACACCAACTTGGTGTAAAAAAAGTAACACGCATAAACTGCAGCATTGATTGTGCAATAGTTGACGATGCAGAGAATTAGTTTTGAGGGTACTTAGAAGGTGTGAATTACTTAGTTTGTGTATGATAGTTGTCCGTATTAAGTGAAATGTTGTTCGAAGGACTGTTTCTTACGGTTGAATATCCCGAAATTAGGAAAATTGTGCGTTTTAAAAAGTGTACGTCGGATGGTGTTGATCGCTTATCTTACAAAGATTTCGTTCTTTCGGTTTTAGATGGTACTAATGTTTCACTTAGCGATTTTTTGTGTTTTAAAAATAAAGTTGGAGTGGAAATAAAAGAGGACATATTTATGCAGTATTTGTGTCAATTTTATAGCCATCCAGACTTTATTCTGAAAGTTCATTTTAAAAAAGGCGTAGAAAGTGAGAGTGATAATGAATGTGCAGTGCCTGTGAAACGTTCAAATGCAGAAATCGGTCCAAATTTAATAGCAACATCTGACTCTCTTAAATCGTATTTAAAAACAAAAAAAAATCGGTCTTGACGTTTTGAATATTTATAGTGATAAGGGCTTTCTGACAGAAAAAGAACAAAGAATCGTAATAAAGTTAATAGCATCTTATGTGCAGGAAACATTCGGTTTTAAGCCAAGTAAAGAAGAACAACTAGCCGTAGCAAACTCATGTGTTTAAATTTTTCCTTGTTTTACCTTGGACGTATTGCATAATGAAAGCAATAATGGATTTTTGCAAATAAAATTGAAAAATGATAGAAAACGAAAAAAAAATATTGAAAATGAAATAAGAGGTGTTGAAGCTAAAACAATAACTGAACAAGTTAGTTCGTCTGTGTTAAAAGACGTGGAAATTATAAAAAGTGCAATCTTGCCAGAAGAAATTGAAATTGTCAAAGCTAAGCTAGAGGCAACACTGAACTATCGACGAGAATTTGTCAAACAAAATAATAATTTTGAAATCTCTACAGTCTACTTTGCATGCCCAGAATTGGTAAGTTTAGGTATTATATGAGATGCTAAAATTTAATATAATATTTTATTTTGAAGATATCCTATGATTTTGAGTTGAGCTTTGGAGTAACCCAATTTTGTGAAACATGGGCGGATAGCTATCAGTCCTGTATGTTTACAGTGATAAAAAAACGGGAAAGAAGATACTGTACACAGAAGCTGATAGAGAAAAAGGTTTAAATAATATTTACTTAAATCTACATTCAAAATGCAAAAATAAAACATAACTACATTAAATAATCATTATTGCATAGATTGGAATGGTCAAACAATTTCAATATTGAATCTCCTGCGGCTTTTGCCTCCCGCTCCTTGTGGTAAAAAAAAGCAAAATAGGTTATCTGACGAAAATGCTGTTGAAAGAATCATTCAGTTTAAGAGAGTAAGTTATCATTTACCTTAAATTTAAATAGCTCTTTTTAATCGTTTTCTTTTGTATTATATGTGACATTCAGAGAGGATCGACGAATGAAACTTACTTACAAGGCTCTACTGGAAGATCTCCTTATATTATTGCAGTAGGTGACGACAAAAGTAATATTCAACAATACTTTATCGTGGCTGATAGCCAAATAATACCCTTGAAGTCGTCTTTTGATTTTCTGCACGCCCTGGATTTAGTATTTAAGCTACACTTTATTTGCATCATTGAGTACGATTCAAATGTTAGATCGTTTTGGCTGTATATACAAAGCTACTTATATAAGATAACAGCACGAAGTATGACAAGCATAATAAAAGATCTCCATTCGAAATTTTGCACTGAGATAAAGGATTTAAAAAAATCTAATTAATAGCTTCTCCGCATCTCTAGTAAGCATTATATCCTTAAATATCAGAGCCAAAACATCTAAAATTTTTAAAATAATGAACTGATTCTCTTAATGTAATCACCAAAAGTAATTTCTAGCAGAGAAAAAAAAAACCCATAACAATTTTTAAGAAAATAATACTCAAAATATGAATTTATACTAAAATACCAAATCAATTTGCGCTATTTGTCACTTAGGTTGCTTACTTAATGATCTTAACGTAGAAAATATCGACACATTTAAATGATTCAGGTGAATACCTGTTAAGTTTTGGTTTGAGAAAGCTCCCCATATTCACTATTACAATATACATATAAGATAACGCAGTGTTACATGAATAACATATACTCTATTCTATGAATAACATATGTGTATACTCATATTCTTTAAACTTCCAACCAAATAGTTTTCAAATTGCAGTTTAATTCTTCTGTAGGGTGAATAATTTTACGTGTTTTCTTTGTAAAAAATCTTATCAGAATTTTTCTAAAATCACAAAACATTTAAAGCTTGTACATTTACTGTTAGATTCGAAGTTTTTGACATTGAAATGTGTTTCTAACGCAACGTGCAACTCAGAATTTAATACTTACAGCGGTTTAAGAAAACATTCATTAAAATGTCATCTTAAAACTAGAGTTATTCTAACCTGCAATAATAATATAAATTTGGGAAATGACAATGAAAGTACCCCAAACACGGTGAAAGAGCAAGATCATAATATTTTGAATAAAACTTACATTGCCACTCAAAATTTGGAATCAATCGTGGCGAGGCTTGATAATTTCACAAAAGCTATAACCTCGTTGGGACTACCAGAATTTACTATAGACAAAAAAAAACAATGCTTCTCGTTACTTGTACCTTACTACTTTACCATTTCATTTTTTTTTTTTCATTTTATAAAGATTTTTAATACTGTTAAATTAGCTATATATGTGTATGTAAAAGAAATGTACTGAGATCTTGAATAAAATATAATTGCCAAATTAAGCAGTGTTTAATTGTTTGTTACTTAAGATTGACCTTACTTTTTTATGTTTGGAAATGGATTTACAAACATGAAAACAAGCAAACACTTAAATATAATTGGAAAGCTATGTTTGCTATGTCAGTGTAAATTATATGCTTCTTTTCAATATTCATTTACAAATTAACCCAATTTATCTTATTTCAACTTTTCCCAGACATAAACATCATGTATAAAACATGTGAATCGATTTGATATATTTCATTATTAAATGGCATAGTAAATTTTATATCAATATGATATTCGCCATAGTAAACAAATTTATAATCATTTTATATCATGTTTATATTTAGCTTTATCGAAAACATTGATATAAACTGTTTATAAAAACTATAACTTAAAAGTTTGTGTTTGATATTGTTTGCATTTATCTATTTGATATATTTTTTAGCTGGATTTTTATGTATATATTTTTTTATCAAAATAACACCATATTTTTCAACCGTGTAGACTAATTCAAGCACTGATATACTGAATTTCCTCACGGGAGAATCACATTCCCTCAAAATCTTCGGCGCATCAAGAAGAACTCGCCATCAGTTTTCGCTGCCTCGCAGAATCTCAAACTCCCAATTGAGGTCGGTCGTAAGCTCCCTCGAGCCGATGACGCTTTTCTAGCTCATATCCAACAATCTATAAAAATAACGCTGCCACAGCTGAGGGAGATACGTAATGCATCTTTTTCATATATTTTCGTCAGCTGACGTGAAATAAAAGTGATGTTAAATTCATGCAGTAGTAAAAGTTGCACACGCTAAACCTAAATACTGTCGTCTGATGTATCTTAGCTGTTTTGCTCATTTATTACCACCTAAAAATTTAAATTGGTCCTATGTTAATCTTGCAGTGCCAAAGGTAAATCTGTTGAAATTGCTCTTGGTGCCCTCATTGAACAAATTGAAAAATGTTTCGCTTTTAAGGAGGACGTGCTTGCAATAATCGTAGAAATTGATTTGACAACAGGTCTAAAGCGGTTCTGAAGACTCTCGAAAGACTTGATATTGATACGCGACTGATAGTTTTAATTGAGTAGTTCCGCAAGAACAGAGAAGTATCCTCTTCAGTAGAGAATGCGACGAAAAGTCAAAACGGATACACGTTCTTTCTGCTTTTATGTGGAAGATTACAGTAAATACTATTCTTAAAATGCTAGACTGTGCTGGCTATTAAATGGTTGATTATGCAAGCGCCATATACAATCTGTCTCCGATGCTTAGTGACAGCCTTGACATACTTTCACGTTGAGCAGTGCCACGGAGCTAATATAATTTACCAGAATGTACAAAGTTCTTCGATTTGACTTGCTGAAATTAAACGTCTCCTTTCACCTGTGCCCAAGGGTTAAATATTTGAGACTACTTCTTGACTTGAAACTCCTATGGAAGGACAAAACAGCAGAAAAAAACACGAAAGGAGCGCAATTCGACTTGCAGCCTCGCATTGCTGCTGGGCTTTATGTCACTATAGTGGAGCCGATACTACTCTATGGGTTCATGGCAAGCTACTCCTGAATCTATCTAACAACTAATGCATGACAAATTGTGAAGACTGGCCGCACTTTTGGCAATGAAAGCCCTCCAAATTGCCCCTAGTTGCCAACCAATCTAATAATCTTACAGCAAGCTAACATGGCTAGTGTGAGACTGCATTTGATCGTGAATGAACAAGATCTGTTGTTGGCTATGCTAGGATTTTATATGAGAAAGTTTCGTTCCAGCGGACATTGACTACACAAATCCGGACACTCCAATGTAATTCGAGTTTTCAAGTCGCAGTCCGGGTAAGATTGAATAAAGTTATAGTGCCCTCCCCGAGAATCAGCTTATTTATGTGCATGCTATAGCTTTAGCTCGAAACTGATAAATAACCTTGACAGTGGTATATACTCGGATAAACTCAATCTTTGACGGTCTTTTCATCTCCCGGACCATTGTAGTGTCTTTCAAGTAGAAGTGTTAGCGTTTTATCAGGCTTTTGCGTTATCAAATATTCGGAGTCAATATTGGTATTTTCACTGATAGGTGAGCAGCTACAACTTTGCTGGTCTTTGCACGATTTATAAGAGATATAGATTTTTCTTGAACACCGCGGATTTCTTAGGGAGATGTCGGCACATTCGGCATTCCTTGGCTGAAGAATGCTCAGTGCGGTCACATAACTGTCCTGGTCTTCGATGGGTAAAAGCTTCTGCTAAGAGGATCATGACTTGTTGTGCTCTAATTGTTCAAGTGCGAGGAGTTAAAGCGGGGGAAGATAAAGCTGGACGTCTAGCATTAATACCAAATAATACAGGAGCAACCAATCGCTGAACTGTACTCGTTATTTTAGTAAAGGCTGCTTTTTTCCATTGCCCGTCACCAAGTAAGAGAGCCGTAGGCAAGGATCGAGCCTGCTATCACCGTGTAGATCCAGTGCGTTAGATTAGGGTCATAGTGCCATGTTTTAACCACCATTTTCTTACCCACGGAAATTGCTTTGCTTGCTTTCTTTACTTTTTTCTCTAGATGCACTTTCTAAATTACTTTCTAAATGACTTTCTAAATGCCTGATGTAAGACCCAAGCACTAAATGTGCGACTTGAGATTTTTTAAGTGTCACTACACTTGATTTTTTCCTATCTCAGAAATCTTGTAAGCCAGCTTTAGAACACATTCGATGAGCTGGCGAAAGGTGTGCGAAAACCTACCTGAGACTATGATCTCTATGAATCGTTTTAATGTGTTTTCAATCGTTCTAATGTTTTTTTCAGTTTGTGTTCCTGAGGTAACAAAACACGCGAGAATTGCAAATTGAACTAAAATGCAGGTTAAAGTTTGTGCATCCATGATCAGAGAAAGATGGTCCTTCAAAGACCCTCCAGTTCTCCATTAGCCATTCATTGGACTCCTCATGCAGAATGATATATCGCACAGAGAGGGCACCTATAGAAAGAAACATTCAATTATAATTTACAATAAAGCTAAGTAAAGACTAGCCTCTTTCACAAATGTGCTTATTGCCTCAAACGACGTAATGCACATTAGCAGCAGCTCTTATGAGCATCAAATTCCTTTTCCCATGCGACTCCGTGGAGAATTTTGTCAGTTTTGTCGTCTGCCATGTAATAGCTTGGAGTTCCTCTATAAAGGAACCGGCACTAGTTTTGTCACATCTTTGATTTGATTTGTCAGCTACTGTGTTCCATTGTCCATTAAGGATTCTTGGACCAAAACTACTGTTTCTAGCGATGATGTTCCTATTGCTCTGTATCGTCTTGCGCACCCCTGGCGATCGCCGATACTGCATAGATGACTCCCTGCACCCCAAGCTCATTTCTATTCTCGTCATGTATACGTGTTTCTGGATTCAGGGTCTCCTTCCTTAGATCTGTTCCTAGCAAGGAAGCAACACATTTGGCTTGTTGAGTCAGAACCGTTAGTCTCTCCTACCAATGACAAGATGGAAAATCGTCAGCAGTTTTGTTAAAAGCATAAAGACTTTAATATCATAAAAGCAGATCAGACAAGACGATACCGAGCAACGGGAACAGCATTGCTAGAAACAGTTGAATGGGTCTAAGAATCCTTGAGGGACAATGGAAGACAGGGAAACAGTGACTCCGATAAATCAAATAAGGCATAAAAAGTACGATTCATCATTAAAGAAGAGTTACAGGACGTGGAGGCTCTCACTTACTGCCTTGATTGAATTTGTGAAAACATGGGATGTTAACGGCATTAACGTCCTGCTTAAATTTTCCTTATTGTGGGAGAGCACTCGACCTTGTTAATGAGTTTGTTGTGATGTTAAATTAATTCGGGCTTTTAAAGAGCAAAACATAGTTGAGGGTGTCAGTAGTATATTACGTTGAAGACAAATCGTGCAAATCAAAAATCAAATCTTGTAAAAAGCAGTAAATAAAAGATCGGGTAAAATATAAGATAAATTCCAAAACAATGAAAATTTTCGATCACGAAGACTAATACCGGATTTGATTGATGATTATGCTTAAATTGTTTTTGCTAATAAGCTTTGGAGCACTCTATTTTATTTGTATATCCTGAAAATAGCTTGAAGTCTAATTTTCAAAGTCTGGAATTCAATGGCTACCAAAATTTATTAAACTGGTGTTTATTATTTATTTATATTGGAGATTCATATTCTTGATTTACAGACTAACAATATGACACAGTTTTAACGTCTGCGGTTGGCTTGTTATAAACTTACTGCACTTACCTAAAGCTAAGTTATACCTAACCTTACCTAATCAGTCCTAAACTTAACATGTGTCTTAATTCTGCTCCGTCCGGCTATTCGATAAGCAAACATAAGTAGGCACCCTCCACTTTTTCTGAAGCTTCAAAATTTGATCGTATAGCTACAAAACGACGAGTTGTGGTACACTTTTCCGCCATATGCCAAACCTCTTCCAAATAAATTCTCTCAAAGATTTATACCAGTAGATGCAAAAATATTTTCAAACTTAAATTTAAGCATTATTGAATATCTTTATGTTTAGTCAATATTAAATATCGACATATCAAAAGTATTTTATCATAAAAACCACCCTGCAGAATTAAAAGTCACAGACTAGTAAATTGGAATGAACTACAAATCAAACTTAATAATTTATGTGCTATTATTCAGGCATTTTGCGTGAAAAGCAAGTCCAACCTTGAATCAAAAATGAGGTTTTGCGGTAATTCTTAATTTCGTTTCGACGGAATGTGATAAAATTTGAGCAAATATTTCCGCAGTAAACGTCGTCGACATTATTCAAAATTTGAAATGTGGTTAAGCAAGAAATAATCTAAGCAAATTTGAATATCATCATCGTCATTTTTGAATCTCCTAGCTAATATTGTTGAATAGGCTCACAGCATTTCTGTGTAACCTGAAACTTTATTTCAGCCGAGTCTAAATGTCTCGAACAAAGTGTTTCATCTTTTCTGTCATTAGTTGTTGAGTATTTTCTGTGTCGCAATTTTAACTCGTAGTCAAATAATAAATATTTGCAAACTGCGACATCTAACACACGTTTTTCATTCTTTAAGGCAAGCAAGCTTGAATGGAAAAATCCAGTCTAAATTTGGAAATAACACAAACAGTAGTAAAACGCAACTAACTGATCCAACCATTGAAATGAAAAACAAAAGCTACAAACGATCGAAATCTTGTGTAATCTGTCTGGAAGCTAGAATAAATATTTAATTTCATATTGAAATCCCATAATAGGATTAAATCGAAAATATGTATTTTTCTTCAAACCGCTATACTATCACATTCAATTTGTTATAGTCTTGCGTTATGTGCACTGACCAACTGACGTATTAAATTTACCGTTCTTCAAACAGCCTGAAAATAAACAAACAGTATTTTAACCATCTCTTCTGCATAGTTAGTTCGAAAATGCAAATTATTACTTCATATTTTAATTTCCATTTTATATTCTGCGCTGAAATATTTTGAAACAGAAACTTTTGTAGCATCTTGTATTTTGTATCTTTTTTCTTCTCATTATCCAAATATCTAAGTAGGTATCAATAAGGTCTAATTTGCAAACTACTGATTTTTCTGGCATTGTGCGAAATGAAAGTCTGATAATAACACATATTGAAATGTTTGCACGTATATTTTAGATTTGTTTTCAATTGAAATGAAATTCACAGAATGTATGTATGTACCTCGTGTACGGAGTCTTGATTTGAACATAAGTAGGAATGAATGGAAACGGAAACAAATTTGTTTGTGTTGCTAGTCGAAATAATATCGACGAAAGTATTATTAATAGTAGTAATAGTTGTTTAAAAGCAACAATGAGAATAATTTCGATTTGAGTTCCCGCTAATTCATATTTATGCATACATTATTACCAATGATGGATGTGTATACATGCATCTGATGCTACCTATGAAAAAGCTCGTGATTTTAAATGATTTGGATTTCGAAAGTGCAATGACTAGAGTATTTTTCAATGTAATTATGCTTAAAAACAAATTGTGAATGCATAGCGATTAAAAGGGCGATAATGTTCGAGTTAATGAAATAAAGAGATACTAATGGGATGTTTCGATTGCATAAATGCTCTTTATATGTGAGGTTTTATGCAACAATAATTAAATTAACGCTATTTAATTTTGGCAATTAGCAATGTTAAAGTGGAAGTGAAAATCAGTTTAAAAAAAAGATGCTGTGAAATGCTGTTACGTGTGCATCTTATGAGCTTTTGAGCGATCGGAAATGCAAAGCAATGCACTTAAAAAGGTTAATTTTGAGACTTTGAGAAAAATTAAGCTGAGAATACTTTTCATTCTAACCGAACATGGAAGAAACTATCAGCAGTAAAGCCAGAGCCAGATAGTTTTGAAATAAAATAGGAGTTATCAGTTTGGTTCGTAGTGGATGACATTTTATTTGCTTGAATGCAATGTGTGAGTGCGTATTGACAAGTTTCACAATTCCGTCGAACTGTAGATGATACCCATGATGTCACAAACCTTCGTAAGAATATTTGAGATATGTTCGGAAACGGTCCAGCTACATCTACGACGATTCTTTCGAACGTTGCCCCAACATTATAAGCCATCTCGCAGCTGGGATTCCATTTGTGTCCTGTAATATATGCACAGTTTTCACATTTCCTTCACCAAACTTCTTCTTCTTCCTGCGCATGCATAAAATAGAACCGTTCTCTTACTTTTTTTAGCATTTTGTTGGTAACCAAATGGCCCGCCTATATTCCCTCCTTTATTTCCTGCAGAGCATCTTAAGCCTTGTTTCCTGGAAGTAAAATTTGCATTCTATGTGTTGAACTGTTCACATTTTTCCACTTTCGATTCAGCAGTTTTTCACCAAGATGCAATGAATTCCACTATGCCCAGTCGCTCTTTAACGTAGGATTTGGCATTCAGTCATCCAACAGTTCCGATTTTGACTATCCTTGGGCTAGTAAAAAGACTGTGCATATAACGTCAAAATCGGCTCCTTTTTCGTTGAGCCGATGACTACGCCTGCATTCTGATCGATACAGGTGTCCGAAGAGGTACCAGTATTTTCGTGTGCACTACCTTTCTGGTAGACTGTATTGAAGCTGTATATCTGCAGCCTTTCAACCTATCGCGCTACTTTCTTGCACAAATCTCCAAAACAAAGTTTTTCTGTGGTAAGAGAGAAGCAGACAAAGCTCCTGTTTGGGTTTTTAAATTTTTGAGTGACACTGTTTGCTCCAGTTAAACGGCTGGCTTTTCTCTCTCAGCTGGTGTAAATCTTTGACAATCTTTGACAAATATAGTAAAAAATGTGGTCCGAAAAGCTCAGGTTCAATTCTTTGGTATTGGCTACAAGTTCATTAACTTCACTGTTGAAAAGACCACTTTTTTCGATTTAGCTTCATGTAAAAAACTCTTAGCCTTATGAGCTCTTTATGCAGTTTCATCAAGTACGTCTCAAATACTTTTTGAATAACAATGATGTTCTCCAGATACGCTAAACACACCAATACCTGCTCCAAGAGTGACTCGAAATTTGGAGGAACATTACTCAGCCCAAACGGCATTACGATTAGTTGGCATAACTCGGTCGTTAAATAGCCACAATATGGTTTGCCACCAAAAGAAAAGGTGGTTTCCTTGCGGTTATTTTTCTTGATTTCGACCTCCAAGCATCTCTTCTTAAATCCAAAATCGAAAACCACTTCGCACTGGCCAAGGTGTCCATGATGCCGAGTATTCTTGGCAAGACATAAGATGTATTTATCTTTCTTGCTGCATATTTTAACTGACAATAGTAACGTAAAACCATGTACTGCCATAATTCTTCTTAACTGAAATTACTGACGACGTCCAAAAACTGTTCAAAAACTCTAATTCAGTGCTTTTACATGTCTAGTATCATATAAGTGACTGTGTGATCGTGAGTGAGAGTTTTTTCGCTAGCTGTAGGTGGAAGAAACTGCATGTTGTTAACATAATGCTTTCGAGCACAGAAATTTGGGTTAACTCGATAGTGAAAAATTGGTGGACCCCAGAAGCACCATCAAGTCTGGCCCCTAATATTGTTTTCCGACGTCTTTAGCATTTCCGTGCTCTAGCAAACTCTAATCTGTCCTCCTACTAACAGTGCTTTCACGTTTTTTTTCCTTCTTCTTCCCACTCTCTCCATCACTCTATCAGCGTGCACATTCCATGTGCATCGTCTTTACCCTCCAGGAAGTTTTTCATAGTACTTCCCACACAACTAGTTTGTTGGTATAAGAGAAGTTTTAGTTCCACCAATGGCTCTTTAATGAATAACTGATCACACACTAGAGTTGGCTGCCTTTGAAAACGGAGCGCAGGCATATTTGGCATAGGATTAGCTGCATAGAAAATCATGATTATGTAAAAAATTTACCAACACTGTTCTTTCTAAGAGGGGAACACTTTTCCTAATTGTGATAATCAAGTTCAGTATAGCTAAGGCTTATCCAATACATCGGTTGTTTTTTTTCTTTCTTTACAAATTTAGTTATTTTCCTAGTGCATGAAAACTTTGTCTTCATTGTATCCATTCTGAAAACGGTCAAATATTCAAGTCTTTTTCAAAGCCATAAAGGAGTTTTTTATGGTAAGCGATTAGTTATTTCATGAATGAAATTTTCATATAATATTTGCGAATTGCGAGAGTTGGAGTTCTACACGGATCTTGTTTAAGCTCAACATCTATGTAGTAAAAGCTTCTAAAATTACTAAGAAGCATGGTCTTTACGAAAGATATGGCAACTTCATGCAACATATCCACGTTCGAAATTTGTTGCCTTAATAAGCAATTAACAGTATTTTTTGATTGGTAAGCAAGGATCCTCATCCGAGCTATAAGCTGCAAGTCTTACAAAGAGGGCAGGTGCATTAATGGGTCAATATAAGAGAATGTGTAATTTTTTTCATAAAATACATTTTTTTAATACAAAAAATAATAACTAAGTTATTAGTACGTAAGCCGTATAGAATGGGTTTCGAATAAATCTGAGTATGGCACGAAGGTCTTTTATACAAGTTGATCAAGTTGGGATTTCCAGGAATAGTAATACGACTCGCCGCAAGTTTCCTTAGCAACAGACAATTTTATGTTAGCGTTAATGGAGCAAATTCACTCCGGGGACCTGTGACATCAAGAGTGCCACAAGGTTCTGTCACTGGACCTGTTTTATGCACAATTTTCACTGCTGACCTCTCTCTAAAGACTTAGGTTAAGTTTAGGTCTAAGTAGGCTAAGCTAATTATATTTAGACTTAAGTTAGATTTAGTTTAGTAAATTAAGTTAGTATTTAAGTATTATATAGCCAAGTCAACCCCAGGTATTGTACTACTAATATTTTATTAGTACTAATAGTAGTCTAGTACTAAGATTTTATAAGTGTTGAACGAATAATAAATGAATGAAAAATACATATGTATAATAAAAATCAAAAAAAAAAAGCCTGCAGGCCAAAATAGAATAGCCGCTAAATATAAGATCTTTCATGTTAAATTCCCCTTAAGTTAAGTAATCTATGTACTATTTAATGAATAAAATTATTACTATTATGATTGTTATTATTAATAAATCTGAAAAATATCAAAGCCGTGTAAATAGCTAAAAAGGCAATCATTGCAATTTACTGCATCGGAACGTTGCTTTCCTCGATCGAAAAATACAATAGTTGACGCAATCCGATATTTATTTATTTTATTTATTTATTTACCAAACAAGGCAAGGCAACATAACAACAAGAAAAACATAATATAAATCTTAAATACAATTAATCATAAATATATAATACAAATTGTCCGTAAAAAAGATACAACACATCACAAATTTTGTAGCAGTTATTCTACATTATTTTAATTAAATTTAGGCTAGTAACGATGGAAGTTAAGCGGGTTCGGATGTGGAAAGGCCTTTGGACAAGTTATTTTTGAAGTTTGATTTAGTAATCCCCGAAGAGTAGTGGCTGCTTATAGAATTGAATATCCTACAGCACCTATTAATGGGCTCATTATATGCATAGGTAGTGTGATGACTGAATTCATTGAGCAGATTTGCATATCTGGTGCGTCTTGGTCGGTTATTGAAAGTAATTTTACTAGAGAGATCTTCAATGATTACCGCACCACAAATAATATCAAATGTAAGGCAAGCGCTGAGCAGAGTTCTTCTAGAAGAAAGAGACATTAAATTTAGAAGACTCAGTCTGAATTTGTAAGATGGCAGATGTTGAAAATCTCGTGGGTCATAGAGATTTCTCAAAGCGAAAAGTACAAATTGTTTCTGAACAGACTCAACTCTATCGCTATGTAGCTCGAAAGCAGGGTTCCATATAATGCAAGCATATTCTAATAAAGGACGCACTAGGGTGGTATATAATGATTTGGTAACCCATATATTTTTAAACTCTTTAGCGCGTCTCTTTATGAATCCAAGCTGTTTATTAGCCCTGGCAAGGGTTTTGTCATAGTGCAAATTGAAGCGCATCTTGTTATCCAATACTACGCCAAGGTCTATAATATGATCGACCCTATTCAATTTGAAGTCGTTAAGGTAGTAGGAATACATCGTGGTTGCATGCCTACGAGAAAAACTTATCACATGGCACTTATTGACGTTAAGATTGAGATTATTCACATCGCACCACTGTTCGAGGGATTGAAGCTTGGATTGTAGAAAGGTTGTATCAGACTGCGAGTTTATGATGTGATAGATTTTTAAGTCGTCTGCATACAAGAGATGCGGTATACCAAGCAGTATCTCAGACACATCAGAAATGAAGATGTTAAAAAGCAGGGGGCCTAAATGACTGCCTTGTGGTACTCCAGAAGATGCAAAAACTTTTTTGGATAAGTGGCCTTGAAATTTTACAAATTGGGTTCGATCGCAGAGGTAAGACTAGAGCCAGTTAAGAAGAGAACCGGAAATACCAAAGTTGCGAAGTTTTTGAACCAGAGTTTGATGGTCAACTCGGTCGAAAGCCTTACTAAAGTCCGTATAGACCGCGTCAATTTGGTTCCCTTTTTCCATTTCACAGAGCACAGTAGAAACTAGTATCATGAGGTTGGTGGAAGTCGATCTACCCCTACGAAATCCATGTTGTTCCTCATTAAGAAGGGGGTCGATAATGCGAGTAAGATTATCACAAACTAACTTCTCGAAGAGTTTGGGGATAACAGATAAGATAGCAATTCCTCGATAGTTATCGACTGAACGTTTATCACCACTTTTGAAAATAGGTGTGAGGTATGAGGATTTCCAGAAAGACGGGAAGACACCAAGAGACAGGGATTTATTGAAAACCATGTGCAAAGGGGTGATTAATTGGTATGCACATTGGAACACGAAGAAAGGAGATACTAGGTCCGGGCCAGGTCCTTTGCCAATCTTTAGTTGCAGAATAGCATCAGTAATAGCCTGCCGTGTAAGGACAAACCCTTCGATAAGAGATCTGGCAGTGAGAATTTTTTCCCCCATTGAATTAACATAGAGCTCATACGCCTCGCGAGATTTGATGGAAAATTCTTTGGATAGCTCATCATATAATCTTATTTGATCCTCCTGGAGAGAGCCTCCATTTTTGATTGCTTTATATAACTTGTTTCTAGGGTTTCTGAGCCACCTTAAATAATTGTCAAGCCAAGGTTCGGAGAGTTTTTTCTTCTTCTTCAGCTTTGGTACAAATTTGTGGATGGCGTTAAAGATTATTTTGTAAAATGAAGACAACATTTCGTCTAAATCTGATGCCGATAGAGCACTTGTCCAGTCAATTGTGTCCAAATAGTTTTTAATGCTTAAGTAGTCAGCATTTAGAAAATCAAATACAATTTCATTATTGTATGACTGGGCGAAAGAAATATCTGTAGTGGATACCTCAATTGTAAAAGCGGAGTGATGCAGGGTTTTAGAGAAAAGATTCTTGGCGTCAATAGTTGGACTAACCACCACATCGTCAACACATTCGACAGAAAACTTTCATTCAAAGCTTGTAATGATGAAAGGGGGATCAGGGCCAATGTGTTATACACGCTAATCAATACACAATTATAATTGACAATCAATGTTAAAAATATCCTCTATGAAATGTTTTTGTATTCAATAGTCTACGTTGCTGCCTCCTTTCAAGCAGAATGTGCAAAAGTTTATAAAATATACCTCTACATTACTTCCAACAAATATCTCAAAGCTGTTCTATACAAGCCTTTCTGGAATTTAACACACAACTATTTCGCCAAGAATTTACCATGAAGGACATTTTTTGACAGTTTCAAAACGCCCTTAGCTGGCTGTAGTGACAAAGTATTGATTAATTTGGCGGCTCCCGGTGCTAGAACTGGGATCCTTCAGTTAGATGCGACTTTGCTAAAAATTCACCTTGTACGAGAAGCGTTCATGTTTTTGTTTTGTGAAACCATTCATCACAGGTGTCTTTTTCTTGTTAACTAGAAAATCTGTTCAAAGAGCAGGCGGGGATTTCGATAAAAATTGTAATCAATGTTTTAGTCTCTTCTCTTCGCAATATTGTTGTGTTTTTCCACTGGAAACACGCTTTGTGAATCCTATATTCTCTGCATTAACGAAATAAAACAGTTCACTTACTAAGACTAGATACTCTTTTATTGGCTCTCAACGAATTCTCTTCGCAAGATCCACTTTATAAGACTGATTTCGCTAAGACATCTCGGCGGGGATATTTATACTTCGCATCCGTAATTTCCAAAATGGTTGATTGTGATTGCATGATTTTAGACTATTCTCAATTTTTCTCACCCTATGGGAATCTGTTTGCGTCTAGGTCTCTAGGAGTTTATTATCTCTTATATATTTCTCTAGACGTTTTTTATCTATGAGAGACGTTTTGTATAGAAATAGTTTGAGGAGATATTTTTCGATAGGGTGCAATCTGATTTATGTTGACGTAACTGCAACAATATTATGGCTATCTCTTTGCACCATATATACCGTGGAGCTGCTATACAAACTTTGTACATAAAAACAGAATCGGCTTATAGGGTTGCAGGATCCGGTCATTTCCAAG
Source organism: Nemotelus nigrinus (assembly GCA_947369275.1). NCBI lineage: Eukaryota > Metazoa > Arthropoda > Insecta > Diptera > Stratiomyidae > Nemotelus > Nemotelus nigrinus. The sequence continues at coordinate 44,144,247 of OX376374.1, forward strand.
AAAATCCCGTTCCACGAAAATACACTGAAATCACTTATCCTTCTTCTATGTCAGGCTCTTAGGCGTTAATTCTCATACATCTTAGATTTTCAAAGTTTGTGAAATAATTGTGAGATAAGAGCACTGACTCTTGGTTCAATTTGTATATATATATATATATATATATATATATATATATATATATATATATATATATATATATATATATATATATATATATATATATATATATATATATATATATATATGTATATATATATCTATATACATATGTATCTTCTTCATGAAATCTTATATAAGTAATTATATAGTTAAGTTTCTCTTGAAAAAATACCATTGACATTATTTACTTTCCTTTCAACCATGAAAAGCTCATAATTATGTATATATTTCACTTATCAGTCTTTCAATCTTTCAAATATCTATTCAAATTGTTTTCACCCATATACCATTTCATTTCAAATATGCCACATTGCATTTGAAACAATCTAATTCTCATATGTGCTGCTACAAACTACTCAATGCAAGCTACTGTTGAAAAGACAATTTGTCTTTTATGGTTTATGTAATCTGATTCCTGATCTCTTATAGTGCATAAACAAAAGCAAACTTGAAAGTTTTGTTGCCAGTATTCTATACAGAAACCTGCAACAAGGAAATAAAATTCAACGATTGGAGAGGATGCATTCGTTGGACTTTGGATAACTATTAGATTTCAAAAACAGCTTATTTGTTGTTTTACGACTTCTTACTCAAGATGTTACCAGCGTAAAACCATTTATGTGTATACAAGAAAGCATTGTGTAAAAGTGCATCCAAATTTCGATATGTGTGAGGCCATAAATTTTATTACCAAACATTGGCCCTTAATATGGATGAAGTTTGTATTCATTTAGATGTGAATCTGTTTCACTATTTCACTCTGAATGTGAGAATTCGAATGTCTTTTCATCTGTTTCGATTTTGTATAATGTAGATATAACGTATCGCGATTGTCATCCAAAAGTGCTTTGAAATATTTAAAAACAGTGAGAGACAAAAAAGGCGCTGGAAGAAAAAATGCAACTTTCATAACCTTCAAATAACAACAAATTGCTAATCAAAACGAATTCAAAGACGTAAGTGCAATTTTAACCTTGGCAAAAAAATAAAACAAATAAGCAAACAGAAATATTCACAGTTACCACACACTTAGCACATACATTTTTTCTCGGGTGACTGAATTTAGTATTGAGTAATTCAACAAATATTACAAATGCACATTAAATATGAGATAATACTCTTTTTTCTCGAATGCATACTTATGACCAGGAATTCAACATAATTTTCATATGAAATAATGGAAGTAAAAATTAGATATGCTCAATTTCACGTAATTTTACTTAAATTTGTTCCGTATATTTAAGATGAGAGTTTTTTCGGTAATCATATTTTGAAAAATATAAGTCAAATTTAAATAAGTTGAAATTTCTACATCAAAAGTTTTAAATACCTCAATGCATTTTCAAAGATTTTACTAAAAATCTACAAAAGTACTAACGCAAATGCTTGATTGCTTATCAATCGAAATAACTCATTTACCGCGAAAAGAACTCAGTTTGTCTATGTCGTTAGAGGTTCATTGCGTACTATTTGCTTACACAATGTAAAATCCAAATCGCACCTTAACAATTCAACATGCCAAGCAAAAAAACACCGTAATTCACCTGCATTCAAAGTAAAATTCCATCAAGAATTGTTGGCATGTTAAAATAAATAAATCATCAGATAAATGTAATTCACTTTTCGCCATTGCACGTTATTCACTTTCTGCACATGAAAATTGAATGAAAATTGAAAACAATCATCACAAAGGCAATTGAAAAGAAAGACAATTTGTCACGGTTTGGAGTGTATATGTAATCATAAAAAAATTCAATTGTCTGAAAAATATGTAGTTGCTCTGTTCATTGAATAGAGTTCTTCCCATCATTATGCTGTGAATAACATACCCGTTAGGAAATTTTTTGTTTTTTTAAGCTTACTGATTCAAATTCCTGTATTAATTAGATTTTCCTAAAAATCATCAATTGCTTTCAATTTTTTTCTTTAAATTATCAAGCAAAAACTTAATTGTCAAAGTACATTTATTCAAACGAACAAGATAACACTACAATTTATGATTGCTTGCATTAAGGTTAAAGAAGTTCCACTTTAAATTTCAATTTATTGTATATAAATCAAGTTGTCTGATTATAAATTTAAAAGTTGTCAAATGTTGTTTTCATCTTTGAATTGAAAATGATAGATTCTTTCGACTTATACAATTTCTTATCCCTTGAAAATATCATAAACTGTTCGTCATGCTAGTACTTTTGATAACTGAAGCTGTAAATTAAATTAGCAAAGATTTGTGTCTATCCGTTTTTTCATTATTCAACTTCAAGCATAAAGAATAGACATATAATGGTGGGCGTGATAGCTAAAGCTAATCTAGTTTTTCGATACTTCTATCTTCGTTATTCTTGGTTTTAGGTGTGTTTCGCAGGTCCGGATCCAGAACATATTGACGGATACTTTTGAATCTCTGGTTGGCCTGAAGCAGGTCGATGGAATAGCACAGTGGCGTGGCGTTCATGGAAGCAAGGGAAGCATTGCTTCCCTTACATTTGGCTGACATAGATTTTAAATTGTTTTTGTTTTCGAAATCGTGAAATAATCGCGTATTAACATTTATTAAAACAAATTTCTCAAATCAAATTGTGAACATCTCACACAGTTGATCTGGTAACGCCACAGAATGAAAATCATGAAAGCACAACAACGGCTTGGAAGCAACATAAAAATTGCATCTACGACCGTTTGATTGACCCCATACAGACTAGACTGTGACGTCATTAAAAAAAATGTGTTCATACGATCTGTTTGGAAGCAATGAAAATGTTGCTTCCTAGGGGAAATCATCTTCTCAAGAGAGAGACTCAGAGCGGAGCTGCGAACGCATGACTGACTATTGGTGGAACATATTCCTGCGTTCCCCTCACTAGTAGCTGGGTAAATTATTATTGCTATCATTTTACTTTGCTTATACAGATTTTTGTGAATGAAGAATACTTGCTGTGAGCGAGTTTGAGTTACGATATGTGAAGAGCGTTGCCAGAGGCTGTGGATTCAATAAGTCGTTATTTTATGTATTTTATTTATGATTTATATTATGATATTATTTTTTTGTATGTTCTATTTTTGTATGTTCAATTGGCGAAGACTTTTAGTCACTTATAGCTTATAGGATTTGGTAGTAATAGGTGAAATTGTAGACTAGAATTGTACAGAACTGAATGTGTAAAATTACTGTGTAAAATTGCATGATACTTTTAATTGATATTTGAAATAGTGAAAGGTTGAAATAGGTGGATGTGTTCACTTGTTCTGTGGGTCAAAATTTTATAATTCGTCAACTTATTTAAATTTTATTTCATTGGATCTCGGTAATTTGCTGAAAAAAGGACATCATCAACCAGGACCGATCAAAACCGAATTCGAAAATTGTCTCTATAACAAAGAAGTATACCTACTCGACAGTTTGATCGCAAAATTAATAAATGGAAAACTCGGAACGGATTATCGGTTGCAATATTAAACAAAAATAGTTTTGCTGGTCATGTGTGCTATTTTCAAGCGTTTCAGAAATTTGGCGAAATATCGGCTTTTGTAATTTAAATAATGTTAAAGCTGTGAACAGGCATGGTAGAAATAGCATTGATCATTTCAATTTAGTCCTTTTACTTTCCAAGTTTGATTCCGGTGATTTGAAGAATTGCTGAGTAGTCAATATAAATATTCAGTGATATTGCTCACAGTTAGGAGAAATTGAGAAACAATGAAGATTCTAATAAACATTGTGTGTCATTTAGGATGTCAAGAAGAAGCATTACATAGTCATAATGAAAATGGGTATTCTTGCAATAGGGTTAAATCACCTAAAGACAATAAATCTTTTGACAGTGATCAGTAATCAATAATTGCCAGGTCACTTGGACCAAGCAATTGTTTCTTCCGGAGCATCAAATTATATTCAAAACGATTTCGTAGGTTTATTTTCAAAAAAAAAATATTGAAAGATATTTGTAATGAAATTTAGAAAAGCTAATTCATAGCAATAATATTAGAAAAAACAACCGATATATCATATCGATCACAACTTTCAACAACCTTTGGTTATATTGCTTCTTCCGGTGCAGTTAAAGAAACTTTCATAAATCTCACATATGTTTCTGATAACCAAACTGCGTCCCGTTCATTTAACCTTGTTTTGTATACTGTCCGAAAATTTAAAGCCTCGAGGAGCCTCTGTAATATCTTCCAAAATAACTGGGTTGCAAACATGTACAAAAAAAATGCATAAAAACGCAATATTTATTCATTTCGTCGAACATCGACTAAATTTGATTTTATCTAAATCGTTCAATAGTTATAAATAGTAATAGTAATGCCAATCTACTACTAGTTTTTCAATAAGGACAATGAGTTCATGTGCTTTGTATTTATTCGTCAAAAAATGCTTCCAAAATTAGCTCCAAAACGTTGGACTTTTAATGGTCGGTTATTTTTAAAAAAATTTCTATAATAAGGAGCAATTAAAATAGCTCGTGGAATATATAACTGAAAATGATAGTGCTACTTGATACGGAGAGATCGTTAATAGTGAGAGTGGGCTTTTTATTTTACTTAAAGATTCTTAGTTGATTTTTCTGTTTAATGTTTTTTCTAAAAGAAAAAAAAATACATACTATTCGATATGTTTCAGTCCTAACAAAGTATCATATTCAGATCCAATACAATCTTTAAGAAACAGTTTTACGGAAATTGGGAACGAATTATGGTCGATTTGCGCAACAGCACAACGTCGTAAAACAGCAAGGTGCATAATTGACAACACTGAGAATGTTGTACCATTCTTTACAAGTGCTTATTTGGAAATATTTGGTAGCATAATCGTTAAAATAAACTCAATGTTACATATTTTTAAACCTTTTCAATTCTTCGAAGTTTGGTCACTTTCAAAAATATTATATTTCTCGTTCTGGGAATGTTATTATTTTACTGATAAATATTGATATGGTTTCTTATTGTGTGAAGGACTCTGAACTTTTATTTTCATAAGAATACAGAATGTCTACTCTCACTTCCCCGTTAGTAATTCCTCGGTGTTTTTATAGAGAGGTTCTATTACACGTAACGAATTTGCGGAAAGCTTAATCAACCATGGACATCAACCAATTGCTTCCCTTCGGTAAATTGTCACGCCACGCCACTGGAATAGCACCCACGCTCTTCAACCTGGCACTTGAGTTCGCTATTCGGGCAATGAACCTGAACACCAGCGGCACTCTACTTTTTAAGTCGACATAATGGGCAGCGTACGCGGATGACATTAACATCATGGCTCGAAAACTGACCGATGCAGACGAACTTCTGCTTAGACTTGACACCGCAACAAAGGAAGTTGGACTACGAATGAACGAGGCCAAAACGAAAGTTATGATGCAGTCTAGGACAAAGACGCCAGCGCAAACGACCATCAACGTAGGGTACCTTAACATCAAATTCGTGGACAACATCGTTTACCTGGGTAGCAACCTATCGAGTGACGCCAACGAAACTGACGAAATCAAGCGACGGATACAACTAGCAAATAAGACATTCTTCTCGGTCCTCCCCATTATGAAATCGGAATATGTGCTCAAAAATACTGAGCTCCGCGTTTATAAAACTATCATAAGACCTGTGCTGTGCTATGGCTGCGAAACATGGACCCTGATCCAAGCCTCGGAAAATATGATCGAAACCTTCGAAGGAGGATAGGATGACCAAGAGCTCGTTGGAAGAGCTCAGTGTATGGGGACGCCGAGCAACTATTGGGGTTCCAAGACTGGAGGACGCGGTCACGTGACGCGGTCCAAGACTGGAGGACGCGGTCAAGACAATTGGCGGAGATCGATCCAGGCGGCCAAGGCCCGACGTCGGGCTGTTGTGCCACGCTGGTGATGAGGTGTAATTTATAATTTTTATAAAGTGACGGAACATTTTATTTCTATGTCAATCAATTCTGCACCTGAACTGAATTGTAGTAAAAAAATATTGTTTATACTACAAAAAAAAGATTTAGCTTCATGTGAACAATAGTTCAATCACTTGAAAACATAAAAAACATATTCATCTTAAAGGTGATGACAATTACTTTCATATTGCGCAAATTTTTTTAAGTATGCCCCGTTTTTTCTCCGGCAAATTTATTTGCGGGAAGTTTTCTTATCGTTTCAAATAATTATGCAGAAAAACAAGCGATTTAAAGGCCGATTAGATTAAAGCACCTTAGTGTCAGTTTTATTTTCAATCATTATCCAATACTTTTCCGGTCCTGCCTTTACAGTGACTGCCACCTCTTGCCTTTCAGACTTTGGATAGATCAATTGTTCATAAAATGTTGGTATTAAAACCGCTCCATCATTTGACTATTTCCACTCCTAGATCGTCTGCTTGTCTACCAGCATCCTCAAGAATCTTTGACTTTAAAATATATACTATATTTCCTATCAAACTTAAAACAGAGCTTTGAGCAAAACAGGACGACACAGATTGCCCAACACCATAAAAGTAATGTTTTATCAACTTATTAGTACTCGTAAGGATAAGAACATTATCATGTTATAGGATAACTCCACTGTTTATTAAATAACCTCTAGCATACAATGGTATATTGCTCACTACATCGAGGTAGTGATCCAGATACACTTTTTGTATAGTTTATAAAGGACCTATACATTTCTAAAATATGAATGTTCAGATCATAGCTTTCCTTCCACTTAGAAGTAGAGTGCTATTTGTTGAATTGTCTCCCCGCTGTTGATCTGTGGCAAGTAGCTATGGCTGTTACTGAAGGCATTTGTTTGTTGCCTAATGGTAGCTTTTAATGTCTTCTTTTCCATTCGAGTCAGTCTTCATCGGAACATTTGGATGTAATTTTCAAACTTGGCTTACAATAGTCTACCGTCTACTGAGTGAATTTCATTATCTTATTTATTTATTTATTTATTTACTCTGTACTAAATATAATACATAACAATAGTAGTAAAATGCACACCCTTACGTATAGAGTGATCAGCAAGGCTCCACAACTCAAAAATAATCGGATTATCATCTATAAGTTTAGTATAAAGCATGAGTAATATTAGTATCGTTTCTGTAAGATAAAAATTTCCAAAACCTACTAAAAGAAAGACAGATTAAAAACTAGAAAAATAAAAAAATAAAAACTATATTATGACTAGCTGTCCAATTAAGTATCAAAAAATCAACTTATAGGCTAACTTGATTTCTTATTGTAAAAAAACAAAATAAAGTGCCGATATCAACGGGTTATCGGAAACTCTACACTTTTCTTCAAATCTATTGTTTAAGATATCACAATAATCTTCGAATATAAGCATGTTCAGATTTTTATGCAACATAAAGGTAGAGTAGAATCTAGGGAGATCAGAAATCATCTTGAGCACTAGAAATCATCTATGAGCACTATTTGCTGTATCTGTTTTTATGTGTTCGACCAGACTGGAGCTCCGTAGGTTAAGAACGGCAGGAACATAGTTTTATAACGTTGCAAAAGCTGATATGCGGGCCAAGAGAACTTGTAAGTATCATCAAATCACTCGCAAATTGCAAAGATCTAGGATGCGAACGGATCCCCAATGTATGTAGTGGTTAAATATCTTCCTAGAAAAGCGATCGTATTCGCCAACTTTAAATTCAATGCTTGCCCAAAGTTTGTTTAATATCATACAGTTTTGAAGGAAGCCATTGTCCTACCTATCAAAAAGCAGGGAAAGAGTTCCGGGAATTTTTAAGATTTTCGCCCCATCAGTGTGCTGCCCACATTGAGTAAGATCTTTGAAGCAATTTTATTTTCACGGATTCAATCATTCCTACACACGTCTGAAGTGATACCAGATTTATAGTTTGGCTTCAGGCAGAAACATTGTATAGAGTGTGTAACACATATAGAGTGACGCAACATATCACCAAAGTTTTTGCTGACAAAAAATCTGTAGTACTAGTCACTCTCCACATCGAAAAAGCATTCGACTCTGTAAGGCACAAAAGGTTTATCCACAAACTAGTTAAATTCTCTTCTCCTCATCATATTATCAAAATTATTGAATCTTTTTTCTCATCGCCTTTTCATGGTGAAAGTCAATTGCAAATATCCATCCCAAAGTATTCCTGCTAATGTCTCACAAGGAGCTGTCCTAAATTCTACTCTTAATAGCATTTACACTACCGATTTTCCTGTTGACCCTCACTGTGAATTAGCCACTTACGCAGATAATACATGTTCCCTACGAAAAACCATCAACAATTTTGGAAAGTAAGCTAGAAAAAGTATATCAGTACTGCTATAGGTGGAAAATAAAAATAAACGCTGCAAAAACCAAAACCATTATCTTCACGAGAAAGAAAAAAATAAACAAAGCCCTCAATATTTTTAAGGATAAACATCCAGTGGGAAATTACTATTAAATATCCAGGAATAACAAGACAAAAAATTGACATACATACAAAGATCAAAATAAATTGCGCTCAATGTGTAACTCTCTCTTTCAACTAACTCTCTCAGATTAATGTTGCATGATGCAAATATAATATAAATTTTAGACTTGATGTACGAGGGCTGATCAATAAGTAATGATAATAGGTTATTTCCAGTTCGCATAAAGGTAAAAAAAAAAAACTTTATTACCACACATACTCACTAAGTCAGCATAAAAAAAACATATTAATAGCCCACGATTCCAGGGAGGTACATTCATGAGAGTGAAGATCTAGCAGTGATCGGACGTGTTTTTTCAATTGTGACAAATAAAAAGCCGTTAGTGAGACAAGTGGAAAGGCCCGTTAAGGGACATCCGGTGGAAGTGATTGTTGGAAGTGTGTGAATACTTAGGAAACAATTTGTGAACAGAAATTTTAAAACAGTTTTAGAAGAACAGTTAGATGCAGGATAGTGAAGTTAGAAATCAGTTAGTGAGTTTAGTGAATTTGTGAGTTTAGTGAAAAAACAGTGAAAAACAGTGAAAACCAATTAGTGAGACAGTGAAAAACAGTTGTAGATACTGGGGCTACGTGTTAAGACGTACGGAGATAACATTCCAAAAGGTGAGTGACTATTCTTCTTTACAAAATATCCAAACTGGACTTTTGCTGTATTCACAAATCCGAGCTGTCGGTGTTTGTGGTATATTATTATTATATATAAACGCATAGAGACATATAATACCAGCGCGAGGTTCTGACTACGCTGCTAAGATGGCAGATGAGGAAGCGATCCCAGAGTCAGACTCTGAGGAAACTTCAGACGTGAGTGGAGAGGAAGAAGAAGAAACCGAAATTAGAAACGAAACAAACAAAGACCAACAAATAGCGGAACTCGTGCGACAGGTTCAAGCTATGAATGAGACGATGACGAAAATTATGAAGACATTGACAGACACACAGGCAGAGCTCGCCGAACAGCGAAAACAAAACGCAGAACTTATGGCCAAAAATAACGAACTGATGAGCTTAATTATAAAAAAGCAGCACAGGCCAGACACAAAACTAAAAAGAAAGCTAACGACATCACCGACTCCATCACTGACTGCAGACAAAAAGAAGACGAAAAACCGTTCTGTTTCTTCTGTGTCATCAGGCTCGGAAGAGGTTGACACAACAGAAGAAGACCAAATGGACATAGATGCCTCGGATCCTCTTCCGCCGGTCAGCGTAATGCAGGCTCAAGAAGAATATCCAGCACTGCCAGTTCCAAAGCCACAAGCTCCTATGAGACCTTTGGTGACACAAAAGGCACAGAAAAGTACAAAAACTCCAGAACAGACCACAACAAAGGCTAAGCCTGACAGCAACGGACAAAAAACTGACAATACGGAGCAAAAGAGGACTACGGTCCCTGTCATAATCAGGGAGCCACATAAGTGGACCCATATAACCAGGTCCCTTAAGGACCTTAAAATTAACTACAAATCGGCCAAGCGTGTTTATCTTGGCATTCAGGTGATTCCCGCTACACCTCTTGACCATCGTAGACTTACGAAATATCTTACGGATGAGAAAGTACAATTTCACACGTACTTTCTCCCAGAAGAGAAAAATTTGAATATTGTTATTCGAGGTCTCTATGGTCTTACAACCGAAGAGATAAAGGAGGATCTGCAGGTTCAGGGATTTCACCCGCTGGAAGTCTTCTTCCTTAAATTGAGGAACGGGACTTCTAAGCTGGTTAAAGTTCTTCTCCCGAGGAGTGAGACTGACATTTACAACATTCGCGCAGTATGCCAGCTAATCTGCAAGGTTGAGGCTCAGCGACCACGTGGTGGGCAGTCGCAATGCCACAATTGCCAGCAGTTTGGTCATGCCGCCAGTAATTGTCATGCCCAGGCAAAATGCGTGAAGTGTGAGGGTGACCATCACTACTCAAACTGCACTAAACTGCGCGAAGAAAGCGCAAAATGTGTGAACTGTGGCGGTGATCATCCGGCTAGCTACGGGGGGTGCCCGAGAAACCCTAAGAATGTAAAGAAGACGTTTGCACAGGTGACGAGAGCAAACATCCAGCCCCCAACCCAGATCCCTATGACATCCCAGCCCATAACCCAACCTAAAAATAACACACAACCCAGAGCGGCGCAAACCCTGCCCAACATCCCACAACCGGCTATCATGGCTCAGATGTTCTGTAGCATGCAAGAACAATTCCAGAGCATAATGAAGGATATGATGGAGAAGATGGTGCAGGGGATGCTCGCGACATTCCCTAACCCAAAATCTAATAAACATCATTAATGTCCCTTCCCAACCATATGACCGTTCTCACTTGGAATGCAAATTCCATCATCAGCAAGACTGGAGAGCTGATGCAATTCCTATATGATTATAGGGTTGACATCATGCTCGTCCAGGAAACATTTTTAAAACCAGCTGATCGCCTCCACATCTCTAACTACAATCTATACCGTAGTGATAGATTGTCAGGTAGAGGTGGAGGCACTGCAACCCTGGTGAGAAGGGGCATAAACCATCACCACATTCAAACTCCTACCCTAGAACAGATGGAAGCGACCGTCATTAAGGTGCACACTGATTCTTTTGAATTCATAGTGGTTTCTGCGTACATTCCCCCTAGGAACACCAATTTTAGCACGGATCTTAGTAGGCTATTTGAAGACGAAGGCCCTGTTTTTCTAGCAGGAGACCTAAATGCACATCACCGCCAATGGGGAGACGTGAGAAGCAATCAAGCCGGAATCGAGCTACAAAGATTCATCACGGAAAAATGTATAAGCCTGCATCTCCCAGATGAACCCACACATTTTGGCCCAGTTCATAGTCATGTCCTAGATATTGGTCTCTCACATAATTTCTACCAGAATCTACGAATGACTGTCCTCGATGAACTGTCATCTGACCATAAGCCGGTACTCTTTGTCATAGAAGACATATATATAGATGAGCCTCTTCGAACAAAGAAGAAAACTAACTGGCAAGCCTTCCGTGACGCAATGGCGAATGAACAATATGAAGAAACACTAGAAACCGCCAGCGACATAAACAGAGCAATAGAGACTCTGACAGCCAAAATCAAGCAGGCAAAAGAGGACAACACGATTCAAACTCCGACAAAGGGGAATAACCCTTTCGAACTCCCAAGAGATATAAAAGATCTCAAAAGGAGGAGGAATAGAATGCGGAGGAGAGCTAGGAATACGGGTGATCCTAACATTAAAACGGAAGTAAACCGGCTGACAAATGATATCAGTGGTCGGATCGCGCAGTTTCGCAATGAGAGATGGGGTGAATTCTTGCACAGCATGGAGCCTGGAGATAATAGTTATTGACGCATGACAAAGTACTTCAGGCTCAGAAACAAAATTGTTATACCACCAATTCATGGTCCAAACGGGCTGAAATATGATAATTCAGGCAAAGCCGAAGCCTTTGCAGATGTGCTGGAATTACAATTTCAACAAAACCGCTCTTGGGAGGATGATGACAGCGAAGACGATGAGATCACTGAATCTGTAGAACAACTCCTTAACTCAACACCAACAGGAGATTCTCGAATAAGACCAACCAATATCGAAGAGGTCAAATATTTAATAAAACATCTAAGTAAGCGGAAATCACCTGGAGCAGACACGATTTGTAACGTGTGGCTAAACCACCTGCCGGACAATATACTAATGACTCTTACAGATATCATCAACGCAATATTCGACACGAAGAGCTTCCCAGAGGTCTGGAAATCAGCGATTGTAACAGTATTATCTAAACCAGGTAAAGACCTCCATTTCCCCCAAAATTGGAGACCAATTAGTCTCCTTTCCTCCGTGGGCAAAATCGCTGAGCGTCTTCTTCTCGATCGGCTTACTGAAGTAGTTGTAGAAAAATCAATAATTCCGGAGGAGCAGTTCGGCTTTAAGCCACTACACTCTACCGAACTCCAGCTCGCAAGAGTGGTACAACACATTCGTACAGGTTTCAACCAACGAAAATCAACGGGTTTGGTCATGTTTGACGTGGCCAAGGCGTTTGACAAAGTCTGGCATGTAGGACTGATATTCAAACTACATGCGTTCCAAATACCACTTCCACTAGTGCAAGTTATTGCATCCTTTCTTCAGGGCAGATCTTTCTGTGTTAGAATTAACAATCACCTCTCCAGAATGCGGCCAATAGAAGCTGGGGTCCCGCAAGGCTCACCACTCTCCCCAATGTTGTATAGTTTATACACAGCAGACATCCCGAATATGCCCAATACAAAAGTAGCCCTGTACGCAGATGACACTTGTATACTATACACCTCCAAGCATGCAGATGCTATATCTTCAAATCTGCAATCTTATATTGATGTATTAATGGAATATTTTCTGAAATGGAAAATCCAAATAAATGCCGAGAAGACGCAAGCCATCTTCATAACAAGACGCCACGCACAGCAACCACCACAACTAACTGTGAACGACGAGGAAGTTGACTGGCAAAGGACAGCCAAATACTTAGGACTGACATTTGATAGCAGGCTATCCTGGACAGAGCACATAAGGAACAAAAGACAAAAAATTAACGGAGTACTACAAAAACTCAAACCAATGTTAGGACCAAACAAACTGAACATGACAAACAAGACATTACTTTACAAACAAATTATACGACCAATGCTCACTTACGGAAGCACTGCCTTTTACCAGACATACAAAACAAACAAAAAGCAGCTACAAATATGTCAGAATCTCGCACTGAGAAAAATATTCTGGATTCCATGGTACATTAGAAATACGGACATACACAAACAATTACGGATAGAGACAATAGAAGTATACATACGTGACAAAACACTTAAATTATTTGACAAACTAGACGAACACCCTAATAGTACTATGGAACACCTAAAAGTAGTAACGCGTCCAAATGAAATATACCAGAGTCTTCGACAGCTAACGGTATAGTGCGGAACATCTGCACCAAGTGATACAGTAGGAGAAAGGTGAGGGTTGAGTAGGGTGGAAGAAACCACCCACCCAGCGGAGTGGAGTCAAAGTGCTGAAAGCACTAGCTCCAGGGGAAATATAGTTCCAAGAGAGAGGTACATTCATTTGAATACGAGCAGTCGAAGAAGGAACAGCAAAATGGAGGAAAACGAAATTAAAGTTGCCATTAAGTGGGATTGTTTTTGCCGGATAATTAAAATTGAAAAAAAATTATTGAACACTTTTTTTTGACAAAGTGGTTTTGAAAGTATACACTGATTCTCATCAGACACCAGCTCACAATGCATACTTGACTGATGTGACCACTTGTAGTTGGAAATCATTAATTTTTATTTAGGTTAGTTGTGACAAATTTTAACATCTTCGACTTATATCCATCGACATAATTTACTCATAAAGGTTATTGATTTGTGATCATGGTATTCTCTGCTTTGATAAGCTTTAGAGACAATATACGTTGTCTGTGCTGATTTATAAACAAGAAAGGAACCATGATCACAAATCAATAACCTTTTTCATTAGGTACCTGTGTTTGAAAATAATATCTACCAAAGACATATACAGCGACATGGTTGAAACACTAGGAAACTCTGTTCCTTCATATCCCACTTCATATCAACTCTGTTCCTTCATATCGCACATCATGCTGGACAAAGAAGTTTAAGCTGGAAAAAACAGCCACTGAAGGTGAACACTGCGAAGGACGTCCATCGATGTTTCTCACTAAAGACAACGTGAAAAAATTCGAACATGCCGTGTTACTAGATCAAAGAGTGACCATCACGCATATCGCTCGTAAGAGTCTCGTATGGCTGTGTTCAAAGAATCATTTCCCACGAATTATATATGAAGAAGGTCTCTGCGTATTGGGGGCCGAGAATGTTAACCGACGAGCAAAATAAGAAACGAGAAGAAACCATGGACGAAACCTGCATCCAACATTTTGATCCAGAAACCAAACAGAAACCCTCTTCCTCGATGCCGAAGAAATTCAAGGTGTCAAGTTCGGCAGGGAAAGTTAGGCATCAGTTTTTTGGGTCGCTCAAGGAAATATTATGGTCGAATATTTGGAAAAGAAAGCAACTGTATTAGGCTCTTACTACGCATGCCAAATAAGAAAACTGCGAGAGGCTATTGAGAAAAAATGAAGCGGCAAACTGCGAGCCGGAGTGCTGTTTCATGCACCGGTTCACAAGGCTGCAGTTTCGATGGCTGCAATTCAAGAAACAGGATTCGAGCTGCTTGAACATCCACCTCATTCGCCAGATCTAACTCCCAGTGACTTTTACCACTTTCCTTGGCTGAAAGAACACCCTCTGGACAAGAAATTTTGAAATGACAGCGAAGTAATGGTCACTGTTGAGGCATTTTGGGAGAGTCAAGATAAAGATTTTTTTTCTAAAGGTATCTTGGATTTAGAAAACAGGTGGACTAAATGTATTAACTTGTTAGGAGACTATGTTGAAAAATAAATATATCTTTTAAGTTTAATCACCTTGGTTTCTATTCATTATCATTACTTATTGGTTAACCGTCGTAAGTAGATTTAGTGTTAAGAATTAAGAGCAAAGTTTTTTTCAAATTTTCTTTGCTAACTGTGAAATAAAAAACAACTTCAGGTAAAAAGATTTATATAGTATGATTATTGTCTATAACACTTAAGGCAACGTAGCACCTCCAAATTTTTAAAAAATCGATTTTTGTTTTTTGATTGAATATGTTAGAATGAAGGTTTTAAAACATGATTTTAATAATATAAAATTGAAATTCAAAAACAAAAAAATTTTATTAGTATATATAGCGAAGCGCCCCAAGATCATTGATTCTATGATTTTCGTTCACTTCGCTATATCGCCACATCGAATTAAGCCAAAGTGTAGACAAAGATACATGAGTCATCTCCTTTAAAAGAAGCAAAAAATAAGCTAGCCTTGGCAAAAAAAATAAAAAAAAGGCTGTAAAAGATGTTTCTAAAAAAAGTGTAGAATCTCCAAAAAAAGGTCCGAAAAAAGTTCACCTGACACTAAAATTAATGAAAAATTTAGCCACGTATTATGGCCTAACTATACGACGAAATCCTGATTCAGTTGAAAATATGCGCAAGGAATTTTGGGCAGCATATTACCACAAAATTTCAACTGATGAGAGCCCGCAACACTGTTATTGTCCTGTTGGAGAACCGGCTTGGTGTAACTGGCGCAAGGCGGAGGCAGCGGGTGATAATGCATTAAACAATTTCAAGCATCCTCCACCTTTAGATGATGAGGTACAAGAAATTTTAAAGCCTATTTATGATCACTTATCATCAGAAGATTTATTAAAGCGCTGCTTGGGCAATTTTGCGCAGAATAATAACGAAAGCTATAATTCTTGTGTTTGGAATTTGGCCCCCAAACATACTTTTTGTGGGAAAAACGTACTAAATATGGCTGCAAATATTTCTGTATGTACATTTAATGAAGGATTTATGGCTTTCTTGAAAATAATGCAAGTCATGGGAATTACAATTGGCCAATGTGCGCTGGAACATGCAGAGCATAGAGATGCTGCAAGAATTAACCAGGCGGAAAAACAGACAACTGAGGCATCTAAAGAGGCCAGAACTGCTCGAAGGGAGCAAAAATCTTTAGAAGAGGAGGAATATGAGCAAGAAGAAGGTGTATTGTATGGTCCAAGCATCGCAGATTAATTTTCGATAAGATTTATTGCAAAAAATATTGAATTTTAACTTTAAACGCGATTTTCTCGAAACAACGTTTTTCAAGTTGGCGTGCATGATTCAGAAAAATAATATTATCGAATCGTTTTGAAATTTTAACACGTTAATTTGCACATGTTAATGCTCAGAATGAACTACGGATGAAAAAATCGGCATTAAACTTTTTTAGTTATAGCCGATTTTTGGGGAAAAAAAGCTCGAATTTCGAAAAAACGCCGCCATTTTGTTATTTTACAACCAAAGTTTTTTTTTTTAGTTCATTCTAAGGCCGCTTTGATGTTGGTCAAAACCCCGTTTTTGTTTTTTTTTCAGACTTTCCTGAGGGCAGTTATCATGCACGCCAGGTTTTTTTGGTGTATTTTCCAAAAAATTGTAACAGGCGACAGGGGGCCACAAAACATTTTTAACAATTTTGTTTATGTAGTCTAAGACATATAAAGTATGTGTAAAAAGTTTCATTAAGATATGTCTTTTTATTCAATTAAAAACAAGCCTTTGAAAATAACATTTTTTTTCAATTTGAAGGTGCTATGTCGCCTTAAGACATAATATTGTATAATCTAATTTCATATGTTAAATAAATGTTTTATCTATTTATCTACATCAGAGCTCATTACCAAATATGTGCCAAAATAAATACTTGCCACTTTATAAACTTGAGTGTGGAAACCAATCCAAACAAAAATTACCTTCAGTGGCTAGATAAATTTAGATGAACTACCACAATTTCAACGAAACTTACTGTTTGCAAACAATAAACCATTTGAGTATTTATGTAAACATAGCTTATATCATCTCATTCATCCTATTTCATATTCGCTAATATTTGGCAAGTACGCCACAAATGATATCTCAAACCTCAATCGCAAATACATATTCAATTCAATCAAATGATCCAACATTGACTAATATCGAGATATATTTCTATTTTCAGTGCAAATACACAAATGGACAACGATGTTACGCCAGTGTATTTAGCTGCACAAGAAGGACACTTGGAAGTCTTGAAATTTCTGGTGCTCGAAGCCGGTGGCTCGCTATATGTCCGTGCACGAGATGGCATGGCACCGATACATGCTGCTTCGCAAATGGGCTGCTTAGATTGTCTTAAATGGATGGTAAGTAGCATGAAATCGTAAGAAATTGCGTAAACATACATACTAGTGAATCGAATCAATTAAATCGCGAACTAATAACAAATTTGGCTACAGTTGATGCTGGCGGTGATTGCGCTGCAATTCAACCTCAAATCATGCATTTATCAAACATGCCGTAACCTTACTTGTATGTTTTCCAATGTATCTGAGAAGTTGCGTGCTCTTTGAGAAATTGAAATGTCGATAAGTGAGTAGATGCAGGTCTTGTTTGAAGTAGGTTAAGACTGGCGCTGAAACTAGATCTACAGTTAATCAGAGACCAAAATGATGAGGTTTCTTAAGCAAGAAAGTTGCATTGAATGCATTCAGCTCTGGTCACTCTGTATTGGATTGGATGTTATTGGAATTTTTAAAAGAATTATATCTAGTACGCTGATAGCAACATAGTTGTTTTTAGATTAGTTACTCTTCTGGACAGACTTTGACCATACTTTCAGCTTGGGGAGATTTGTAGATAGTTTCTATTTTTGTAGAGCATTTCAAACATTTGAATATGAATTATATTCAATTTGATTTTTCACAATCATATAAAAATTGTAAAAACATGCCCATAAAAGGATCTAAATCCCAATAAGTAATATAGATTTTAGATTAAGAATCACATTCTGAATCTGAATATGCGAGAATCAATTGAATCTTCTGGTGTCTATCGGTCGTATTAGATTCTAACGGACAATTATTTAACATTATCGATTTCTATCGAACACCATTCAATATTCTAACTACAACACTAAAGAGCGTGCAATTTTGTTATCTATGTCATCTGAAACAAGAAACCATAAATATAATTGTTTCGATTCTTCTTTCATTACATCTACATGATATCCAACCGGACTTGTTTTTATACGATGCATCAGCTCTTCTGTGATTTATTGCTTTGATCGTATGAATTATCTTATAAGTACAGTGCAACGTAATTCAAAGCTGTGCAAACTGAATGCTGCTTATCTCGGCAAATATAATTGCCTGGGTCCATACTGTATCTTAGATTAATGCTACTTGCATGTTGAATTTGAATCCTGTACTAACATGCGATTTATTAGAGGCTATTCGGGCACCGTTAAGTTGTTAATGCATTCATTCTTATGCTGCGAATGTAGATCAGTCGGTGAAACGTAAATAATAATGCAAGCTTACTCGAGAAAGCTAGTGTATACATGCTCCAGAAATATATATTTTGATTATTTAGAAGATTCATGCGGCGGATGTCAAATTAACAATTTATAATAGATAAATTGATGTTCAGTTTCTTGCTCCAATAGAAATGTTTCGTGATAGAAAGTACGCTAGATAGCTAGCGTAATGGGTTTTGAATCAACATTGAAAGCATTTTTATAGATCTAGCTTGTATCAGAAGAAATAAACTAGTGTTTCATGTTACTTATTTTTCATATTAAACGTTTTGACAATAAATACTACTTAATACATTTTCCCGTCATATGTAAATAAAGATGTAGCGAAAATTATATTAATTTTAAAACAAAAATTCGCAACCTTGACATTTTGAGAGTGAAATGAATTTATACGATCAATAAAACTAAATTACATATGTAGATCCAATCAAACACTTAATAACATAACCGGATGTGACAAGTTTGTGAATACATTTGTTAAATGCTACGAAACATTTTCCAACCACTGAATTAATGAAGCTCGCAGATTTAAATCTAATGGCTTCGTAGCCGCACGAATGGAAACTGGAATATCTAGTCAAGATGTGCTCTGATTTTAGCATAATGAGCTTCAGTCGGTAGATTTCATTTGACAGTTTTTACAGTCGTCTCTAAGTGCAGTTTGAAGATCAAATTAATGACATTGAATTTTACCTCTAACGAGAAACTAAATTCATAGACATTTAGAAGAAATTATACAAAAATGTCCGAAAACTGAGTTCATGTTAGAATTAAAGCTAAAAAAAAAGCAAACTGGCAAACTGAACTGACGAAAATTTAAATATTCGCCACGAAATGCATAGTAAGTTTTCAAGAGATTAATTTATTTATTTAATATCTATTTTTACAGGCATCGAAGCTTAACAGACTTTACGTATAGGTGGCAGAGAAAAAGCATTATTCAGGAATTAAGAATAAAATTATTAATTTGACGCTTAAAATGTTGGAATATCAGAGGTCCCCAAGGTACCCAGATGGAG
The DNA here is from genome assembly GCA_947369275.1 of Nemotelus nigrinus. Taxonomy (NCBI): domain Eukaryota; kingdom Metazoa; phylum Arthropoda; class Insecta; order Diptera; family Stratiomyidae; genus Nemotelus; species Nemotelus nigrinus. The sequence goes on from OX376374.1 coordinate 44,163,855, forward strand.
CTCGGCGTGTCTCCTGGGGAAACACAATAATGGTGAATGAAGTATATATTAAATAATAAACGTGATCGATTCGTACGATTATCTTTTTGAACAATAAACAGCAAACACAGGTTAAGGAACGAGATTTGCAACAAGGATAAGCGAGCATTATATTGGTAATAAAAGATGTGAAATTTTAACAATAAAAAACAGGTGAACCTACTTTGAGGTTGTTTCACTGCATCAATCAGATACCAGATTTGAAAGCAATACTTGAAGGCACTACAAACTAAAGAGCAAAACAGTTTGACACAAGTAGACATATGTAGAAAAGAGTGAGACGATTTTAGTACATAACCAGCCAAACGAGACGCGTTGGATGTGATATGCGCAATGAGCAGATCAAAGTTACATTTCGAGTCAAAAATCATACCAAAGTCTTCGAAGCTACCTATAATAGTGAGAGGAAAATCAAAAAGAAGTAGAACAATAGAGGAAGGTCCTTACACATTAGACAGAAAATGTTCAAGGCAAGTGAATTTCTTAAGCACCCATCGCCCAGAGCACAATCTTTGAGAGATTCAATTTTAATAATAAAGGCAATGAACAAGAGAGGTCCAAAAATGTACCCTTGCGAAATACCGATAAGAGGACAGAATGCGGAAAATGTGGAAGTAGTCACATTTACGGAGCAATTATAACCGGAAACTTAGGAGAAAAGCGAAGATAGGATGGAATTAATAATGCCAATGCACTTTAGTGTCGTGTAGAAATAGTTTTTGATCAACAAAAACAAATGCTTTTGAGAAACCATTGTAAACAACTTCAACTAGTTTGTGTTGATCGAAAGCAGAATCAACCAAGTTGAAGATGGGTAAAGGATTGGATGATAAAAATCTGCTCTTGATGAAACCATACTGTTTAGTAGCAAAAAAGGGATGAAAGACTCGTATAAGCTTATTGAAAGCAACTCTTGTGAGTACTTTATTAAAGCAGGATAAAAGAAAATCAGAATAGAGAAAGAATGCAGCCTGGGTCATAAGATTTTTTAATCGTTATCTACAGCGACGACGATAGTGAATTCGCTAGCAAATTCAAAATACAGTCAGGACCGCTACTAGTATTTATGCAGGGAATTGAGTATGGAACGATTTCTAAAGGATCAGTTTGGATGGAAGACAAAGTTAGAGAATTAGCAAGTGGGGAAAGATTGGGGAGACTGAGGATTACTGGAGGGAAAATGAGGAAAAATATTAGAGTTCACGAATTTCACGAAGGCCGGAGGCAGTAGAATCACTAAGATAAATTGAATCGCGAAAATGATGAGATTTTTTTAAAGAACCGAAATAATACCAGAAGGATTTATAATAGTTGGAACAAATAAAAGACTCAATTTTGGCGAAAAAGTCAAGCATGGTTTGTTTAGAAATAACTTTGGCTATGGACCGCAGCCTTGGCGCATTCTAAAAAATCGTAATAAGAACCCACAGCTCTATACTTGACACGAGCTGCATCTTTATTCTTAAGGGTGAACGTCACATCAGGCCGGAGGAGTATAATTCCGTTTGCGTGGTCGACTGGTAAGAGTAACTCTTAAAATTAAGATAAAAATAGGACTAAGGTCGGTAAAAAGAGTCCTAATTCATTGAGTTTATCTCATTACCCATATGCTTAAAAAGTCACTTTTATAATAATTGCAATTTTAGGGTCTAAAACGAATTTGAGAGACTGAAAAGGCAGTCGATATCGTAATGGAAAGTTGGGATGGTACGTGTCAGGAGGAACGTAAGACATGGAAGCAGCTTTTAGGAGGATACTTTCGAAGGGAATGTTCGTAAAAAAAACCTAGTATTTTATAATTGGGATTCTGGATGAAGTAAAAATGAGAAAAAAATGTATTGACAATAAAGAAACAGTTATTTAAAAAATCTTGTTTGATGAAAGGGTCGAAGAGAAAAAAGAAACCCAAATAAGGTTGGGGAAATTAAACCCACCACATATAAGAAGCGATGTAAAGGGAAGGAGATTAAGGAGGTCATTAGAAAGTTCTGCAAAGAATTGATCACAGACTGAGATAGAAAAATTATGTAGGACATATACAGAGGAGACAATCAGAGTTTCAGAAGGACCTAAGGTGACATCACAGTGCGTGACAGAAATTGCTAAAGAGTGAGCCCTGAAAAGAGTTGTGTAGTCTTCAGGCCACGAACATGCTGGTAGAATATATTAAAAGTTTTTTTTAACGGGATTGAAAACAGCTATATACTCCTGAAATTCAGACCCTGGAAATTGACTGGCTGCTGACATTTATCTGGATAACTGAATGTAAATATTTCTATTATCCCAAAAAAGTGTAACTTTATGCCTGCAACCAGTCATCAGCTGCCATTCTTTGTCATATTGTTCTACTGCTAAATAGTCGCTTTGGTGTGACAAAGGCTAAGCTTTTGAAATATATACAAAACAATCTTGACTGAAAATATAATGAAATTGAAACAAGAACCAAAATGTTGGTTCTTTTGGGAAAAATTAAACAAAGAGACACTAGGAAATTGGGATTCAGTCTTTCGATTTGGAGAAGAAAAGTTGCAACTAGGTCAAACAGAAGTGTTTAATGAAAGAACAGAAAAATTATTTTATCTGCAGTTCAAAATACGAAAAAAGAGTTTATGATATCAAAACATAAAGTTTGTGAATTTGAGAAATGGTAATTTAGTAATGAAATTTCTCAAAGGATTTTAAAAAGCCATTCCAACGATTTGTACCTGAATGAATTAAGAACTGAACTTCAAAGAAGCTGCAAAAAAAGGACACGGTTTCGAAACAAAAACGCAGAAGCCCAAGATCAAACTGTAACTAGTAATATATAAGCTTTGAAGTGAAAATAAAAAACTGAATTGAAGATGAACATATTCGGCATTGTTTACTTTGTTAGTTCAATAAAGCCAGTAATGCAACCGTTAATGTAAAAAAAAATAATGATGTGCGAGGAAGAGACCTAAGAAGTGTAATTCCGATCCAATAACTACAGCCTCCAAGATCAGCTCCGTCCTGGAAGATATAGTATGTTGGGCGTACCATGAATCTACCAATTTTCAGAGTATAATGGCGCGTAGATAGTACATTTGTGCTCTTCCATCAGTTCACTCCTAAAAAAATGATCCATTTTGTATGATTATGAACTGATCTTCTATGAAAATTTCAAGCACCGAAGACAGTGGGGATACTAAGGAGACAATCTGAAACCCCAGGCTGAATCAGGTATTCATCAACGTTACTCTTTTAGGATGGGATATGAAGACTTTAGTCCTCTATAAGCTTGAAACCCCAACGAAATGATAGCCAATGGAGTCTTTAAAGATGAATTTTGAAAGACGAGCATTCGAATTCTAATACTAATACTAATATTCTAATACTCTGTAAATAAAAAAAAACAATGAAGCCTAATAGAAGAGAACATATCTTTGATCAAGAAAAATGTATGTCCCATAGTTTAAAATAAATAAAGCGTATAAAACCGCATTATTTATTGGGTACTATTCCGTTAGAGTAGAAGCAGCTGTTTGACCATTTCATGAGCCATGTTCCGACTGTGTTAGGAAGTCAACTTCCTTATTTAAAAATATGTCTATAACTGCAATTTTACAGTTTTTATTTTCACCCCACTTCTCCTCTATTGACAGCAATTTGGCTACTTCAGTGTAGTTTTTATCCTACAATCCCATAAAGGTCTAAATTGAAATTTCCTTTCTCTGATTAGTTAAACACCTAAAGATACCAATTTAAGCACATGCGAAACGCAAATGCACATTTGAGGTGTCATTAGTAAATAAAATTGTTTATCAAAAATTGAAATTTAACTAAATGGTTTCGAAAGTATGCACTTTTTCTCATCAGGCACTTGCAGTGCGAAAATATTAATTTTTATTCGTGTCAGTTTTGACAAATTATTTAAGACGTTTGCATTAATCACGTCCATACAACAAATGTAACGAAAGCCCAAAAATACAATGCACAAATGAATAATTTAAAAATGAAATTCAAAAGTATTTAGACTTTTCTATCAATGCATACTTGAGTTCTTGGTTGGTGCTACTACTTATTGGCAAAACCGTACAAAACAAACCGGACACTTTTACAGTGTCACCCCGTACTTCCAATAAGTAAACCGTGCGCTGCACATATCATTAAATCCAGTTGAACGAAAAACGGATTAGATGCGTTTCTAGATCAGCGTCAACAAGTATAATTAACACTTTTAGTATCTTATTTACTAAATCTCTATTCGATAATGAAAGATTACTTCAAGTGAAAACCTCACAATTACAAATAATGTAGCCAAACAAAATCATTGAAAATAATCACCGTACGACGCGCCTAATAGCTAGGCATTAAAATATCATTAATCACTCACACATGACCAACTAGCGCTTTCAATACCCAACGATAACTGTACTCTGTACCAAAAGCTAGATTAAAATTTCAAGGTGCTGTATAATCTCTCAAGCAAACAGGGTTTGCGTCAACACATCTTGATCATTTTTCTTTCGCGAAACGACCTTGACTTTGCCTATTAGCCGACATTACCTTTACTCAAATAACGTTTCATTATCTAAATTTATATGCATCAGATTGAAAGCCTCTTATCTGCGGCGTCTACTAATTTCGATCATCAGTGCCAGCAACATCAACTTACATAGACAAGCAATTCGTTAACTTTCTACTTTTTTCATATCCACAGGTCGAGGAGCAAAGCGTCGATCCGAATTTACGTGATGGCGATGGAGCTACACCTCTTCATTTTGCTGCTTCACGCGGCCATCTGGCTGCAGTCCGCTGGCTACTTAGCCATGGAGCGAAACTATCTTTAGATAAATATGGTAAAAGTCCAATTAACGATGCTGCGGAAAATCAGCAAGTTGAGGTGAGTGTATGTACAACACTGAGCAACGAAAAATTGTGATAGATATCGGAGGAGTAAGAAATGCATTTGCATCAAATTAGATTTTAAACATCTAAAAAGTTTAAGTATCTATGTAAATTTTTTATTTAATCTGATTTGTTCACTAGAAAGTTTAATGAAATGCCGCATATTTAGCTGCACTAGTGTAGCTTCTTATTTCGATAAACTGTTTCAAGTGGATTCAGTCGATTCTCCAATCTAATTTTAAATTGCAGTGACCGGTTTTAAACTGTAGCATAGTCATTACTCTTCCGTTGCATTTCTAGTTGCAATCGAAACTAATCCAAACCGTACCATGTCGATCTATTGCAGTGCCTCAATATCTTAGTTCAGCATGGAACGTCGGCCGAAATGTCTCGCGAAAAAGGATCTAGTCGTCAAAAATCCGGATCGAAATATAACGGTTCTGTTGCATCGTCAAATCATAGTAAAAGCGGTCGCCACAATAATACTTTAATGTCAAAGTCGTCCAGTGCAAGTTCCGATGTGGAACCGTTCTATTTACATCCGCCCTCAGACCGACGCAGTCGAGACAGCTCGTATTGTCATTCGAGGACATCTTCGGAGAAAATCTACACTAGTGTCGTGCCGAACGATGGACTGTATGTGAATCCAATGCGGAATGGTTCACTGACGCCGCCATCGCCAAATGGCAGCATATCAGGTGAATCCTTTTTTCTGCACGATCCACAGGAGGTGATTTACAATAGAGTGAAAGACTTGTTCGATTCGGACTGCAGCAGTACTAAAGACGGGCATACAAACGGTAATAGCCACGGGAATGCGTTGACCGTTCAAGTTGAAGTTCATTCGAGTAGCAGTGGAGCGGGCAGTGGTTCAGATGAATCACTTTCGATCCGATCCAGCACAGAATCACCGAAGAACAATATAAGGCTCGCAATGGGTATCGGTGGTGCAAAGAACCACAATAACGCGAATAATCATGATCATGACTACGAAGATATCTACTTGGTGCGTGAAGAAGCGAAACATTCGAAACAAAAGCTCATCAACGGAAGAAGTCGTTCGCGTGATAGTGGATCGCACAGTAGGTCAGCCAGTGCGAGTTCTTCCAAGAGTAATGATGTGATCATTGAGTACACTACGGTAAGTACCTTTTTAAGTTTATAAATGAATGGAATAGATTTTTGCTAGTGAACATATGTTTTTGAAGTGTGGCTGAAACGAATGAGTTAGATTGGTGATGGTGGCTTGAATGGACATACCATGGCATTTAATCGTCAAAGAAACGTGTTAAATCAGTTTCAATTACTTTCAAAAATTGAATTTCGCGAAGGAAAGCGTGAGGCGAATAGGATTTCAAATAGTCGAAAAATTTAACCACTATTTAAAGGCGAGTTGTTTTGATATAGCAAAATTCCACTACACCTTCTATTGGCACATGCAGTTGTGAAAATGATAATTCCGATCCATGCTATATAAGCCTTCATCATTGTATCAAGTAGTAATAATGTTTTGTCGGGATGAATTGGAATTTAGCCTTTTTAATAAAACCATATTCTGCTCTATGCTTGCGATACAAATCAAGAATACTGGTTTCACTTACTAATGTGAAAAAAATTAATCAAGAAAATAACTGTTTTTTTTTATATCTGATTCGAGCGTATTTAATTATTTTTTTAATAATTCTTAGCAGTTCAGTGAGTTTACTGTTTCAAAATTTAATATTACTGAATGCCTCTGATCTTGCGCAAAAATATTAAAAAATACTTTATTTTTCGGTGGCTTATTCCTTCAAATATTCGACATCAGATGATAGAGTATGTGAATATAGACAATTCAAAAATTAAAAGTTGGTTTCGCCTACAACACGACCATTTGTATTCCTGACGTTAGCAGGCTCCGACATTTAGTTGGAAAAATGAAAACTACTTTTTTTTAGATTGCCGTGCACGAGTTTTTCATTGTTTTGTATATTTTTCCAGTTAGCCCTACCGTTAACAGGATAAGAGCCCCAAGATCGCGAAGTGAGTCAATTTGATCAAAAGTACGTACTTGGAAATAATTTTCGTCAACAGTTTTCGTGACACACGGAATAATATTTGATTAATAAATATTTGACTGTGTGTGATTTTCTTCTTCTTGCGTTTTACCGAAATCGTGAAATTAAATATGTGAAATTTTGGGAATCGAAAATTTTGAATGGAAACGCTGCGCGAGGAGCTTAGCCTGTTGCAGCCTGAGACACCACTGGAAGATTTGATAGGCCTGGATGCAACGAAAACACAAATGAAAAAGCTGAAGTAAAGTGAAGTAAAGTAATCCCACGACAACCCTCGTACGGGTCTAGGGGTTGAAGAGAGAGCTTCATTACAATTTTTCAATCATTGTGAATACGAGTGTGGAGTGATTCGTTCCACGACTTATTGCACCCCTGATATAAATCAGGTACTCAATCAGAGCTAGGTTAACTCAAAGCTTGGTGCGAGGATCATCGTCCAAACCTGGATTCGAACCAGGGACCTCACACGCAAGAAACCTGTACTCTATACACTAGGCTACTTAAGCTCAAGGCTACTCAAAGCTGGAGCTCCTGGAGAAAAAATAAAAGTCCAGATTATACAGCGGATAGATAGCAGTCATCAGAAACATGGCAAGGATAAAAACTCTGCATAGTCAATTACTAATAGTAATCTCAAGTTAATAACTGTTACGAATATTACTCTTACCTTGAAATTTAATCTCGCATTGACTTTATTTATGTCACCTCATTAGTTTCGTGTCACCTCAAATTTGACAAATTAGAATATTGTGGTGATAATGGAGGAACCTAACATGGTTTGTCACTTGTGACTCACGATGCAATTGGACTTTAATACAGTAAAAAAAGCAATTGAAACTTTGACTGCGGAAGACGTGGCAGCCGGCTTTGTCGCAAATCGTTTATTAGATGAAGAAGAGAAAAAACGTAAATAATCAAGTCTCCGGAAATCGTTCAGAAAAGAGCGAACATCCTTTGCAGCTAGAAAAGGATTCTTAATTCACGTAAATAAATATGGTCAAGGAAATGCAAGCAAATAGACAGTAAAAGTTTCAGACACTCGACACATATGCCAGAACTTTGGCCAGATTGAGCGCTTTCAAAAAGAGTGCCCTCGCTCTAACAAAAGGAAATCAAACGTTAATTTAGCCAAGTGCACTATTTTATTTCTGGACTCTAGAGTGGCTGATCATCTAGTTTAAGGCAAGCGGGATTTGCAGAGCGCTCGGGAATCGAAGCGGCCCATATCAGGCAACGTTGTAAAAGTAAAGACGTCGTTCAAAGTCACCCTCGTTGGTGATCTGGAAGTCATCGATGTTGCCAACGGCCAGGAGAATCTCATACGAAACACATATGCTCCTTCTGCACTTGTTTTGAGTCACAATCTTTTGTCAGTTAGCGGATTCAAAATTCTTTGTAAAGTAAAAGCCGGAATTATTTCAAAAGCCGGCAAAATTGGTGGTATCACCACGTGAAGAGAATTTCTACTTTTGTTTATGCTGGAATTCAAGAACAAAACGGATCTTACTAACCTAAAAATAGGAAGTGTTTATAACCTTGGCATCAACGCCTAGGTCAACTCAAAGAAGATAGTGTCAAACATCTGTCTAACCTTGTAGATGCAATAAAATTTGTTGGAACTCTGTAGGTACTCGAAATTGGCGACGTATGCGTCGAACGAAAACGGACGAAGCTTCTTCAGAATTGGAATTCGTGCATAGTTATCTTTTCGGATCAATTACGCCAAAATCTAAAAATGGAAAATGTCATATGTTGGCCTTACACATGACTTCACATATTTTTCAGTGGCATATGCTTTGGAATCTAAATCTTAAACAGCTCGATAGATCAAAGCATACGAGGCTATGGCAACTTCAGGTTCTAACGTCAAATTGGGTTGAGTCAAGTGTTGCAATGGCAGAGAATATATCCTGAATTAAAAGTTTCTGCGAAAAAAAGGGAGCAAGTTAAGTACATGATTCGATATACGCCTCAGTGGAATGGAGTGGCGGAACATATGAACAGGAAAAGATAGTTGAATGAGACAGTTGCATGAGGCTTTATGACATAGTTGGCCAAGCAAGATGTATGATTTTGATCTTAAAAACTAGAAAAAAAATCACTCACTGTTGTATATCTGAACAATAGCAGATTGATCGCAGCGCTAAAAGGAGAAGTATAAGCAGCACTATAGTGTGGATGGAAACCTAACATGGAGAAATTGAAGATTTTGGAAGTTTAAGTCAAGATCCTTACGTTGTTTCATGTTAGGGTACTGCCCGAATGGCTATAAGCTCTGATGCCCTGAGGAACAAATGGTACTCACAGGACAAGATAAAAATAGATTCCAATTTGAAGAAACCAATTCTACTGGATCGCTGAGTCAGATTGTTAACATATTTTTCGTCCTCATGTTTTGTATTTCTAATTATCTCTTCGCTTGTTTCATTGAGCTCTTTGAAAGGGTTAGTAACAAAAGAGTGAACACGGTAGTTAAATCTTTTCTCGCATCTGGGCAACAATTAATAATATTCACTTCTACTATCGATTAGCAAAGTAAGTGGGTGTGTATCAGGCTGAAGTAAGATAAGTTTGGGGTTCAATACTAATTAACGCTATTAGGATCGTCGTTTTATTTTTCTAAATTAATTTTTAATTAAAATTATGTTTTCTTTTCAATGAGCACCTGTGAAGTTTCAAGTAGAGCTGTCACTTCATTCGTATATTTGCAGCTGTTCAAAGTTGTCACAGTATTTTTGTACAATGGAAAAACTTGAATACCGTGCAGTAACAACATTTTAATTTTTTTGAAGGTGAAATGCCAAAAACAAATTCATGAACGATTGTTTAAAGTCTATGAGAAATCTTCACTCTCACTTCAAACAATAGAAAGATGGATTGCCGCATTTAGAAGTGATCATAAAAGTTTTGAAGACGATCCATGTGAAAGACGTCCGAAAAGTGCATCAAGACCAGAAAACCCAGCAAAAATACAGGATGTGATTATGGAAGATCGTCGATTAACCGAAAGAAAAAAGAAGCACTGGGTATCTCATTAGGCAATGTGACCAATATTTTGGTTGAGATTTTGGGCTGTAGAAAGATGAGTGCGAAATGGGTGCCGCATTCGCTAACAATGGACCAAAAACACACTCTCATGCGACTTACTCAACAAAATTGGGACAAAAAAAAGACAAAAGAAAAAGACAAAAAATATTTTGTGCGTCGTTTTATTACTGTAGATGAGACTTGAGTTTACCATCATAAATCAAAATAAGAGGCTAAAAAGTAGTATGAAGACGGCACTTCGGCTCCAAAACGAGTTCGGATCCATAGATCGGCCAAGAAGGTGCTAGCATCAGTTTTTTTTGGGATACAAAATAAATTATGACTGTGGATTATTTCCAAACTGCTAAAACAATAATTGCAGATTATTGTTATAGCCTTTTGGATCAACTATTTGTAAAAATTTTTGAGAAAAGACCTGGTTTACAGAAGAAAAGTAAACATTTTTCATCAAGATAACAGGTGCGTTAAAAAATCATCTTAAAAAACCAACGTGAAAATCATTCAATTGAAGTACGAACAGTTTCTTCGTCCACTCTATTTGCTAGATTTGGCTCCTTCTGACTTCTGGCTGTTCTCACATCTCAAAAAATGCATCCGTGGAAAACGATTTTTATTGAACAAATAGGAACGGAAAATATTGAACGAATAGCAGCTGTGGAAGCGTATTTCAACAGTCTTTTGGATTCTCACTTCAAGGATAGAGTCCATAAATTAGAAGATCACTGGAACAAATTGAAGATCAGGGAGGTTACATTGAATAATAATGTGATTTTAAACTTATTGAGAAATCTGGTACGCCTTTCAAATAGGTGAACCACCAAATTCTCCTCTCAAGGCTGAAAAAGGTTGGAGTCTTGGGTTTCAGCATCTCACCTACGCAAGTGCACTTGCTTCGTGAATGTCAACTCCTGTTCACAACGCCAACCCCCTGCCTTTTATCGCAATTTTGCTATTGTATAAGGTTTGATTTATGGTTCTGTACTTTTCTTCTTGTTTGTAAAGAATCATCCGCCCCTCCTTCATTCCCCCTGTCTTTTGTATGCTAATAATTCAAAAATATTTGTTAGGGCCAATCCTATTCATGACTGTTCTCAGTACTAAGATCAATACGTTTGCCAGCTTGTCTCCTGTCAATTCTTTTATTCTAAATGTTGTCGAGTGTTTCCAATTGTTTTATACATATCAGATATTGTTTCTGATGCTTTCTTATTCCATCATGGGGTTATCCATATCTTATTAAACATTTCAAAAACCTTCTTTCACTCCAAGCTTAAAGCTTTTCATATATTCTTCATATATATCGCATACAAGGCCTTTTGTGCGTTTGCATTCCTTGAGCTTCCAGACCTGTTTTTGCCATTTCTGCCTGCGTAAGACTGTACGTTTCCTTTGTGTGAATAGTCATAAAATTTTGATATTATCGTTATAATTGATGCGGTTAATCTCTTTTATGGGTCTTTTGGCCTGAGTGCTTAGAGGTGCCAAGCGCCTCTACCCCAACTCAGACACACACACGCACATCTTATCTCGTATTACGAAAAGTCTTCCTGCATGAAAGTTCGATTTTCGTAATTTGTAACGGTTCTAATATTACAAACCGCATCATTCAGTAATAGTCACCGCATCATTCAAACCGCATCATTTGTAATTCACGTAACTCATTTCTAGATTTTCCTTTCACTGCAGTTTACCTCTTACGCAAACTTATTCTTATTTTTATTCACCTCTGTTACGTTTTTCGAGACAACATAACAACCTAAATACTGGCCCTCTTTCACCTTTTCCTCGTTTGTACAAATTGTTTCAAAGCAAATATATTGTCAAATTATCATGAATCACAGACCTAATTTATATATTATTGCTTTTATTTTATTTATGCTTTAATAATGTTGTATTATTTGCTTATTTGAATAGAGAATAGAGTTTGTATTTTATAATTTTGTATTTTTAGTTGTTGAATTCTTTTCTTGTCTTCAATTGATGAATTTGATGTTTGCATAGTGTAGATATGAAAGAATGCGTGATATAATTTTTAAATATTAAAATATTCAATATATCATGAAATCTAAAAAATTTTCTATCATTTTAGAATAATAATCGCGACGTTCTCAATAAACGACACCGTGCTTATAGTATAAACAATCTTAGTGTGAAATATGACGTACCGCACTGTAACAACGATTCATCCGAAACGAAGAGCTTTATCAGTAATCACAGCAGTAAGAAAAGTCATAACTTGAACGGACTGAAAAATGATACATATGAAAGTGTTTGCCCGCTAGAAGATATCGCCGAAAGAACGAAACAGGCTAGTAGGAATAGTATGAGCGGCATTGGAAGCCCGAGTTCAAGCCGAATTCTGAAACGAGTAGTTTCTGCTCCATCTACACAATCTACTGGTAAGTTGAATGTAGAACTTTTATTTTCATTTTTAATATAAAATTTTCCTTTAAAGGACCACCTCCGCCACCACTACCGCCACCACTAAAGGCTCCTACTATGCGTTCTAATGCATCTTCGGAAAGTAGTAGCACAACCAATACAATGAATTCGACCGACACATTAGATTCTGATTCGGGGTTGGAAGTAATTGAGGAGCCAACATTAAGACCGTCAGAACTAGTACGTGGTAATCATAATCGGACAATGTCAACGATATCAGGTAAGCTAATGGTATCATTCTATGAATGTTTATAGGATGTATTGTTTTGTATGAATGAAGATATTTAGCCCAGTGGCAAGTTGTATCTGAGTTGTAATGACTTTCCAGTGCTTGTTCACGAAAATATTCATGGAAATTACGCGTATTATTTCTTATATACAAGGGAAGTCTGACATACATCGGATGTTTTATCAAGTATCTTGGATATTTTCTTAACTATTGTCACACCATTTCAAATACTAACAAATTTAATAGACTTCAAAGCACCTTTAATGCAGTACTACGAAACAACTTCGAATACTCAACAGCTGCGCCTAGACTTTCAAAAACGTTGACATTTTTATGGTAGGCTCTTTGAGTATTTGGACCCCAATTGCAATGTCGCGCTCAATGCTCGCATCAAAGATGTTAATCATCGTTAGCTGGTCACACAGCTTCAATTTTCCAAGCCAAAGTCTTAAAAAGCGGTAATATCCGGCTTTACATTCCATTATTTGGAAATACGTTCCATGTGCCAATCTTTCTATGGGGATTTTTCAAACAATGCAGAATAGAAATAACGTTTTAAATATATCTATCTATACTATAAACGATGGCCTTAATAGTTAAATTATAATTATTCTCAAAAGATCATTGATTAGCTTAATTTGAATATATATTCAAAAATGATTAAATTCAAATATATACTGCCTATTGTTTGCTACAGAAGTGACTATTTATAAGCGATAGAAGTTTTTTTTTTGCATGAGAGTGGAAAAAGCATTGTATTGCTCCATAGCTATTTATTTCGCTCGAAATTAGAAAAATTATAATTCATCGATTTGTGAAAATTTAGTTTGAATAGATAAACTGTCTTAAAAAATATTTCTCATTGTATAATATTTGATATAATCTTTATCATTTGATAAACTTCTTTATTGAATCAGAATAGGAGTACAATACATGAATTTACTGAATACTTGATTTAGATTCAAAAACGAAAATCGGAGTTACAATTTTACTCAAAGAAATGGCACACGAATATTTTGACAACCAAAAACATCATTGAATCTTCCTAAAATTGGAAAGTTTAATAATGTTCCTTCAAAATGATCCTTCAGCTCCTGCATCTGATAGAATTCAAAATAGTAAAATATAATCTATATTTCTTTTACCATTGGCACTGTTTAACATTTTTAATTTGTTTAATGCGTTCATTATTAAAAATAGTACCTAACTGTAAGAAAATGTTTTACGCACGATAAAAAACAAAAATAATTTATTTTATTTTTTGGCCCAAATTATAGTGGCAAGAGTGATTGCTTATCGAAACAACTGTTAATTTCATTTCATTTCATAAACCGTGTGCAGTTTGACAAAATCGAAAAATTTAGCAGTTCTAGGTTTTGTTAATGGTGTAGGGTCGGTCATCCATTCATTTTCGAATTCTACGATTTAAATGTATTTAAATGTGTTTGCAAAGATTACTTTTTGCTGCAAAGTTCACCAATGCAAAGTTTACCTTTGTCGAATAATTTGTTTTCTTAAACAAATTGTTATCAAATGATTATGTTTCGCATTGACAAGCAAAAATATTTATGCTTGCTCGTTATCCATATTCATACAAGAAATAATCAAAAACACAGAAAAAAAGTAATTTTTACCGCGAGAGCTCAGTTATATATTTTGAAATTTATTTTTTGCTCAACAAAATGAAGTTGGCTTTTTCAGCGACTGTTCACTCCACCAGCTGCCATCACTTTCAAGTAGAATTCGGGGGCTGTATTAGGGAATGTTTGCGGGATCGCTGATTCTCACCGTCCTATTCTGTCGTTGAATCCACGATTCTTCCGTAAAAAGGATGTTCGTACGCCGGATTCGACTACGGGCATTTTCATCATTAATTCCAAGGTTTTTTAGCTTCTGACAGAAGTTCAGCTGGTCTCAAATGTTCTTATCGGAAAGTAAAGGTTTGATATGTTGTCTGTAGACTTTTCGCTCCCAGTTACTGCATCGAATATATCTCTGCATGGTTCGTCTCGACACTCTTTTAGCGGCCTCTGGGGGATTTTCAGGCCATTTCGTTACTGTTCCCATTCCTACTGCTGGTTTACTTTCAACCAATGCTGGAATCTTTCTTTTTAATTCTGTGGAAAGTACCGACGATCGACCACTTCTCTTCATATCGTCCACGTTTCTTTCTTCGGCGTTGTACCATTTATTCACGGTGTTCTTATGGACCCTCAATGCTCTGCATATGTCGTTGCGGCTGTAGCCCATCTGCATGCATTGAATTTCAATACACTTTTGAATTCGACTATTTACCATTATTATCGCGAAGAAATTTCAATTCGATCCGTTGAAGATTTCCAAAGTTATTCTTTTTTGACTAATGGTCGTCAAAATTAAGGTCCTTGAGTAAATCTTACTTCAACTAGTAAAAGCTGAATGAATAAATTTATGTTTCCAGTCTTCATTTTATTGTACTACAGATATCACCTGAAGCTAATCAAAAAAATGTCCAAGCAACAGCGGGTCTATATATTTTAGTAATGATTAGGCATACTAATCCTCTTCGAATTTTGGTACGTATTTTTGCCGACTCTCAAGCAAAAGTAATTATTTTGAAATTATCACTAAAATTTCTATTTTATCTCTGTACAGAAATTCATTAAAGCTAAGTGGGTTTAAGAAAAATTAAAGAGGGTTTCAAAATTTTTAAAGATAGTTTTTCCCCCATAAATCATTCGACTTGATTGTCCAGGTCGAAGGGCCGAAATTTTTGCGCCACTCTATGGATCTAACTTTTACCAAATCACAATTAACTTATTTAATTAGACCTTAATCTTAACTTAGGGCTTAAATACAGCCCACTTAGCTGTCGAATGGCCAACAGATTCAAGTAGCACAGCATTTAGCTACCATTGATGCGTTATCTTCCCGGGGCCCATAAGTGATTCATTGGAACCACATGAATGCCCAAGTGACTGAAAATTTTTCATTTCAAAACCCGGGCTGTAAGTGACTTCAGGAGAAAGTTCCATTCTTCAATTTTTTGCTTTAACGTCAGTGCAAGTAGCACATATATCTTTTTAGAAATGTAAAGCCCAATATTTTTAAAATCATACCATAGAGTCTCTGTTCGCGTGAAACATTTTATTGTGAAGCTGAATGAAGGAAAAAGAAGCAACATAGGCCGCTAGTAGATCATTCTCGATCATACCATGTGCAGTAATTTTTTTAAATCAAGAAATCTTTTCCTTTCTCTAAAGTGCAAGGTGAAAAAATGTTAGATGAACTATTAGAGACGCAAATAAAAAAGTTATAAGGAGTAACCCATAAACAAGGGTTCGAAAACCACTACAGATCTAAAGAAAATTGATGCAATATTATAAAATACTCACAACTCTTTGGGAAATATTCTGTCCAAAAAATCAGGGCTTCTTCTCGAAAAAAAAACACATTTTGTTTCAAGTTTGGAGATACTTGAATAACGTTGGAAAATGCGTGGAAAATACTGCAGCAAATTCGGGAAAACAAATTGTTTTGGGTCAGAAAAATTACATTCTTTTTGGGTTTGATAAAAGAAGTTTCGTCTGGCAAAAAGTCAATACACCATAGCAGTTAAAAAAATTAATCCAATTTTTCTTAGAGCTACTAAATACGATAATCCAAAGTATTATTTATACTAGTAACGTAGTGGGTGCTGTACGATGTTAGATCTGTGCTCTCTTATCCTCCTCAATCATCAAAGCTAAATCAAGTATATATTATAATCAAACATTAATGCATGGTCCATAAAAAAACGATTGACATGAAGAAGAATTGTTTAAGCCAAAAATTGTAATATAGGGTGATATAATTATAGTTATGTTGAATAAATTTTTTTTTATGAAAACCATATATCTCATTATTAGCGCTATTATAAATGTCATTAATAAGAATACCAGAAATTATATAAATTTATGAAGCATTTTGCAAGGGCCAAATGTAAGATTTACCCAAAATTACCATGTCTCTGTTAATCTTACTTGTTCGACCGAAAATTGAATCAAAGATCAGAGTTAAAACATTTCAAAAATTTCGAACTGATAATAAACACTTATTTATTATTTTAATTTAAACCAATTTTTTTTCCTTTTGAAGCTAAATTTATTTTGATTACTAGACGTATATCGATATTTCGAGAGTAATCTGCCTTCAGTGCCTATTGGTCTAATCTTAAAAGAACTTTCCAATAAATCGATAGAAAATTAATGACGTTTTATTTGGCGGAAATCAGCAAAGTCTCTACTTTTGTTCTTTGTCAAAAGTTTCACTCCAAAGAATGACCAGATAATGGAGACTTGTCAAAATTTAGTTTCACAATTAAGACAGTATGCATCCACTTGAAAAAAGTCGTAAGCAGCTCCTGCCAGAACTTCTGAGTTTGCCTAGTGCTCAGCACATGTCTCTGCATCCTAAAGCGGTGACATTTTTCCGGTACATGTGGAGGAATAAAGCTTTGTATGCTGCTGTGATGGATTTTTGGCACACGGTTTTGCTATTTATTTCTGCAGAAAAATATTTTTGCGTAGAGAAATGTAGATTTGAATGTGGATTAAAATATTTTTGAATTTCAAAATAGTTTAGCCGTGAAATTTTGATTTGACATGTTTCGAATTTAAATATGGTAACTATTGTCATAATAGCCGTTTGCAGTACCGGAATAAATATGAGGGCATTTACTTGATCACAAGACGCACAAAACACCAATGTTAAAATTCCTAACATTTTCATTCGTCTTTCACCTATTGCCTACCATCCCCTATTACTTATAGATAAAACAATGACATTAACAGCTCTCACACCACTCGCTGATGACACAGCGATAGTAGTTAAAAAATTTCGAGAATTATTATCTGTTTGCCGATTTTCATAGTTTCAAAAAATGCAAATTTTGACTGTCGATTTCAACCCTGCCAACACCAGATGCTAACCACTGACCCTCTGGTAGTGCCGATACGACGCAAATTTGAATCTGTTAAGCTCATGGCTGTTGAAGCGAAATTGCATTTCCTGCTACAGTACGATATACAATAGGATATATGTCACCCCTCCAATAGCAGCTGATCGTTTCTACTTCAAATATTCCGATCCCCATCATTCAAGACCTGTCATGAACTAAATGGAAAAACATCGACCTGATTAAGGTCTACCACCGAATTCGAGAGAGAGCATATCGTCCACCGTGAAGAAATATTCGAACGATTCGCGGATCCTAGCCATATCAAAAATTTGGAGAAAAGCTACACTCAATTAACTTATTAGGACATTAGATTTTATTAAGCCTTCTCCACATCAGACGAGCCGATTTAACTGCTTAACCACCCACGATGTTTATAGACCCAAGAAGATTTTAAAGTGCCACCAACTTTAACCGTCGCTTCATTTCTCACGCAAATGAAATGCAGCAGCCACTCAACGCCTATCTTATGGTCTTACAAAGGTAGCGCTTAAAATATTGACTGGTCACCTGCAGCCAGCAAAGTTCTCGATCACGTCAAAATTGGCTTCTCAGAAGCCCCTGAATTATCGCTCTTGGGCTCAAACGCTGATTTTGGTGTATTTGTAGCCTCCAGCACCGCTATTCTTTCGAAGCTCTTATCAACGTATCGGGTCTTACCCGGCTAAACTAAGTGACGCACAATAGAAGTAACGTGCATATAATCCCAAAATTTTAGTTACTTATTATGACATTCGCCGTTTCTGATACGATTTGGAAGCTCAGAGGTTTACACTGTATACAGGTCAAAAATTACTTCTTTTTGCATACTAACTTAGACATCTAAGTTACATAAGTGAGTACAGCTCTGACATTCGGTATGTTTGGATTTGGAACAAGGCCGTTGCCGACACATTCTTTCGTCCAGAAAAATCAATTCTTCCCAGAATTCTTGACTTTGCCGCAATGGACTTGTCATTTGATAGACAAGACATTTTTTGTGAAGTATCTGCGCCAGCCATGCGAACTTCTGTATCTTTCACCTTCGAGGAAAAGGTGTTCCACTTAGAACCGAGCATCATACGATCTAATATTATATTATCCAACTTCTGGCCTTCGATGGTCAACGATATTGCTACTTCGAGCCAAAAAATGCAATGCAACAAATACAAGATAACCAAGCACGTGTGAAATGTTTGTGTGAAATCGACTTTGCCTCCGAAGTTTCTGTAACTATGGCAAAACTTCGGCCGCCTGACGCAAACCATCGCACATTACTGAAAATATTCATCATGAGGCAACTAGACTTTTACTTGCACGCTGATTTGATATGTTGTTGAATATCCTTTTAGCTTCAAAAATGCTTTGAGTCGGTTTGGCATGGATTTAACAGATTTTCCATGGATAAGGATGTTATTTTCTTTCATTCTTGATGCAAGTCATTTTTTGTGTCCAAAGTGTTTGAGTGTGTGACATCAGGGATCTCGTTTAAGAAAAGAACACAAATTTTGAATCACTTTAAATTTTGATGATTATTTTAGTGTCCGAATGATGCGAGCACACTTCCATATAAGTCAATTCTGTGCAAATGATGACGATTATTTAACTTTGTCGTTCCCTGAATTAGATTACCTTTTATTATCTTTAGTTATATTATTCGATCTATATTTCCTTCAATAAAAGTTGGGGCATTAAAGTTGGTCATAGATCATCCGATATACAGCCCCGGATCTAGGGGGGACAAGCCGGAGCCCGTACCTCGGGCGGCAAATTCAAGCTTGGCAGATGGAAGTAAAAATTTATTATTTTGGACAACTAAGGATCCACAGTTTGTTATTAAGGCTTACAGTAGGTTATTATCAATAAAAATAAAAAGCACTTTAAATATAAAAATAAAAGACACAGAGAATTCCACTTCGCTGCGCCGGGGGCGATTAAGGAAACGAGCTGGTTTCCGTACAAAGCACTTCCATAGTGGTGAAGTGAACCGATAAGCTATAGTCCTTAGGACGCTATTGGGGCTGTCCTATGTTCTATGGATCAGGGATATGGTTTTTTTTAAATGACGGTTGTAAAGCCATCATTTTGGTACTCCTCAAACATCCCTGACGCAGTGCAGAAGCGAGCCAATCCCATCATCATCCTGAAGATAATATTATATTGGACGCGCAAGGTGTCCAGCGATCTTTTGGCATATCTGGCTCACAAGTTCCCCGTGTACAAGCTCTGGCAATATCCCTGGATAAACGTTACCTTAACTCGTACAACAGGAAAATCTGCGAGCCAACATATTACCTCTGACTGCCAAAGCCCTGTGCTTCCTTTCAACATCAGTATCGTTTTTAAAGTCGTTGGCAATGATATGCCTTATAGTACTTTAATAAGCACATGAATTATTCCCCTCGGAGCACGTAGGCATAGGTAGGACAGCAATCGCACTCGCCCGGTGCCCACGAGATACACGGTCAGGCGGCTGCTGGTCAGTGACAATGTGCAAGTGGAACGCACTCACATTTGAGAACGGTTAGCGTCCTTGGGAAAGGCATGCAGTAATATTTAGACAGAGATCCTGCGTATTATTATGGATGCTATATTGTATCTATCAAAACACTATCTTTCTTTTCGTGGGTCCCACGAAACCCCTAGCGACCTAATCACACAATGTCCTCAGCCTGGTCAAGGGAGCTTCTTGAATTTAATTTTCCTGCTCTCCAAACATAAAGATAAGTATCATATTAAAAAGAGATAAGTATCATATTTATCAAAGACTATACAGAATGAAATTATTGACATAATGGCAAAAACAGTTAGAAATAGCATTCTAAACGACATCAAAGAAGCTAAATAATACACAATAATAGGCTCGTTTTTTTGCTCTCCTTATCCATACCAGACTCTGAGGATGAGGAGGAAACTGTCCTTCAACTCCAGTGCCAGTGTCCGGCTTTGGCAAGGAGAAGACTGGCGGCACTTCGTGCTTCCTTTCTCTCAAACCTGACGGAACTGGTATCAAAACGGTATCACTACGGACCAATGGGTCTATGTGTGGCCCTGTGCCAGCCAGCTAACCTAACCTGACGTAACTGTCCCTGGTTAAGCTAAAGGAGATAGTCCGGTTCCTCAAAGGAAGCAAATGGTTTCCTGACTTTAGTGAGTAGAAGAGAGTCACTAAAATATTGTGATATCACAACGGGCCTCTCCTGTGCTTATGTGTGCTGGTCGTCAGGCCTCTGAAGATCGGCAGCCACGTTAACCTAACCTTAAGCTAACCTATCCATACCAGAAGAATGCTAACCAGTGCAGACCCATTGGAAACAACAACAACTCATGTTATGGACAAGGGGAGTTGTTGTTGTCTCCAATGCGTCTGCAATGGTTAGCATTGTTCTGTTATAGATAGGGGGAGCAAAAAACACGTCTAATGTTCGACTGCACTTCAGATATCTCGCATACAGAACAAATGAGCCAGGTCATCCGCTATAAAAGAAAAAATTGGCGATGTATGTGAAACGGAAAAAAATTCATGGATTTCATGGAAGCTGCTAGAAAAACCGGAGAGAACATTTGTCAACAGATTATGGAAAAATTGAGAGTTGATGGTTTATATATTAGACAATGTTGTGGCCTATCTTGTGATAATGGGTGTAATATGACTGGCACCTATAAAGAAGTGCAAGCCAGGATTGCAGAAAAAAATGAGCTGGCTGAGTTTGAACCGTGTTTGGCTCACTCCTTAAATCTTGTCGGTATCCATTCTGCCTCATCATGCCCTGAAGCAATAAACCTATTTGAAGTAATTCAAAAAGTACATTGCCTTATTGACGGTTACAATAGTCGGTGGGATACTGTGAAAAAATATGTTAAAGCCAATTTGAAAGGGAGCAGTCAGACAAGGTGGTCAGCGAAACATGTCGCTGTGAAAGCCCTCTTATATAATTTACCGGAAGTGGAGGAATTCTTGGAGGAAGTTGAGCAAACTTCTCATGCTTCGGAAGCAAAGTACGAGGCAGGTCATCTCTTCAAAGCTTTAAAGAATTTGAAATTTATTCTAAACTTGACGTTATCTATAAGGTATAATCCTTACGCACTCCGCCTCTTTAATGGATGGCCTGATGAAAACTTTGCAAGAAATGAGAGAAAATGTAATTGAATATTGTGTAGACGAAGCTAAATAAGTTGCTGCGAAAATTGGCGTTGAATATATTCTGCCAATTAAACGAATTCCGAGGTGCAAAAAACAATTTGATGAGATTAGTCATGACAAACCACGAAGATTTCAACCTGTTCAACTCTTTGCTAAGGCAATAATGATGGTATTTGATCGAACCTTATCAGAAATTAAAATTGCTACCAGGATTAATTTGAATGTTGCATTTCTCAATGGCACTGTAGTCTTCAATATGCCAACTTCAAAAGCATGGAGCAGATCTTAGCACAGAGCAAGATTTAAACACAGTTGAACACCGCCAGGAGCAAAATCCACTTTTATTTGGAGATATAAAAATCTCTTGCAACAACGCATGATTTCCACAACTCCTTTCCTAATATTTGTATTGCTCTGCAAGTTTACTTTACGTTCTCTATTAAATCCGCAAGCTGCGAGGGAAGTTTAAGCAAACATAAACTTATTAAAAATTATCTACGATTGTAGATGAGTCAGGAACGTTTATCGAGTCTCGCAACGTTAGCAATAAAAAATAAAACTGCTCATGAAATTAATTATGACAAGGCCATAGATTTGTTTGCAGAACAAAAGGGTCGAAGTGTAAAAATGTAATTTCAAAGTGCAACACTCAGAACAGCGAGATTTAAGAAAATGAAATAAGCGTAGACATATACGAAATTTAGTGAAGCAATTTTTCTACATAAGTAGAATCTATAAAAAGAATAAATCGAGAGAATGACTACCCCTGACATTTCCTTTGGTGTCTCCGATACCTAAGATCTACGAGCTTTTGGGTATAACGTGTCAAATGGCCTATTATATCTACCTGTATCTTCCTGTCCGCGGAGTAAAAGTCTGTCAAATTTGCCTATAGTTTCCATCAGTGAGGTAGTAGAAATGGAGTGGACATGTCCATAAGATTTAAATTGAAGGAGATGGTAGTAAATTTTTATCTCTTCATTGTCAAATCTGGTCAAATCCACGTAGTTCCCCTCCAATTTGACAATGAACGGTATTCCTGCTTTAACATGTTTTGTGCGCGAGAGAATCGAAGGGGCTAATGGTGGAAACTTATACTGTCGATGTCATCTCCATTTCTGCTACCTCACTGGTGCCCATAGTTTTCCTTCACTACTGTTTACGCTCTCATCATCGGGGCACTACAGCCTGAATCGAGCCTTAGCCTCCTTAATACTTCGCCTCCATTCGTCTCGATTCAGTGACCGCGTCCTCCAGTTCGGTGCTCCCAAAAGTGACCTGCTGTCAGCATCTATAGAATCCTCCCAGCGCTTGCGTGGCTTACCGACTGGCCTGGCTCCGCTCGCTCGCCCCTTGAGAGATCGTTTGGGGATTCGACTGTCGCTCATTCGTTCGACGTGGCCAGCCCATTGTAGTTTTTGGAGTCGTATGAGGATGGAGACTTGTGGGTCGTCATATATGGAATACAACTCGTTATTGTATCTGATTCGCCATCCATCTTCCTCCCGTATTGGACCGAGAATCCTTCGCAATACCCTTCTCTCGAACGTATTCAATGCTTTTTCAGACGCCTGGTTCAGTGTCCAGGTTTCGCTTCCGTAGCATAGCACAGGTCTAATAATTGTTTTGTAGATGCGAAGCTTCGTATTCCTGTGTACGCATCGCGATTTTAAAGTGGGAAGCACCGAAAAGAATGTCTTATTGGCTAATTGAATCCGTCGTTTGATTTCGTCAAGCTCATTCCCATCCTTCGAGAGGTTCGTCCCTAGGTACACGAAGTTGTTTACGTTTTCAAGGTTATAGTCCCCTATCGTTATGTTTTGTTTTATTGGCGTCCTTTTCCTTGATTGAGTCATAACTTTAGTTTTTTGTTCGTTAATTTGAAGACCAACTTCCTTGGCGGTTTCGTCTAGAGCTACAAATACTTCCTTGGCGTCGTTGAACCAACGTGACATAATGTTGATGTCATCAGCGTAAGCTACTAGCTGTGTCGACTTAAATAATAGAGTTCCTCTCGTGTCAACGGGGATTTTTCTGATGACGTACTCAAGCGCTAAGTTAAAGAGTACCGGAGCTAATCCATCCCCTTGTTTTAGCCCTGTATTCGTCGAAAACGAGTCGGTCATATTATTCTGAATCAGCACTTGTGACGTGGAGTCGGTCATGGTCATTTTCACCAGTCGTACTAACTTTGCTGGGATTCCGAACTGCAGCATGATGTTATATAATACAGTTCGGTTGATACTGTCGTACGCTTGTTTGAAGTCGACGAATATTTGATGGACATCAATGTTGAATTCCCAGCATTTTTCCAAAATTTGTTTGACCGTAAATATTTGGTAATTTGTCGATCTTCCACGTCTGAAACCACCTTGATATTCACCAAGAATTTTCTCAGCGTGATGGGAATACCTTAACTCTAAAATTTTTGTCAAGATCTTGTACGACGTACAAAGTAGTGATATGCCCCTGTAGTTTTCGCATAACAGTTTATCTCCTTTCTTGTGAATGGGACATATAACGCTTTTTCACCACTCATCCGGCATCGTTTCTTGTTGCCAGATGCCTGTCACCAATCCATGGATCGCCCTTAAAACGGAAATCCCGCCTGTCTTCAGAAGCTCCGCGGGGATACCATCGATGCCCGGTGCTTTGTTGGATTTCAGGCGGTCCATGGCCTGTCGGACTTCATCTAGTGTAGGAAGGTGAGATGAGGCACTGTCAAGATATGTGCCAATTAATGATGGCGATTCGTTGGGTGCGGGGACATTTCCGTTCAATAATTGCTGGAAATAGGACGCCCATCTTTCCTTCACCTGTTCTGAGCCACTTATGATGCTTCCATCGGCAGCCCTACATAGGCTAGTTCGTGGTTTAAAGCCTTGTTTTAAGTGCCTCACTACTTTGTACGCTTGTCGAGTGTTGTTAGCCATAAAGTTGTCATTCATGTTATTCAGCATGGTGTCAAAATGCTTTCGTTTCTTACGTCTAATTATTCTATTAGCTACTCTCCGAAGATCGTCATATTTTTCTTTCTTGGCTCTAGTCGGTCGTTTAATGTGGATTTTGTAGGCCGCATTCTTTTCATCCAACGCGGCTTGACATTCCTCGTCGAACCAATCGTTTCTGCGTTGCACGGCTGTATATACCACTACTTTTTCGGCTGCTGCGTTCACTGCGCTTTTGATCGTAGTCCAAACTTCGTTGATTTACGCTCTGATTCAGGCCAATTGCTTCACTTCTCACTGCTGTTTTCATTTCTTTATAATCTCTCTTCTGAGGTGCAACAAAAGGCGTTTTCTATCGATTGTGGTAGTGTATATTCGCTATTTTCTCCCTTTATTTTCAGCTGTTGTGTGCTACCACAGCACATACAGCAACCTATGTCAGTCTTAGCGAATGCACTGCTGTTTTATACTAGACCGTTGTTTTTGCGGCAAAATTATATTCTGTTCTGTATCGGAGCAAAAAAACACGCCTAATAATTACTTTTAATCTTACGTTTTATTTCAGACCCTATTCTTTCCTATCCTAATTAAAATATACATATGTCCGACACGTTCATGAGTTTTTGGAAAAAAGATAGGCTTAACAGAAAAAGAGCAGCGCCCTACCGGTCTTTGTAGCGTTCTTTGGGGGTTGCAGCGTTCTTGTCCATCTGTGGGCTGAAATGATGATGACGATAAAGGTAAAATATTGGTGAGCGGGGACGGCATTTTTCAGTTTTTGCCCCACCTCGAAAAATTCAAGATCCGGGACTGCCGATATAGAGTTGGTTGGACTCACGGATTCTGGTTCTATATTTCAAAAAAAAATTCTTCGTCATCGAAAAAGTTATTCCTAGTATTCTGCTAAGATTTGGTAGGTAGTGAAATTTGCTTCATATATTCGCCCATTCTGAAGAATTTTTTTTCTGGTTTTCATTACCAGAATTTACCTTTCGTGCATGAGGAAAATAATAAGATAGAATCATAAAATTACATGAGTAGTTTTGTTACTTAAACGCTGATTTCAAAATGTACCTTTCATCTTCCAGCTTTCAATGTGTAAAACTAAAACCAACATTCACTTTTTTACTCGTTTTTTGGCTAGAAAGTTAGTTACAACGAAAACAAATCAATTCAACAATAAACATTATGGCCTCAGAAACTTGTTTTTAAAACTTAAAAAATCGTATGTTTGATATTTGCAGAAAGACAATCAATAAAATTAATTTTCATCAATTTTTTCTTAAGTCTGGAGTAACACTTTGCTTCAGCGCGGAAGGAAATTTGATATGATATCCGGTGTGCATGGTATGTGTTCAATACTTCCGAAATACACAATCCAGCTATTATGGTTTAAACAATGATTTATTTCCCTGAAAAAAAAACTCTCTTTTTCATTACCCTATTTTTATCTAGTGAATGTGATTGAAAGATCGTTGAATAATAATGTCTAATCAATTTCCTGGAACGATAAAAATATAATAAATCTCCGTTAGCACAACAATTGAAAGTGACTGTGATTTCATGCTATTGTGAGTTCTATACAAACCAACATTCTAGCGGCATTATCTCGGAAATTTGGAATTTTAGTCAATTTTGACCGCCACCCATGATTATCAAAACACTTCCACAGCAAATATCATACGAATATTAAAAAAATTAATAGATGATATTTCCTCATCTAGTGAAATTTGATTGCTACCAGGAAATAATCAAGTTGCACTAGATTTGCTCCTTTTGATTATAAGATCAACAAAAAACTTGGGTTGTTTAATAAATTTATTGCAACCAAGCTTATCGAAATGCCGATTCTACTTATTTGCAGGAAGTTGTTTCAATCTTTGTCATTCACCTTTGGATACTGTATCTGTGCAGTAAAGCTCATGGCATAGCTCATGACATTTTTGCCAATTCCACCCTCCCGCCAGGTCAACAACTCTATTATTATTATGAGGAAAAATTTATTCAGTTCCACTACTTTTCCTCATTTCCGCTCAAATAACCGGCCGTGTGCAGTCAAGAGCATCCCATTTAAGAAAAATAGGAAAGTTGGTGCAAATCATGATGGTCAAGACAACATCCCAGTACAACAATATATTCAGTTGCTGCCAATCATTGAAAGTGATCGCAAAAATCCACGAGTTGTGTTGACGGTTTAGTGAATAAGTTTGTGCCATACGATTGCGCTTGACATCCACCTATCCATATTATTGCGATATCAACTTTCAATTTCAATGCATTCCACACATAATCGAGTAGTGGAGAGATAAGCAGATACTAGCTGATTTAGAAGCTGTTGTCTGTTGATATGGATGAGGAGTAACTTGGCTGCAGTTTCATAACCGGCTAGGTTACTTTCTTCTTCGTGTAACCAACGTCCAAATGATGAACTTTCAAGTGACCAACAATAATTGTTGGCAATAAAGACCACAATACCGCGAATAATACCATAGATAATATCGTAATACATTTTCGCTATCATAAAGCAATAAACCAATAATAACCACACGGGCCGCATTGAGTAGATTAGCTCAATCAACAGTTTATTTGGAACAGCAGACGAGCTCGCGATAAAAATGAACGCATTTGTGCAACGTTTTACCAATTTCGATTTTTTGATACAATTGAGTGAGTATTGTTGCAAGAGATAGAGATTTCGACATTACCGATTCGCGTAAAACTTTTCATATATTGATGCGAAAATTTTCAATTTGTGTTGCTTTGAAAACAGTAGTGGATTTGTTTCTGCAGACTGTGCTCTGCACTAGAGTGAAAGTCAACGATGACCCCGAGGATATACAAAAGTGTCAGTGTCCGTATTGTATTACGGAAGGTATTTCAAGTGTTTTCAATTTTAATGGACGTTTGTTGGTATTGTTCGTAACCCTCGTAGCTCCTCCCATCTAATTTAATTCGTATTACTATTTGTGTATAACCAGTGGTGTGTTACAATTACACTTAATAGTTAACAATAAGTGTTCAATCATGCAAAAACTTTACTAAATGCTTGATTCAGTAATTATTATTCTTTAAAGTGTTATTGCCTTTAAAATGTTGGGAACTAAAAATGCTCGAAAAACCATGTAACATAATACTAACACAACCCTGGCGTTTGAAAACATGAATGCATATTCAAATATATGCGAAAATTTTTGGATAAAAACATGTTAAAAGAATCGTTTTCTTTGAATACATCTTAAGATTTCAGGAGGAAGCAAAATATTTTTCCTCCATATATCACAAAAACACAAAAAAAAACTCGATTTCAAAGAAGAATTGATTTTTTTTAAAACTCGTCTCACTTTTGCTTACTTATGTATGACATGAAAATGCAATCGATTTTGGATATAATAAAATTGTAGCGGTCGGGAGAAACATATTATATTATCTTAGTTTGATTTCTAATTGTTAATCATCAAATACATCCCTTACTGTGGTTATAGTGATCGTCTTTCCTTACTCCAAATTCCTTCATTAGAGTCCCGACGAGTGTTCCTTGACGAATGCTTTCTTTTCAAGCTACTCCACTGCCCTATGCTCTCCGATCTCGGTTATATGCTGTGTCTACGTAACGTCAATCGATCAGATAGATCCCAATTAATGTTCTCCATTCCTTTCGCGCGTTCTGAAGTGTATTTTAACTCGCCGCTAGTGCGTATGCCCAGGAAGCATAACGATCTTCAGCTTGGTCCTTTTCCGCGAACGTTCTGTCAATTTAAGTCGCAAATTAAAAGCATGATCCTTAATGCTTCTAATAATGTTTGATTTTCTTTTTAATTCTTTTTTTTCCTTACCATTTTTGCGCTTTCTTAAATGTTACATTGTATATTAGCTTTAGATTGTTGTAGTTCTAATTTGTATATTCTAATATTTTCATTTATTTGTTAATTTTTCTATTTTCTTCTTTTGGGTTTATTTCATATTTCTATTTTTGTAATTGGGCAGAAGCCTGTTGAAATGGATTTAATAAATAAAAAAAAAAAAAAAAAATCCATCATCAGTATTAGGCAGTATTTGAGAAAACTTGATAAAAATAGTCACTCTGAGGACTACCTCATCACGTCGTGTCACTTGTTAAAAAGCTAGGCTCAAAAAGGCTAAAAAGGGTTTGTTGTACACCATTGTTGACGCTAACTGTGGCCAAGATCAAGCCAACTGCCATCATCTAGCTTTTAACATTCGACATGGCCAGCGTTGTTAGTCTAATCGTTTAGGTTGGGATATTGAGTGCCGTCCGTCCGTCTCAAAATTTACTCTGGCTACTCTACCATTTCTAGCCTTGAATTTGTATACCTTTCCATCCGGAGAAAATCTAATCAACCATTTATTAATCTGGAACGAGTCCTTACTGACCAAATGGAAATATCTAGGCTAATATCTTCTAACAGAAGTTGTCAATGCACTTCCTCTGTAATTGGTGCATTCGATGAAAAGTAAGTATAAAAGTAAGTAAGTAAGTGAAAAGTAAATGTTAGTCACTTAGGTGATGTCAAATTCTCACCCTTAAAGTGCATCCACTAGTTGATACCGCTCAATGCTGTGATTGATAGAGCTCTCAGGGCATAATTCCAGTGATTTGAGACAGTCGGATCAATACTGTCACCTAAGTAAATTTGGATACTGTGCACGGTGTTGGAGATGACTGTTACGATTGCGATTCCACAGTAAATAATACTGAACCCTTTTCGATGCAGCGAGACTAGTAGTACTATTTGATAATGAATTTTGGAATCTCTACTTCGGAGACTAGGTAGTATAAATTTCAATGCCGTTTGATGATTAACAATTAAGATCGTTAATGGAAAATAAGTGCAATACATCATTTGGTGATATGTTAGTCGACATCTCTGCAGAAGTTTCGAAAATTACCCTCAATTTTGTCGTGGTGGCAAGAAATAAAATGGTTTGTGCAATGCGTACATAACTGCAGGCTTCCTATATTCTAGATGCAGTAAATAATGCACTAACTCAATATATTGGCGTTCAACGGCTATGTTTTTTCTCAATTGGCGTTCGAGCGGTAAAATAATTTACAATAGTTTGCTTTAACTTTTCTTAACGGTTTGAACCCTTCGAGAACGAAAGCCTACCAATAAAGTAATAATTTAAGTTTGCGTTTGTGGTGCACACAAAACTTTCTTCACATTTTTTCCCTTGGACTAATAAGCAAGGGTTTGGTGATACTGCATGAAGTTGCCAAAAAAATTTCACCAGAATTTTCATCATGATGTCTTCATTGCTGCACATGCTGCAAATGCCGCTTATTGCCCCAGTCGCAGTTTTCTTCGCAACCTTGCCGCAGACTAACCATCTCTAGACGGTACTCTAGCGGGCTGGACTTGTCTCCTAGTCAAATCTAAGCAACTAGGAGGAGTTTCAAATAGATTTTTGCGCCCATTAGTATCTTGATGGCATCCGGATCGTAAGTTGCTGGATCATAAAGTCATGTGTTGCTTGGAATAGGCCACTTCAAAACATCTCTGCCGTTTTTGATTGTATTGGTGCAATAAATTTACAAAAACGACTGAATTGGAAACGGGCAACCTTTGATTGGGTCAATACATAGTTTACTTCGAACCATTCCCTTGGCATAATACTTCAGACGTAGTAGTCAAACCGATCCTGATTGCCAGTCTCTTGGAGACGAAGTTAAGTTGTAAATACGGTTCCAGTACTGTTCGGCATTCGGCTTCATGTCCGTCGCGTGATTACATCTTTATGCGGACGGAGCCTAATAGTATGTAGTTTTTGGTTGCCTTATATGACTGGGTGGCTCAAACTGTTGCGTTAAGGCTGGTATTGTCTTCGATTTCACGTGAAGTTTTCGTAAAAATGTCATGTGAAATTTGTTTCAGCGAAAATTTATTTTTATTATTATTTGATTATTTTTATTCCAGAATTCATACATAGGTTGCTTAACAAGTAAAACATTTAGAGATTAGACAAAATCTTTGCTCTAAGGTGTAAAATTTAGCTTATGCAGTTTACTGTTTACAGGGTCTGGTTAATTAAAGCTACAAGGAAAATTTGACAAAAACCTTGATTGTATATTTTTGTATATATATAACAAAGGCTACTTACGGCTACTTATAACTAATTGAACATAATACTTGGGAGTACTTAGAGTCGAAGGGGGTGTAACTCTAGGGAAACAGCCTGTTAATTAATGGGTTTTGAATATTTCGGGTGGTGGTTTTAAAGCTGGAAGACTGTAAATTTGCTAGGGAATCAATGCTGCATACATAGGCTTCTTGGTGGATTCTCCTTGTAGAGTAATAAAATGGTTTATTTCTTATTAACTTTAGGGCTTTATTTTGTGCGACTTGCAGCTTATTTTTGTGAGTTTTGGCACATTGTGTCCAAGTAGGAGCTCCATATAGTATTATTGGCTGAAGAACCACTTTATAAATCAGCGTCTTATTTTCTGTGGACATTTTTGACTTGCGATTTATCAGTGGATACAGAGCGCAAATGGCTTTAGATAATTTAGTGCACGTCTCTTCGATATGGTCTCTAAAGGTAAGTTTCTTGTCGAAGACGATTCCTAAGTATCGAACATTGTCCGCCCAAGGGATTTCTTTGCCAAAGAAATCTATGTTTCGGCTAGGTAAATAGAGTCTCTTCCTTTTACGAGAGAAGAATATAGCCGTTGTTTTTGACAGATTAATTTTAATTTTCCATCTATAATAGTACTGGTAAAGTTTTGCCAGTTGTTCTTCCAAAGTATCGATGATTAAGCTAGCCTCGGTTGCACTTTTGTAAATGCACATGTCATCAGCGAATGTTGCCATATTACAGTTGGGGTTTTGAGGTACATCTGCGGTGAATATATTGAACAAAGTAGGACTTAGGCAGGAGCCCTGGGGGACTCCAGCAGGTATGGAGAGGGCACGGGAGTATTTTTCTCCTATTTTAACTATAAAAGTACGAGATGAAAGAACCGATGATATTATTTTCACCAGATAAATTGGGAACTGAAAGTTTAACAGCTTGTATATGAGGCCTTGATGCCATACGGTATCGAAGGCTTTTTCGATGTCCAGGGTTATAAGTCCCGTAGATTCTTTGCTATTGATCGAGTCCCTGACATTCTTATAGACCCGGAAAACCTGGTGGTTTATAGAGTGTTTTCGACGGAATCCAAATTGGCAGTCAGGTATAATGCACGAGCTATCTAACTTCTTATTGATCCGCCGCAGAACTACTCTCTCAAATACCTTGCTTGAAATCAAGCAAGAGTGGTACTCACTTCTTAGCATGAAAAATTGCTTGGAAGTTGATTTCGCTTTGTAAATGCAGATGGCATTTAAATATATATCCAATAATTTCACGTCAACATGGATTCTTCTAGATGATAACGACCCAAAAAACTGCAGCTGACTATGCACCAAATGGAAACAAGAAAATGGCATCACGACAATGAGCTGGCTTGCACAGTCACCAGACATGAACCCGACCGAAAAAGTCTGCGTTGCTATGAAATTAAAGCTTCGTGAAAAAAAGTGCAGTAAATTTAAAGCAGCTGTATTGTCATATTCCCGTTATCAGGAAAAGATCGATTGGACATCTTATGTACTCGTCTTATCCATTGGACATCTTATGTATTAGTATAATGCGCATTAGTCTTTTCAATATAAAAGTTAATAAAATGCATTCCTTTGTTTTTCTTTCCCAGTGTACACGTTCTTGTGATCCTAACTGCAGATACTGTAATAGAGCATTCCAAGTTTCTGTGGCAATTCTCAGATTTTTCGGCCCTAGCAGACACTCATTGGCCGTTTCGTGAGAGGTATTTGTAGATGCAGCTGAGTTGTTCTGGCATAAGGACTGAGATAGAAACTGTTTCAACTGATTTTTCACCAATATCCATTTGCTGTCGCCATATCGGCTGGTGAGAAGCTTGTAGAGCATTGCTATAGCTCCCGTCTGAAAGTGGAAAATGTTGAATGAGGTGTTTCGCCTTCCCGTTTAAATTAATGATGAGATCTTGTTCGAGGTCTGCTAATCCTGGAATTAAAGAAAGAAAAAAAGGAAGCTTCAAAGAAAGGAAGCGTCTTCAATTGTAGCTTCCTGTTTACACACAAGTTTCTGCAATTTGATCCTGATGTATGTATATGCGATGTATGATAGATCGCAGATACCTCGGCGGATACTTTAAAGTTTCCCAGCTGGGATTATCTTCTAGTTAACTTCTTTTTCCAGCTCACATAATGCTTTCTGCAAGTAAGAAAATCCAGATTTGACATCATATAGTTCCCTCTTTCAGCCCCTGCCGAACCACTCGGATAGTTTCTCTAAGAAGTTTTTGCTGGTCAACGAGTTTTCTGCTATGATCTTGCCTGACTCTCAGGATCATGTCGGGGTCACCAAATGTTCAACCGATGACTTTTCCATGCCACTGCATACTAAACTGCAGAGTTTGAGTTCTATTCACATACACCAATTGTCGAGTCCACGTACACACAAAGGCACTAAGATTGTTAATTACAGCTTGCAAGCGCTTGAGTAAGCCATTTTTATATTAACATTCAAATCTGTGTAGCGTTTCACTATTGCATAATTCTATGCTATGAAGTTTTTGGATTTAAAAAAGAGGCATGTTTTCTGTGCCTGAATAAATGTTATGCCGTATCATTGCTGCACGCTGCAGTACCTTCTGTGCTTTTAATGGGGCATATGATGCCTTTTTGCCAATTTTCCGAAATCTCTTCGTATGGAGCACAATAATTTTATGCCGTGCTTGTTATAACGTTGGCCCTCCATATTTAGTTAGCTCAGCTGGTATGCCGCCGGCACCTGGGACTTTGATAACTTTAACCTTAATATAATTTTGGCTGCGTAAGGTCTGCTTCTTGGATTAGTGGAGCCTCCAATTTGCCAGTGAGCAAGCCGTTTTGCAATTCATTAAGGTTCACTTTCCATCGCTCCAGAGTGCCCTTAAATTTCTTGGGCAAGTTTCATTCTCTTTCCCTACAGTAGGTGAAGCGTGGTGATTACTGCGTCATGTTTTGGATTATACAGTAGGACTTCTGCGCCCAGTGTAGACCTTGCTTTCTACTCCTTTTTATTTCACAGATCAGGGTTTTCTCCCATGCTGGTTCTTTTTGTTTCCTCCCATGCTGGTTCTTTTTTCTTTATATTGTAGAAGAGAATCATCTTAGTTCACGTATATTAATTCTAGATATAGGTATTCAATGTATGATTATTTAAAACTACTATATGATTGGGAGAATCTTTCAATAAAATTTTATATTAACTATATAATAATTATAAAATAAAAACAACTACCCTTTTCTGCCATAATTAAATAGGTGATTTAATTATGGCAGAAAAGGGTAGTTGTTTTTATTTTATAATTATTATATAGTTAATATAAAATTTTATTGAAAGATTCTCCCAATCATATAGTAGTTTTAAATAATCATACTTTACTATAGTTCAAATTCATAACTTTAAGATACGTTCAAATACTTGTCATGTTGACACATGGAACTAGACTTCAAAGTCACAAAATCTTTTCTGTTTGTAATTTCGACGTGGGAGAATTTTGTATCGAATATCTTTGGAGCTGATTTGGTTTAAGGATAGACTAGCCATTTGCGCGATTGACTGCATCATATTGGAGATGTTATCTTAAAATTCTAATATATTCAAATATACCGATAATTTTTAAATATTTTTTTCGGTTTCTTCTCATTATTAACTGTCAAAAAAATTGACCTTATTTTTGCTTGAATACGTTAAAAAATCAAATTGCAATGCTCGATAGATTTTTAACTGGTACTTTTTTCATTCAAGGAACATTATCTCAGAGCATATTGACAATACAGCAATGAATTTTCTTTAATAGAACAAAATATCTCAGTGGATGTCTAGTTTGAAAATTTTTTGCATAATGCATTTTGTATGGGCAGCCAGGCGAAAATAAAAAATTAAAATTAAAATGTGATGCAAGAATGTTCTTTATAATCTTCAAATCAACAGTTTTGATTTTTGCAACTGAAGCTGTTACATTTCTTGGGTTATCAATAATTTTTTATCACTCTCATTCTAGTAAGTTGAAAACAAGTTTTGATCAAGTCTTTTTTTATACTATGATAAATAGTAGTTGAACCTTATTCTTTGTTTGTTTCTCTAGCTGACGAGAAACAGCTGTTTAAATAATCTGCTTGGGCATATTAGCTTTGTTAGTGATATCTCTTATCAATATTAGTTTAAGTGATCATAACAAGACTAATAGTGTATTCAAGACTAATAGTGTAATATTATATAGTGTAAATATAATCAATATACTTATATCATGCCTTCGAATTCGCAATTTAAAAAATAATCAAACTAGAATATAATTGAAAAAGTATTTATATAAGTAATAAACACAAACGTAGATATTTTTTTTTTTGGTTCATACGGTTTTGTATGCATTTACCCCGTTTATAATCTTAGTCCCTCATTATATCTTATATTTCACTTTTAATTTATAAATGTTTTCACTTTGAAAACAAACTATTCAGATCAACAAGTTGTTATAAGTGTTTTTCGCTTACATCAAAACAATCGACTTTCAAACTTGAAATAGGCGTTCCGC
Source organism: Nemotelus nigrinus (assembly GCA_947369275.1). Lineage (NCBI taxonomy): Eukaryota > Metazoa > Arthropoda > Insecta > Diptera > Stratiomyidae > Nemotelus > Nemotelus nigrinus. The sequence goes on from OX376374.1 coordinate 44,199,209, forward strand.
TAGCTATCAAAATCAAACCTTAAAAGAAAATATAACAGCGCTATGCGTGAACAAGTGTGTTCATTATCTATAACCAAGTAGCGTGTAAAACAATTTGTCCAGAACGTGTTGCAATTAAAAGAGTGTAAAATACGATGCAATACGATGGTGTGTAGGCATATTTATCGTGAAAAAGCTGATTTGCTCACTATTGTATGTAACATATGATGCCAAGTATCATGTAACAATTCTCGCTCTTTGAAAAAATCGTGTTGGTGGTTTAAACTTTCATTTATGCAACTTCAATCAAAATAGTATTAGAATAATACATACACTCAGAAAAATTTCATTTAATAGAATCAAATTTAAATCAAAAGTTGAAATCACTTTGAAATAAAAAGCGAATCTTATTTGAATTCTACTTTATCTAAAAAAATTTATTTTCAAATCAAAATTTTTCAGCATTGAATTAAAAGAAACGTATATGGAGCCAAATCATATTTGAAAATTTTTGAATCAAAAATGTTCAAATATGATTTGGCGCCATATACGTTTCTTTTTAATTCAATGATGAAAAATTTTGATTTAAAGTGATTCTAAAAAAGTGTTAAGTTGTGAAATTTTTCTGAGTGTAGAATTTATATTTTACTCAAAAAACTTAACTTTTGATGAACTAGCTACATGAAGCTAGCTTCTCATTGACCCAACTTCTGACAACTAGCACGCAGAGTGATTAATTTTGAAGATTTTCAACCAATAGACTAGTCAGCTTCCCTTTTAAAGCTATTTAACTTTTTCGAAAAGATTTATGTAACTTCTATTAAAAGCTGTTAGAGTCGAACGACTCACTGGCAGCTGGCGCATGCGTTTCTCATTTGAATCTTGAAAACATAATAATTTAACAATCAAGTTATTTAAGGACAAATTTTAATGTCAATGATTTGACAGACTAAGTTAAAAAGCATATGCTTCAAATAGATATCTAAATTTCACCAATGGAAGCTGTTGCCGATATTCGCATGCACGAAAAGAATCTCTACAGCTTTTCCAACATTCTGGTTCACCTATATCGAATAGCATACAACATTAGTTGTTTGTTAATTTGGCTTTGAGGAGTTTCTGTGAACCTCTTTTCTACTTAAAGAACTTCCATTCATCCGTATTTGAATAAAAAATACTAAAAATAAGTTGATGACGAAAAATGTTCCTCCAAGGTAAAAATCTGGACTAAAGCTGTGTCACAGGCTTAAAACTAAATTGTACTAATCGACTCTTTACCTTCAATTTGTTATTTAACGGTGAAACGGCTCCACCGGGCGGCGCCCATCTCTCCAAGTTAACTCATGTCGAATCTGGCTATAGACTATCTATCCAAGTTATATCAGAATCCCGGACCTTTCCTATCAGAAATATTAGTTTCAATATGGTAATTTCGTTGAATTGATTTTGATACCTTTTCTCCAAGACTCATTGCTCTCTTCGTATATTACCGGGGTTAAGTTTCTGTCATCAATTGCCACTGGCAACTTAGAAATCAATTTTCTAGGCCAAATCAACTTATTTTGAAGCCATTGTAGTTGAGTGGATAAAGCCCTGACTGCTAGTATGTGTAATATTTGGTTTCAATCAAGCCATATATAACTAGCCTTGATCACCTGTTTCTCTAAATAAAATCAAGGTCAAAGTGCAGCGAAGAACTAATCCCTAACTATTCTTTTCCCGACTTCAACCCCCAGATTTATGCGGGCAACGTTAGTTTCACGCTGGTTTTGAAAAAACTGGCAGTTGATTTGAACACAATCGAATATATTTCGAATCGTTTTTTAGTTATTCAGTTATTATAGTTTTTCTGTTATTTTGTGTGGGGAGGAGGGGGGGGGGGGGGGGGGGCAGGAGCGTGTGGGCTGTTCCGAGATTCCGTCTCTTTGATATGCCGCCTTCAAAAGTTTAACTCGCCTGACCATGTCCCACAGTTTTGAAATTACAATGAGTGTATCGAGTGTAACTATCATTTCTTGGAGATTTTCACTGATATTTGTCCTTCATTCTTCTGTCTGAAAATCCTTTTAGGTATTCGACTTCCGTCCATGCGAGACTTGTGACCGAGATATAATTCTGCAACATGATTATTTTTGGATATCTTAGGCTCGTTGAATATTTCATTTAACTCATCCTTATACCTGCTTTGACATCGGTTTCCATCACTTTCAGCTCCAAAAATTCTCCTGAGCTCCCTCCTTTTGAAAGTTAAGGCTCTCGTGATAAGTTTGTGAGAGGGCACAAGATGTCACCAGCACAGGTCTAATGATTGACTTGCGCACTTGGGGGTTTACTTTATCTCTTTATAGCTGAACTTAAGTATCCTCCGATAGTTTACAAAAAACAGGCAAATAGTAGCATACACGCAGTTAATATTTCTGGATTTGTAAAACAATGTTCCCTTGGTGTCTTTGGGTAATTTATTAATTATGTATATAAATGGAAAATAAGCCAACCTTGCTTTAGCTCGATTTTCGCACCAAGCAAATTCATTAGAATGTTCTTGATTCTGAATTGCGCTATTGAGTTCGCTATCGTTCTTCATACTCACCAGACTTATCTGTTTGCGGTTTAGCTATACTTTCTAAAAATTTGTCCTTATAAGTCTTATAAGACATGCAAATTAGTGAAATGCTTTAGTAATTCTCACATTGCAGTTTGTCTCGTTTTTAATAAATAGGGCATAGTAAGCTTCCATGATATTATGTTTGGAATTCCACAAGGATCTAGTTTTGATCACTGATTGCTTTTGCTACCTTCATTAATAAGCTTATCTTGTATTTCATATGAGCATGGCTTCAATATGTTTATAGTAATTAGTTCTCAGGAAGATTGCGAGCATCTTCAAAGTGGCCTGATGCTCGGCCGACTGCCCACATTGAGGAAAATCCTTTTTATCGTCTTTCAGATTCTTTTCTTAATGCGGTCGATAGCTTCAATGATCTGGGTGTTGTCTTTGACTATAAACATAAATTTGACCAGCATATATCGCATAGCATTGTCTCTTCATTACGATTTTGTGGCTTTATACTTTAATTTTCAAAACTTTTTGCGAATTTTCAAAACTTTTTAGTGCATCTACTCATATCGTTGTTAAGCGTGGTAATACTGTTCTCAAATGTGGTGTTCTCATTCTAGGTAACTTTTATTTGCCTTGGATTCCGACCAACGTAGGTTCACACATTATTTGTTTTTTAAATTTACCATTTGTTTTATTACGTATAGTGAACGGATAACATTTTTACAAATTCCGCCCCTTGAATCACGCAGGCTATTTCTGTATGAATTCCAGGTTTTCAAGCTTAATCACTAACTTTGGCTGTTTATATCACGCACATAATCAATGATTATGGTACCTGCTTTTGAAAGTAGAAAAATGCGTTTATGCGATTTTGAATAAGTGTCAGTTGAAGTATGGAAATAAAATTGCATGGGACAATGAACATGCCTGCATCAATAACATTGTTTTGTAGTATTCTTTCTGTCCTAACTTGCCCCTTCTATGAAGGTATTCTCAACCCTGGAATGGTACCCATGAGTAATTTTTACTCACATGCGGTATATATTTCGTCGCGCATCATCTAGTTGGTCACTCTGACTGCCATGAGGCTAGAAGCTATATAATCTTTTATGTTAATGATAAAATAAAAAATGTACATAATACTATTGTTGCCTTCTTTTTAGTAAAAACATGTACCTAAAATCATCCTAAAATTTACCGCACCTTTCTAGGGTTAAAGTAACCATGACCTGATAGACACTGGCTCAGGTAGAAATTTATTTCACCGTGGTCACAACTAAAACAAGGTTTTATGGCGCGGATCAGCCTAATTGTAAACACCTCGCGCTGGCAACCATTCGCTCGCATCAAAGTCAAAAATATACTACACCTGCCTCACAATGAAATCAATCTACCCTGCGAATTTCGTTTTGATCCTATGACTACATTGGAAGTTATACGGGTACAAAGAAATTTAGGGTTACCAATCGCAAAAGTTTTCAAATTTTTGCAAAACTTAATATTTGTTGTTTATTGTCACTACAAGATAATTACCGTTTAAAAATTTTACGATAAAATCGCTTAATAAAGATAGTGCAAACAAATACAAAACCAACAATAGCTGGCAACCCTATCATGGCTTTTTAACCAGATTCCTTCTGAATAATACCTATAATAAGTTCCATTTATCATGTGAAATTCGTTTTCATTTCATGACTGCACTGGAAGCTATACGGCAAAAACCTTTATTTTCCTGAGTGAATTTTCAAAGCCCAAGACACCAAAATTACTATAGCTGACAGCACCAACTGAATTTTTCAACCAAATTTTTACCAAACACAGCTTAGAGTAAGACTCAGCTACTGTGCGAAATCTGGTCTCTGAATCAGAATTCATGGAGCAAAAAGCAGTTTTTTTTTCTTTAGAATTTTTCAAGATGGCACCACTGGCGCAGAGTTGCCCGTATTCCCAAATCGCTTCTATCAGATCTGAGCCTACTTATTACCAAAATATTCTGCAAATTACAACTGCATCTGGTAATTGGGTCGTGAGTTCTCGTGAACAGAAGCTTTTGATGTTTAAAATATAGGTAAATTGGAGGAATGATACCGTTTTTTTTCGATGTAAAATTTCAAAATTTAAGCTTTGGTTGTATAGACAAAGCACAAGATTTCTATATGAGCTGGTTTTCACTGTAAAAGACGAAATTTTTCCAGGAGAGTCCATAGTTTGAAGGTTTTCACAAGGTTTTAAATTTCAATGCCTGCCGTAGCTACAGGGTTGCCAGCACGTTTATCAATAATTGCACAAGTCTACAACTTAGTAACATTAATATGTCTTTTTTGTCCTTTATATAATGAGCTGATATTCCGGTCAAAAGTTATCGCAATTCAAAATGTTAAAATTTTCACAATATCATTTTAGGCGCCTAGCGCACACATAGGGTTAAAAATTTCAAAAATATTATCTTATTCACATTTAAAACACGTTTGAAACTCATTGCATTAACTTTATTTTTGCAAAAGTTTTTTGTCGACAAAATAATAGGCATATTAAAAATGTTACTAAAATGGCCGCCGGCGCCAATGGGTTAAAGATAATTAGCTTTTTGTGAGACTTGGCACTATTTTGCATATACACCAATGTACCCTGTAAATTTCAGTTCAATGGATGGCGCGTTCCGGAAATTTTTTCCACTCAAATTGTTTGATGGTATATATACATATATACATATATATATATATATATATATATATATATATATATATATATATATATATATATATATATATGTATATATATATATATATATATATATATATATATATATATATATATATATAAATATATATCTATAGAAATATGAATTTTCGGCCAAAGTGATTTCTATACTAATATGTTCGTGGAACATGAGTAAAAACGAAGAAAATTCACCATAATCCACCGAAAAATCTGACCACAAATGAGCTGTCGGGTTAGACAACTTGGCTCAACTTGGCTTCGGAGTCTACTTTCCGAAGCTGGTGGATTCTCCCGAAAATAACGAATCATAATACGGGAAAATACGATATCATATACGATATCGATTTCGAATCATAATAGTTCGCTCAGATCTTAAACTGAAGGATTACAAACTATGGTACGTTTTACAGTAAATGGACTGCTCTATTCGACATGGAAATGAAATTCCAAAGCGAACACTTGTCCAAGTAGCGGATAATTTTACCGTGAATGTTTTACGTGGTGCGACAATTAAGTGCTCGAAGAGCTTCAAATGCAGCTAGAAGCCAAAAGACGGCAATTTAAAATATTACAGCTATTCTTATTTATTTCTGGTATTAGTATTTATAGCTAAACTGTGTAGTTTGCTTGTTACAAGCAATTTAATAGACTATTTCTTGAACAACGAGGTAAACAATCTGATCAAAGACCTGCATTTATTATAAAATCATGCAAGAAGAAACTTAAATTGATATTGTGTACCCCGCTTACCGTAAAATATCACAACAAAGAAAACAGGCTACTTAAAAGCATTTCATTCTACCGCAGAATAACGATGAATATAAATCATCATTATACAATCACCTTACATCTTCCTAACTAAACCGAAACAAATTTGTATTCGTTCGTTTTCCCATCAACACAACAGAAGCATATTTCTTTTCTTCGAAAAGCATAAACGCACCTAGTCAGCCCACTTTGAAGTTAATTCAGCCTCTTTATTTCACCAATTTCTATGTGAGTAATGAATTTTAGGATCGATTAACACAATTTTTCTTGAATTCCTCGTAATTGGACACTGTCGAATAGTTTTTTTTTGTTGGTTGGACCAATTCGAACATGATTACGGCTATATTCAAACAAACTTCGGTTGCAATAGAGTACGAAAGCATGATAAGCTTTGAAGTTAGGAAAGAACACAGGAAGCACCTTGCTTGACTAGAATAAATATTTTCATTCTCTACGTGATCGGAGCATGAAGTCCATCGAGTTTGTAGCTCTCCAGCAAAATTGATTGGCATCAGGTCTACTCTTGCTTCCGTCTATATTCCCAGTCCCGATCTATTATACGCATGCAAATAACAGTATCGAAATCATCTGGACGTGGAAATTGCATGTTTCACACCGCTCACGTCCGTCGTAAAATGAAAATAATAATCCGTATCGTAATTTCCATGTATTAGCAAACGATCGGCCACTAGCCAGCGTTCTGTTATATTTCTTTCTCCAAGAAGTATGTTTGCGAGCCAAAGTGATAGCTACTGCTGCTTTCGCCTCAATTTCTTACACGACCTGTTTTAAGAAGCATTGGGCGAATGTGGCCGGGTGCTTTTGCCGAGATTTAAAGCAACAATTTTTAATTTATACGCCGAGGCTTCTTCGGTTTCGGGGCATAATTTATCTGTGCGAATTTCGATTTGATGCAGCGGGCTCGGTTCATGCGCGGTTTAGACTTGAATATTTATTGTCAATCTGAGCGTTAAAAGAAAAGATGGATACGTCCGTGACGAGGTAGAAAAAAACAACACTAACATGTTCATCTCTAACAGTTTCCGCGGAAGAAGGAGAAAAACATTAACAAAGCAAGCAAGCTAATGGAATAGTCCAATTTTTTCGGTTCGTTCGTTTTATAATGATTTCTTCTTTATGAGGCAGCAACGTGTAGAGTGTTTGTGTGAAGATTGCTTTTCGTTTCTCTCGCGATCATCACTTAATGCGTTAGCTGAATCAGATACATTTCGTTCGCTAGCTGCACAGTCAGCTGCGGGCTCGGTTTCTTACTGGTATCTGTTGTATGTGTTTAAAAAATGTAACTAATTAAATTGATTAACATTTCAACTAATTAGTCGACTGCAACTAACGTTCTTTTTACGTTCGATTCCAGCGAACAAGAAAGCCAAGCTGCTTAATGGAAGCTCGACGTCGACATCTTCATCATCGGGATTCCATCAGCACTCGACTCTAAGCAGCGAGTACGACTATCAACAAAACTACTCACATCCAGGATACGATCGTCCTCCGTCACGGCCAGGAGGGCCGAACCTTGTAAACAAACAGTTGGTGCTCCCTTTCGTGCCGCCTAGTTTCCCCCATAATTCGCCGGATGGGCAATCGCATCTTATCAAGCCGTCCGAATATCTGAAGAGCATCAGTGATAAGAGATCGTGTACCTCCTCGAACAGGTGAGTTTGTGCCAAAATAAAAGGACTATAATATTTGCATAAGTGGTGAACGTAAACGAACTGATGAGTGGCTGTTGAAAGTGTTATGTGCCCAACAAATATTTGATTGGATGCGGAAAATGGAAATTTTCGATATAGTGATGATTTTGATTCAATCGCGCATATGTGAATATTACTGACCGTGATAATTATTACTTGAATTCATCATTAACGGCTTTCACCGACAATTATTGTAGCCGTACAATTGCACGGAAGAAAAACGGCCTGATGTTAAGTGAATGTTGGAGTAATGATGGTGTTATGTGCATTTACTGTAAATTTTCATATGTTACTGCAGTTCGTGAACTCAGATCTCAATCAGCAGTCAATTTAACTGTGCTAAAAATGCAAAACCTTTATCGATATTCTCATTCGTAAATAAGAGTTCGAATTCATCTTTGATTTCTGATAGGGTGAGTGAGTTCTTTTATCGATCGTTAAAAATTTTCCGTTGCAAAAGCAAATCATAGAACAATACCGCTGTATGAATTGCGAAAGTTGCTTGATTTCACACATTCTACGCGAAAATAAAAATATATTTTCCGCTATTCTGTCTATAAAAGCCCCCACATCACGTTCATACATGCTTCTAATTAGCAGGAAAAAAAACATTCGATCCGCTATAATTTTCACATTATTCGTAGTTAGAAGATATCATGTGAAAGTATGGCAAACGAGCCGCGGAAGAAGATGGAGATTTCGTACAGAACAAAACTTTCGTTTGACTCCCTATAATTTAAATACTTACGTTTAACTCTAGCTTGGCGAAGTTTAAATAATTCATTTGATATATTAGAATGCATTTACTTGGAGATGTATTTTTATTCCTCATAAGAAGCTCTACCGACTTTATTTAACAAACCTTTCCGATACGTTTACAAAGCACTTCGTTACACGATTAAATAAAATTCAAAATTCCCGCGAGCCTTAGTTGCTATTTTATGTTTAGCAGCATCTTCGTACTTCAATCGTTTATTTTGAGCGATAACTCTTCGTACTAATCCATAACTTTACTTGTGTTTTTGCTGGTAAAAATAATATTCTAGCAGAATGATAAAAACACTTAGCTATTTGTGCTTTCTTTATTAATTGCAGCATAAAGTAAATCGCATGAACGATGCTACTGCTCGTACTTAACTGTCGGCTTATATCTTTGTTCTTGCTTCTGGATACCCTACACTCGTATTTCGTTATCCCTTTTATTTAAACGTAAATTTTTATGTTATTGCCAAAACAATTATCAAATTTTCAGCGAAAATACATCGTGTAGAGCTAATTATGGCTTAAGTTGTAACAACAAGTGCACTGAAAATACAAATCAAACGGCGAAATGATTTAGAAATTGCATATTTATGCAGCCAAAGAGCAACAAAGTGTGAAGAAAAGGTAGATGCTAGTCATGGTTGGTTCAGAATCGGAATAGTTTCGAAAGAGCGTATCGGCAACCATGACTGGTAGTCTGATTGCTAAGAACGTCGGCAGACAGTGGATTGTATTAGTTTAGTTATGGTTACCCATCTGCGGATCAACCATGACTAGCCGAGGTAGATAGACAAATACATTGATAGTTTTTTTCGCTGATGGAGGTGGAAATCTTCAAAAGATGTTGCAAGGCTCCTGGAATGAAATATGTCGCGGTGCTACTAACTAAACCCAGCTTCCTCTTCAACACTCCCAGCGGGAATAATTAAAAAACATTGTCGATGAGCTCTTAGCTACCTCTCAAGATTATTGCTTCTTCTTTCTTCCTGTTTTGTTCCGCTTTGCGCTGTTTGTGAAGGTGTATTTTTCAGCGTTGTTTCATGTCATTCCAAGCAATTTATATTTATATATACAGACTACGATAGTTTCCGTCGATATCCTTCTGCGTGATACCATAGCATAAGAACTAATAAATAGCATGGAAAAACGGTATTGTGCGATATTTGCCTGATGGAAGAGATTTGCAGAGAGTGAAGGATTTACCATCAGCTGGCACCTAAGAAGAACCAAAACCAAAATAAGTTCACTTTATCATATGCGAAAGTGAGAAAAGCATACTCTCAAACGACAGTTGAGAATGTATGTACGTATAATCCCCTCAAGAAACAGTAAGCGTAGCGAACATTCGCTGGCAACAAACGAAATTCTCTGTATTGGGTTGCATAAAAGTGTCGAAGATATTCCTTTCACTCGCCTTTACTCGCCAAATGGTATCGAAACTAGTATCCCGCGTTAACTATCTTATCGCTTACCGTTTTAAAAGCACATGTATATTGCACAAAGCACATGTATATTGCCTAGTGGGAATGAGAAACGTATCTGATCCTATAAAAGGGCCGTGTCTTATCTTGGCGGGGTACTTTGTGTCTTTTTTCAACTTGGACTTGGATATTGCTATCTACTTGTCGCAATCTATGGGGAAATATTGCAAATTATATCGCAATTCACGTACTTTCCGAGCTATATATAATTCTTAAACTATGGCGATACCGTTCTTCAGGCTTTTTCTGCATTCTTCAAAACGTGGGCAACAGAACTTCCCGTGTTCCGCATCTTCGAGTACATTTTCGCATACTGGATAGTCCGGGAAGCTATCGTTTTCAAAACGGTACAACAGGTAGTTACCATGTCTATTGAAGATTTGAATCAGGTTAATGGATACTTGAAGTATATCCCACCACGTTTGGGATTAATTTGTGTGCCCAACATCCATTTTTCACTTCCTCCCAGCTACTTTTCCATTTTTAAAGTTACACTCGTCTTTCAATATGTCGGGTGCTTGTTATATATGTCTCAACTTCGTAAAGTCGGTGTACATCATCCGCGAAAATAACACGCGTTGTCTCATAGAATGTTGTTTGGAAAGCGCAGCAGATTCAGAGTGCAATAAGTCAGTTTGTTTTTTGAATTTTTCGAAGATTTTATGTTATTGGCAGTGTAGCACACCAGCGCTGCATACAGTACATAAAGCTCACTACCATTGAATTTTAGTTCCGGCCGAGAATATTAGCTAGCTTTTTGGTGAAAATTTAACTAACAATGAATGCCTTTTTGACCACTTTCTTCAGGTGGTGTTTGAAGGTCAGCACTTCATCGGTAATCAGACCTGGGTTCTTTATAAAAGAGTGAAGGATAATTATGCAGTCGGCAACCTATATCTGCACTACTGCTAGTTGCCTTCACTACGAGATCACTGCCACTTCCGTCCTTTGGTCGGTTTCCGTCTTATGGTATAAGACTTAATTACCTAAATTGTTTCATTTGTTTATATTTTGACCTCTTTGGGATGACGATCTGAAATCACAATTCCACCAGTAAATCCTACTACAGTTAATCTCTGGATACACGTATCGTTAGAATCATATCGTATGTTATGTTCCATAGCGGGGAGCCAGCGGTACTCCCACTGCTGCCAGATAAAGCTTTGATCCTTCGTCCAAGTGTTAGCATAAGATCCTTTCCCTGAAATATTCGAGAACTAGCATGACACTCAAATCGAACAAAGCGTCAACAATATTGCTCTACTTCGTAGAGTTAAAGGCATCCCTCACGACTTTTGATGCCACAGCACAGTAGTCTTGCTTATCTATTTGTTCTTTGTTAAGTCGGTCATCATCATGCTACCTTCTACAGTTGATCGCCGTTTTCTATAATGTCAACGATATTTATGTGGCTCCCAGCACTTTTCTGCTTACTGCAGGTACATTTTCGCCATCTAACGGCAGGCTTTCGTCTTTATGCTGTAGAAATAGCGTCGTGTCTATTTTTTATGAGAAATCTTTTCCTTCATTGTGAACATTACAGTTATGTACGCTCTCCTCAATGATTGCAGATTCTTTTGGGTGTTTTGTACTGGCTCTGCAAATCTTTGAGCTCTGGTCTATTGCTGCGACACTTTTTCAAGAGCTCTTGAATTTTCTCGTTCGCCCAATAACTTGTCTTCGTGGCCTTCAAATGAAATCGTCGTGGCATGGACATGTCACATGCTTGCTAAATCTCACTGACAGTTCACACATCCTTCATCAAAGCATGTCCAGTCCAGGGGTAGCATTTCTAGAGATATTTCTTTGTTAAGCATCTTTGACGACCAGGCAATCACGCTTTCACTCTGAATCCTCGACGGCATGGTGTTCTTTTCATGTACATAGTTTACCGTAGCAATAATGGCTTGATAGTCACAATGGGCCTTTCACACTTGTATTCTTGATGCGCTAATCAAACCGGTTTACTGGGCAAGAGACGGAAGAATCAAGGGGGATTCTCTACTTTTTGTAGAGAATTCCCCTTGATTCTTTCGTCGCTTGCCTAGTAAACTGGTTTGAGGAGTAATTAGCATATTTTTGATGACCTGTCAACTTTGTGATGATCTGATGACTCTGTCGGTTGTTATCGCAATCTGAAATTTTATAAATTCGTTTTGTCTACTTTTAGGCACTTGGCGCTCACATCGGGTTAAACATTTCCAAAACTTTATCATGTCCACGGCACAAACATGTCCACGTCACAAATATGTCCACGCTTTATTTTGTAGACTTGGTGTTTTCGAATGAAATTTATTTATAGAATTGCAAAGGTACATTAAATGTCACTAAAATGACTGACAGTGCCAAAGTGTTAGAATGTTTTGAAAATCCCTGGTAAGAAATAACCTATTAAATATTAATTTGGGTCACTGGATTGTTCGCGCAATGATTTGAGCTCAAACTCCTATCATCACAGCATGCTTTTATACGAGGAGCCAATCTGTTCAAATGGCCCGACATATTCTTACCTTAGTAAGGCAGCCTGAAAAATCCATTGCTTGTAAGGTGTATTTCTAAATACCTAGGGAGCGTTCAATAAATTACGTCCTCAGACAATTATTAATGCTCTCCAAAACCTGGATGTGAATTAGTGGTTAGTGACACATCACACTCGTCTTGGGGTAGCTCAATAATCGAGCGAATAATAAATACAGACATTCTTATTGGTGACGGGGGCACACTGTACTACCCTCATGAAAGTACTCCTGATGTGTACTCCTTCATTAGCTTGTTTGTCTTGCAACATGTGAAGTGCGGTGATGTAAGACTATATTGTATGAATCCCTTGACAAGAACAGGCCTGGATAGTGCTAAAATCCTGATGAAAGGCATCCCTGTTCCAGTCGACATCGATTATACGAGGTACGTCCAGAAAGTAGGTGCATTAGATATTTGTAAGTTTCGGAAAATTTATTTAAATTTATTGCCATTCTGCTCGATGCACATAGTCAGACGAAGGATCAATTTTTTATGTCTTGGTAAAAAAATTTTGCCCCCATCTTTTTTGCCCACTTATTCACCTCCCCTTTCACTTCGTCGTCAGTTGGAAATTGTTTCCCACGAATGCGCATCGTCTAGAAGGTGAAGAGATGACCATCTGAAGGCGAAAGGTCAGGTGAATGCATTGGGTCACTCATCCGAACGACTCCAAAAATTGCTTTGTTGCGTTGACCGTGAGAGGTCTGGCATAGTTGCACAGAAGGCAGAATCCCTTTCGCAGAAGTCCCTCCTCTTATTCTGAATTGCCCTTCTCAACTTATTTAAGGTCTCACAATACCTACCAGCATTGATGGTTTCAATATGAGGTGAAAATTCGACCGAAATTATTCCTGTGTGGTGGTATTCGGTGTGCACAGTTAACGAAATAGTTGAAATTGACGGTTTTTCAATCCTTTTCTCGTCATGAATATCAGTCTGGCCGTTTTTAAATTCACGATAACATTTAAGCACGTGCGTACATTTCTTAGCTCTTTTGTCATAAGCCGATTTCATCTCGTTAAAAACTTCAAACGGAAATTGTCCCTTCACAAAAGATAACGGATAAATCTGCAAACCTTGTAAGCGGCAGATTTAACCAACATCGTTCACGGGAAATGTTGCTGTTTTAGTCATACTGACACGTTCTTATGCTTGTTGGAACTGGAAAGAGCTAAGCTACTCGCAACATAGCGAAAAAAAATCCTCTATCTGTGAAAAATCCTCTATCTGTGAAGCACAAGTACTTTCTGAACGTGTCCCGTACTATTACCTAACGGGTTTTAAGTTGCTCAGATCCCAAGCTGAGAGGAATGGGCTAGAGGATTATCCTTAGGAACTAATGTTGTGGAAATACATATATACTTTAGGCTTCAAACTGAAACACAGAAGGTAGTGTGGTGGATATTTCACTGACCTGAACTTGAAGCTTTCCTTCAGGTAACTGGATCACTGCAGTGTTTTAGCGTGCAGTGTATTGGCGATTCTTGGCTCTTGTGCGACCAGATTTATGGAGTGAATATCTAAATTATTACTCACAGTCAAACGACTATAAAGTCCATTGTTGGAATTAACACCTTCTCGAAGCTAGTTCGCTAATATTTCTTAACGAGATATCGAGACATTCGATGATGCTGTTTTTGGATACCAGGACACAGTGCCATTACCGGAACTGTGAAGCGAACGAACTTATAAAAGCTTATACTTGCAGTTCCCTGATTAGCACTCTGATGGCTTTGGTTAAACTGACCATCAGACAGAAACGCTTAGAGGGCACTGCCAAGTGCGAAGTGGGAGAACCTTTCTGTGCCATCGCAAAACAATTCTGGAGAACTTTTGACTTTTGTCGCACTAGGGAGCAACTCGAATTACGGAACTACTTCGCATGGCAGTGGCTATTTTAATCGGAACTTTCACCTAATGTGCAAATACCCACCTAGACCCTTTGCTAGAAGAAAGAAGCATCTCCTTGGCTCATGCTTCTTCGCAAGTCTAACCGAAGAAGGTCGCCTAATTTATGAAGAATCCGGGTGGCTCTAAATTCAATAAAAAGTTGTGCTCTATGCAATGCGGTATCACAATAAGCTCTTATGCGCCTAAGCGCACCTTCTCTTGAGTCTGTTTTCAGAAGGTGGCCGCGGAACCGACATACTCACCTAGATGATACAGCTCATCTTGGCTGGACACAAGCCAGCTTTTTAGCCCATTTTATTGTGAAGCTGCTGTTTAGATACCGTTTTTCAAGCTTCATGCAAACATACCTAAAAAAGCTAGGGCTTTCAATAAATACTTTCACAAACAAAATATTTGTTTTTTTGCATTAAATTCGAAAAGATAGGAAATTTCATAAATAAGCAAATTAGCAGAATACATTTTCTCATATGATCATTGCAAATATAAATACTTATGATCAAATGTATTTGCATAAATGCATTTGCCCAACCACCAATCAAATATTTTATGAATTAATCTTGATATCAATATTTTCTTAATCTACATAGGTCAGTGGAAGGAGAAGATTATATGCAGGTACCGTTCGCAGCACCAC
Source organism: Nemotelus nigrinus (assembly GCA_947369275.1). Lineage (NCBI taxonomy): Eukaryota > Metazoa > Arthropoda > Insecta > Diptera > Stratiomyidae > Nemotelus > Nemotelus nigrinus. Next base: position 44,214,257 of record OX376374.1, read on the forward strand.
CACAGAGTGGTCCAGAACCACCCACACCGCCGCCACCACCACCTCCTCCTGTGCTACCAACTGAAACTGATAAAACAAAATCGAAAACGCTGCCACCATCCTCCCTACAGGATACAGCAACAAGGAAACAACAACAACCGCTTTCAGCGATTTCAATACAAGACTTAAACAGCGTCCAGGTAATTAAATAACATTTTAATAATTCTGGCCCATTTAACCGATACAATTTACAGTTACGCCGAACCGATTCCAAAATGCTCGGGAAAACATTTTCTGCGCCAACCCGAAGCGTCAGCATGCAATGCCTATCATCCACAACTGAATCATTCCTATCACAAAAAATTGACCTTATCGAAGAATTGAAGCTATCCAAAGATATTTCCGGAATTAAAAAACTCAAAGTTGAAAAAGCTAAACTTGCCGACAAGACGGAGCAAGCTCATTATTCGGAATTGACGAAGCAGTTTACCGCTAGCAATTTCTATGACCAGGTGGGTGATCTACGCATTTTTCCTATGAGTTTCAAAAACTTTCAAAGCATAAACCAAGGTTCAATTACAGATTCCCGAAAAGGATCAAGCTGGTAATGTAATACCCGACTGGAAACGACAAATGTTGGCCAAAAAGGCGGCGGAGCGTGCCAAGAAGGAATTCGAAGAAAGACTGGCTCGCGAAGCTGAAGATCGTCGATTGTCTGCGATACCGCAATGGAAACGCGATTTGCTGGCACGAAAAGAAGAGGCTGAAAATAAATTGAAGTAATATAATGGTTAATAATATGTTTCTTTTTTATATTGTTTCAATCAATTCTCAGGGCGACCCTCTACACTCCGAAAGTTGAGGATCATTCCCGCCGAACCGAATCATGGAATCTTAAAAACAGTCAACGTGCTGTCTCAATCGATAACATCAGCTTTATTTCTTGCACCAATACGAACGATGATAAGGAAAACGAACGAGAAAAATCGGAATCTGCAAGTGAAAATAAAGAACCGACGACGACAGAAAACACAAGTAACAGTCAAACAGACACTACCAATAAAGAAGACGATTCAAGCGAGAATATTATTCCTTGGCGAGCACAGCTAAGGAAAACAAACAGTAGGCTTAGTCTAATAGGCTGAAAGTGCTACATAGATTTAAATATCATAATATTATGACAACTTATAGTAAATAATTTAAAAAAAAGATATGTGTTACGAAACGCTATGTATTCCATAAAAAAAATGAACGAAATTCCAAAACATTGTTGCAATACTAGGAATAAGTTGAAAATGATCGTTAGAAATTTAATCGTATATACTATTACCAGTATATTTAAAATTTGTATTTTATGTAAATGTTTTTCACTATGTATAGCCCATATTGAATTTTCATCGTTATATATCATTCCAGCTAACCGATTTCCTTTTTATTCTATACGACTTATGAGTAGAGTTTGAAACCAAATTGGTCTAATTCACTTTTAATTTTTTGCATTTTATAGATGAATGTGTCATTCGGGCGGGTTTTCGTTTATCACACTTACATATTATTATGATTCTTGTCTGTATGTTTTGTTATCAATAAAAATTGTATTTTTATTTAAGTATTTGTTTTTATTGAATATTCAGTTTTAGTATAATTATTTGCGTCATGTGTCAAGCACAGCATATTTCTCCGCTGCAGTAGTGAATAATTCTCATCAAGCATCACAACTACTTGCTAAACACATGTCACATTCATAGTCGAAGCTCTAGTCCGTTTTATAATTATTTCACATCAATACGTCAATAGGTGAACTTACACAAGCATAAATAAAGTATGGTGGAACGTTTTCAAGATAAAAAGTTAAACCATTTTTTAAGTATTTCGCTGATTCAGCGGTTACCTTTGATCCATCCGTCATGATTCAACCTAAATATTCATCTCTTTGATAGTCTTTGATAGCAACTTAATTGCGTCCATAAAATATTTAGGGCCAAATTAAAATTCTTTTGATTCAAGACAGCTACGTACGCAGTATCCAGCACAAAGCAAAAAAAGCCTTTCCCTTGCCTATTAAGCAGTTGGGTAAAATGTCTGAGAACGCGAGAAAAGGGTACGACTCGAAATCTAGCGCTTAGATGCAAGGTCTTCTAACATCCTAAATGGGAACAGTAAAAACGTAAATAAGTACTTTAATATCGTCAAAAGATGGTGAATAACATATTCGTGCCAAATTGGAAACGAGGAAAAAATATATAAGCTCTATGAGCAGCAGGTGTCAACCACCAGTAGCTATTACCACATAATAGCAAACAAAACGACTTCGAAATCGCTTCATTTCCAAAGCGAATTAGGCCACCACTAATTTATTTCAGAGAAAAACCAAATTTCCACGTCTTTGAGACCAAAATTGTTCGGAAGAAGTCTTCAAAAAAAAAGAACTAGATTCCCAGCTTTGTCAGTACATATCAGTTCAAAAGCTGCAAAGTATTGCCGGTGATAGTTTAAAATATAGAACCAGATTTTGATACTGATGAGATGAATCTGGAGTTTAAAGCCCTTGATTTTGAGATGAAATCCATTATAAATCTATTCAATAAATTCAAACAGCCACTCTTCAAAGTCGAACAGAAGCCTGAAGCTAGTAAGTCCAAACAGGGTAAAAATTCACAAAATATATGGCCTTTGATATCTTATCTTATCTTATAGAATCACAGCTGAAGAGGCGATCAAACGTAAAGCCTTTGTGCAATGTGCAAGTTGCCAGAAATATAGCCGCACTAAAACCTGGAATTCACTCTGTAATATGCATGTGTCATTCGCGCTACAAACCCTTGATAAAAGAGTAAACAAGACCCTGCAGTTTAAAAATGTAGGAACTGTAGCAACAACCATACTGCTAACCACTGAGGCTGTGCAGTTTTTCAATATCTAAAAGTAAAGATAATCATATTTCTAAACCATGCTGAACTGACTCTGAATACTGCAACTATTCTAAATTATATATTCTCCATTCCAAAGGCTGGTGTATCCTCATCTCTATTAAGTTATAGGCCATCTAAGAGGCCTGTCGCTTACACGGCTTGCACTAAGCCACCAATTTGGACCTTCTGGTTCAGATAAGCGGTACTAGTCACTTGTGCTAACTCTTGGAAGTTAAATGATCCTAGAACCTTGAAGCGCTGATTATTATTTATCATTAACGTAAAGAGTGTGTCTTCTTCCATCTCACATCTTCTACATCAATTGTTGGATATCAGATGCGTTAAGGTAATTCCTTGTGAGCAGACCAACTGTCATTCTCAAGCAGTTTCTGCTGAGCTTGAGCAGTTTTCAGTTGTTGCTTGAATCAAATCATGGCCATATTGCCCTAGAAACCCTACAGACTGCCTTGTTTGTCGATTCAGAGTTCAGTTAAGTCTATATGGTCGCATCTAGTTTTCTTGTAGCGTCAGCAAATGACCGCAGTACGGTAAAAGAATATCTGTTTCTAGCTCCTGAGCCTCTTCTCACCCACTCATTAGCTTTTACGTTGCCCGTGACACCACTATTCCCTAGCACATACATACATAATCTGGATAGGAGTCTGCTATACCTTCTCGTTGACACAGTTATCGAAGATGATCTGTGAGACCCTACTGTCTGTCAACGTAAATTTTCGTTTTGCAGACGCTCTGCTAACGGATTAAACTGCCATGTACATATATGGCGTATAATTCAGACTGAAAAACGGTAGCAATGTCTGACAATATATACGACAGAATTCGTTAAATACACGCCCGAACCAACTCCTGTGTTCGTCTTTGATCCATTCGTACAAATCCAGGTGCCATAGTCGCATCAACGCTTATTCTTCCAGTCTGTTTTTGTGGGTATCTTGACCAGGAAATTCCTGTCAAGATATCTTGTTTTGTTCATGTGATCCATATCATCAGCAACAAGAGCATACCAACTTCAACATTCTGTAAAAATACAGGTGTGGCTACCTTGATTTGTTGTCGTACCACATGCCTGAACTTTTGGCGCGTATTACCGCTAATCAAGCGCTTTTAAAAATGAATCGATCCAGGGGTATCAACTCTTAAAACATTTCCAGCCCAGCCATTGGGATGACCCTCAATGCACCCTAAATACTTATGCAAACTAATCTGTACTATCTTGTTAGTTCCTTGAAGTTCGTCTTGCTCTCTGCACCCCTCCGCCATACGATCGCTCCATAAACCAAAATCGCCCACACTACTCATCTGAATATATAGGCTTTGGAGTACGCAAATTGGCACAAAGAAAGTGCTGCGCGAGTCTTACCAATTCAGTACTTCACATTAGCCCTCAATTCAGTTTCCGGTCTAGTATAAGGCCCAAATATTTAATACTTTCTTGTGAAAAAGCTTGAGTAGCTTAGTGGGTAGAGCACTGGCTTCTTGCGTGTGGGGTCCCTGGTTCGAATCCAGGTTCGGACGAGGGTCCGCGCACCAAGCTTTCAGTTCACCTAGCTCTGATTAGGTACCTGATTTAAATCAGGGGTAAAGTGAGTCGTGGAACTAATCACTCCACACTCGTATTCACAATGGTTAAATAAATTGTAATGAAGCTCTCTACCAGCTTCAACCCCTAGACCCATACGAGGGTTGTCGTGGGATTGTTTTGCTTTGTGAAAAATATAAGTCAGCTTTGTCGGGTTTGCCCTAAGACCATTTTTCTGGCCTAGATTTGGGTCTGGTCCAGCGCCGATTGCACAAAGTCCCACAAGATTTGTGGGAACGCCCCTCTAACAAATATCACTATGTCATGGGCAAACGCTACCATCTCAAAGCAACTGACCTTTAAATTTTCTATTCTAATACTCGGAATAGGACATTGTTGAAAGCCTCCTCGATGTCTACGAAGGCTGCTGTGTGAAGGGATTTTTCTATTGTTCCGACCACTTTATGCAGTGCCGTCTCCACTGATCTACCAGCTGGATACGCGTGTTGATTAACAAAGAGTTCCGCGACGTTAATCGAACTCTTGATATGAAAATCTACTAGTCTCTTTAGTGTCTTGAACAGAAAAGATGTTAAGCTGAGTGAAATAAAATCCTTCACATTATGGTGATTCAACCTGCCAGAATTGGCGATAAAGACGATTTTAGCCTTTGTCCATTGTTCGGGTACAACTCCGGGACGGAGACATACCGTAAAAGTACGCTGGAATTTAAGTATAATGGTCCTGTCTGCTCTCTGGAGCATGATAGACAATATCTCATCTGTCCTTATGGTTTTGTAATGTCGGAATGTTCTCATTGTCCGCATATGGTACTTCTCTGTAATCAGCTCTTCGAACGGCTAGTAGATTGTCCACGATTGGCCATTCCTTGATGTCGTATCAACCGATTCCGGGAAGTGAGTTTTCATTAGCATATTCAGACACTCGTTTGCGTCCTCTACCCAATCCCTGTTTTCCCTATGTAGACACGTAGTTACACCAGAAGTTACACTTAGTATACTCCTTATTCTGACAGCCTCTATACTTCCTTCAGTTTTCCTCTGTTTCGACGAAAATTTAGCTCGAAAATATGCAAGAGTTGTACTCAGTTCTTATCATGAAAAGTTGCTTTGGCTTTCAAAATGCAATATGTTCAATCAATTGAACAATCGAGTGTCTCGACATCTCCCTGAGAGATGCACGGCATTCAGCAACAATCATGGACACTGTACAAGGCCCAGCAAGGGATTTAATAGCCGGTTGGCTGTCTGTGAAAATATCAATATTCGATTACATAGAAGCCAGTCGTTTGCCTGTAAAATAGAAACAACATCCGCCTGATAGGCACTACAATTGTCTGGTAGATGGAAGGGTTTGAGGGCGACATCAGAGGATCAATCAAATGTGAAATCCCTCTACGCAGATGGGATTAGCGTCGAGACTACCTCCGAGTTGGGTAGCTGCCTGCACCCCATGACTCTGAAAGCTTGAGATTCAGCTCATCTGAGTATACACCACTTCCGACTCTATTGTTTAGTTTGAGCCGTCAGTGTACACATGGATAAGCCCACTTTCGAGGATGACGCCATCAAGCCATTCATCCCTACCAGGAATGTGAGTTGTGAACTCCAAATCTAGTAGGCATTGCGGAGCGATGTAGTCAACGCCCGGTGGAGCGGGAACTCCCTCGGACAAAATCCTCGCATGGCCAAATTCTGTTCTATTCCATGCCGAGATACAACTTAGTCTCACAGCAGCAAGATTAGCTTGCTGTAAAATAAGTAGATTGGTTGGCAGTCAATGAAGTAACACAAAGAATGCGCTAGTAGGGGTGGAGCGGAGCGCACCAGCTACAAGAAATACAGCCACCCTCCGCACTTTTTCAAGCTACCGTTTGCAGGTAGCCTCAAGAGCACTCTGCCACCAGAACGTCACCCCAAACAATAGAATTGGCCCAACCACAGCAATGTAAAGCCAAGCAACAGTACGAGGTTGTAGTCCCCAATTCGCTCCTATGGATCTTTTACAGCAGAAAAGCGCGTTGAAAGCCTCCCGAGCTCTTTCTGCTACATTGTAGGTCCATAGAAACTTCGATTCAAGGATCAACCCTAAGTACTTGACCCTGTGGCTCAGGTTAATGGAAACCCCATTTAATTTGGGTAACTCGAAACAAGGAACTTTGTACTTCTTTGTAAACAGTACTAGCTCTGATTTGCTAAGATTCACATTTAAGCCACACTCACGACTCTAACGTGAATGTATGTCAAAAGAGTGATTTAACCTTTCTGATAGCGTTGATAAATACTTTCCCGGCACTGCCACAGCTATGTCGTCCGCATAAGCAATCACTTTGTAGCCGGCACAGTCCAGCTTTATTAGGAGAGAATTCACCGTGATGTTTCACAGCAGGAGAGAAAGGATCACACCCTGAAGTGTGCCCGTACTGACTCCTCGTCTTACGCTTGCATTCCCCAGGGAAGAGATTACCACTCTACTTCTGAGAAGCTGCACAATAAAAGCAATCAGCCGCTCATCAACATGCAGCACCGAGAGTGCCTCGACAATTGCGTTAGACTTTACGTTATTGAAGGCGCCCTCAATATCCAAGAAGACGGCAAGCGTATATTCCTTAAGAACAAGAGATTTCTCAACTTGCTCAGTGACGACCTGAAGAGCAGTCTCAACAGACTTACCTCTGGTATAAGCGTGCCGTGACTGTGAGATCAACATAGGATCGATTGATCTTTTAATGTGGTAATCAATGATCCTATCCAAAATCTTAAGCAGGACAGAGTTAAGACTTATTGGACGATAGTCCTTCGGCTTAACATGAGAAACTTTTCCTGCTTTAGGAATAAACATAACTGTAGGTTCCCGCCAGCTGGTGGGAACATACGAGAAGCGTACGCAAGCGTTATCAATCTCCCTGAGCCATGGTAGCGATACTTCCATGGATTGCTGAATATCAGCCGCAAGGACACCATCAGGACCCGGGGATTTAAACGGCTCAAAGGAGTTTCTAGCCCACCTCACCTGAGAATTTGATATTCTGAAGGGCGGCGTTATACTGTAAGCTTGTTCCGTTCGGTGCCCTGCTTCTCTAGGGCAATAATTGCAAGAAAAATGTGCGTCCATAAGAACGTTTAGAATATCTGGGGTCGAACTAGTCCAAATGCCCTCAGGGTTCATTATGCACCCCATAGCTTTCAGTGTCGTGCTTAAGACCTTACGAAGGCGATTTGACTCGCTGAGACTCTCTACATTTCCACAGAAAGGTATCCATGAGGAACTCTTTGCCTTGCGTACGGCATGCTTAAAAGCCTTTAGCTTCATTTCATACAGTGACCAGTCATTAGGTCTTTCCGAGCTATTGAACTCCCTCCTACATTCTCTCCGCAGGATGCTGATCTCCATGCTCCACCAGAGATTCTTAGGATTCCCTCTGGCTGTGGGTGGACTACATGCTTCCCTAGACGCGGAGTTGAGAGAACTAGTGAGGGTGTCAACCGCCTGATACAATTTATTATAGCATTCAATGCAACATAATATAATAAATTAAAGTATTAACTCATAGCTGCAAATAGTCAACCGTCAATTGTACATGATCAACTCAATTTGAATCATTCATGTGAGCTGCTAATAGGTCTGTTTGCGTACCTGAATCTATTACAAAATATTAAAAAATTATAAAATATTAAAAGCAAGCCAAATTTTGCCACAAAAAGAAGTTAGATGCAAAAAAAATATGTTGCTGCTGCAGCACGCAAACAGACTTAATGTGCTACAAGTGAAACGAGATTTTATGCATCCACACGACTTTTTTTCGTTAGTTGTTCCTATTTTCCAAGGAATGAGGTTGACTTTAAGCCAGTGGTATTGGCCATCGGATTCGATAGCACCTGTATGGTGGGTTTGACCATACATAAACTTTAACATTTAAGGACAACACAAATTGCGCCTCAGCAACGCGCTGATAGACGCGCAATTAGGACGTGATGATTCGCGTATGGTCAATTCCAGAGAAAGACCGTACCTCGGAGAAAACTAAATCACTCCGCAGTTCTCCGGCTACAACCTTCAACCACAAGAGACAACACGTGGATGTCCACATGACTTAACTAAAAAGGTATGAGCTGACGTGACGTGTCAGCAATGTGATTCCGCCTTAACTGGTTAAATACAAACCTGGCGTGCGCTCTGTTTGGGCTTTCAAATTTTTGATACTGATTTCAGCTACAGCCACAGCTACAGATTTGTACTGGACACCCCAGATCTCAATATAATCCAGATTTTAGATTCTACAAGTAAGAGTGTCGTATGTAAGCCCGATTTTTATGAGTGTATAGGCGTTTTGGGGAGGAATTCGATATTCAGCACAACTATTTTTTTCAATATGTCGATACGTATGCAACGTATAGAGGATATTACATGGAAATTTGTATGACTACGCGATTTCAGATTTCAGACAAATCCAAATTTTACATGTTTGATAAAAATCGGGGCCATCACAAACCTGAATTATATTGGTATCTGCTGGTCATTGTGTTTCTGAAGTTGTCGTGCACTTCCTTTACATCCACTGTTCGTTGAACCAATTTCACTCATACTTTTCATAGCTTTCAAATTTATGGGTTCCTTGCTTCGAATCGTTAACATTACCAATCACACTTATTACCAATCACAATAGAAAATATTAATTACATTTTTCAATAAAACTTACACAAAATAAAATTATAAAGATGGAAAACGATTTCGCAAACACTACTAAGTGGAACTCGTGTCTTGCGATTGTCAGTTTGGAGCTTTCAAATAACCTCTTATTGCCCGTGTTCCATTATTACTATTTGGATGCCTCACTTGCCAAATCGATTAACTCCATTTTCTGATTTTATTAAATGTTACTATCAAAGCACTTAAGAAGCTCCTAACTGTATATATTCAAAACAAATTTCTCTAATAATAGGTATTAACACCACTAAATACTTATTATTAGAGAAATTTGTTTTGAATATATACAGTTAGGAGCTTCTTTAGTGCTTTGATAGTAAAAATTTAATGAAATTCAGAAAATGGAGTTAATCGATTTGGCAAGTGAGGCATCCATTTGGTACTCGCAAGTATTTCTGGCTACTTCCAACTACTCGCGCTTCGTTCTCAAGTAGTTCATGAGTAGTTACACCTTTTTTTGCAGCTTTTTGCTATTTAATTGTCAATAGGTGGCTTTGATTTTTTCATGGTTATGTTAAATGTTTTCGTAGTTAGGAAATTAGAAATAGCCCTCATAATGTGTAGAAAGCTAAAAGAGGTAATTTTCTGTTAGTTCCTTTTATATTTTCTAACGATTGTGGTAGTTCACACTCGTTATTTTCTCCCTTCATTTTCAACTGTTTTACATTTGAAAACTGTATACAATTTGACAGATCAGAATCTGCTCGTATGAACGAAGATGGCGTTCCATTTGTGATCTACTTGGGAGTACTAATTAGTAATAATGGAACACGACAATTATTGCTTTAGTTTAATTTAACTAAATTTGTTGGTTTTACTTTATTTCTTTTCTCCCTTTTTCATGACAATTCACTCAATTTGACATATGTTATATTCATCACTAGTCCCCCACATTTATTTACAGCCCTCTAAAATTTATTAAATTGATTTCATTCGTAATTTTTTTTAAATCGTCAAGTTCAACTTCCTCGCAATAAAACATCCGAAATGTAACCGCACCACGAAAATATTACCTTCTAAAGCTGTTTCAAAGATGCCGCTAGTTTATTCGACACGACAATTTCCCCACATCACGTCGTGGTGAAATACTAAGATTTTACGCCTGCCCACCATTGATAATAATTATGTTCAAGATGGGCTTAATTAACCCATGTCCGAGAAATGTTCGAACAAATGTCGATGACATTGAAAGACATAAATTGAATTCGCATTTGCTAACCTCTTGAAAAGTCTCGAGATGCCAAGTCCCAATTGCACTCATATGTCATTAATGGTGTTAAACTCGCATTACACATGTACGTGCGACTTGATGCGAAAGTAAATGACATGGCTGGCATCGAAATATTTCTGGGGAAAAATGTATGAAATTGGGTATGGAAACTGTAGATCATACTAGAAGCAGACGAAGACACAGGAAAATTCCTGCTGCCAGAAAAACCTCCCGGTTCCCTTAACCCTCGCTCCGGCAAAGTGGTGAGATTTCAGGCGGCCTTTTAAATCACCGCCAGGCTGGGCGAAACAAAAACAAGAAATAATCGTCTTCTCCTCATTCAAGAATTTTTGCGCGTTGTGTCCAGTCCGAAGTTCTCGTGATCCACGATTATTCCAAATTTCCACCCGCAAAAGGACATTTCCAACAGGTGAGTTATTTTCCATGTAATTCGTCAACATCGTGTAATATGATTGCAATCGAATAAATCGTACAAATCATGTTAGTTTTAAAGAAAATTTGAGTGAAAGTTTTCACGTGATTTTCTGAAGTGACGACGCTTTGTTTTTTGGGCCAAGATGGCGGCCAGGTTGGCTCGCGTCGAGTGGAAATGCTTAGTCGACGTCGCTGCCATTCGGCTGGTGTGTATGGGGCTCTGCCAAACGAGTTCTTTCGATGAGTAATGAAATCTTGACAAGGTTATTTACGTGAGATTCGATTAATTGCTATCGGACATGGGCGTGCAGCGGCACAGGTGATAGCCGGAATTTAAGGCTATTGTGCAATGGGTGTTGGTGTGAGTCACAAGCTTGCGTTGTGTTGACGGTCGTAGCTGATTCGCGTGTTGTCTCTCGCAGTGGAAGGTTGTAGCCGGAGAACTGCAGTGATTGGTTTTCTCAGAAGAGAACTGTAGTGATTGTTTTTCTCCGAAGGACGGTTTTTCTCTGAAATTGACAAGACGTGAATCAGCGTGTCTTGAACTGCGTGTTCGCGTCGTCGCGTTGTTTTTGATATGCCTTTGTGTTTTGTGTGTTGTGTTGTGTTTTGTCCCATTTTCTATAATGAAAATAATAACTAACTATAAATAATAAATCGAATTAAAAACCGAGTGTTTTAAAAAAGACGTAAACCGATGGCCAATACCGATAGGACAAGGCCAACCCCTGGTTCATAGAAGTGTGAACCGCTTAATTAAAAAAAAAAAAAAAGACGGTCGTAGCTGGACCCTGGAACCGCACGCTGCTCGGTAGTCCGAATTGAATGCAATTTTCATGATGGCGAAGGGGTGGTTGATGCGTTGGTCGGAAAATCGACAGTGGCTACGAATTTGTTAGCGACGTACGCATTTTAGAAATTTTGCGGGCATTAAAGTTTTCGGGTAGAGAATGAATGGATGATTTTTATGTTTTGATAGTAAAAGGAAACAACTTGGGATGGAACGATCACTAATATAACGAAAATTAATGCAAAAAGTAATTTACTAGGCTTATGCTTCAAATCAATAAGATAAAAAAATATTTGAATTATTGCGCAAATAACGATAAACGCGGAATAGACGGTGCATGCTTTTTGTATGCACGTTGTAATGTATTTTCTTCCATACAGCCGCTGTGCCGACATCGGTACAACAAGCGGTGGTATCCAGCCCGAAATCGATACAGCCGCTTTGCCGTGTGAGGTAGATGCACTAAGTAGCCAGTCACTTAAAAAACTTTGCTAACTTGACGAGTTATATATATATGTAACTAACTAACTTGACGAGTTATACATATATGTAACTATCTTATTTTCAAATTCAGTTAATTCGAGATGTTTCATGATCTTTAGAAGAGATGTATTAATTTTACTCATATTCGAAGAAAATTTGTATTAGAATTACTGCTCAAAAATGCATATTTCTATATCTAACGCTTTAGTGACAGCGTACATTTTCGTGAATTTCCCGGTACTCCTATATTTTTTTTGTAAACAGCAGGTGTGTGAGTGAAAACTAGTGAGTAATGCCAGCGGTTTCTAAATTTCCAACCTTATATGGGCGCTGAGTGCTTAAAGGTACACAATGGTTTTCATTTCAAATTTCGATTTGTTATATCTTTCGACAGAAATATGACATCGTCACGAAATTTACAAGGCGTATTCATGTTTATCAAAAATGTTATTGTGCGGTTTTTGACGAATCTGCGGGCAACCCTCTAGCTACAGTAGGCACGTGAAAAATAATTCCTCAAATTATCGACCCTCTTGAAAATTGTTCATTATTTTTGGAGAAAAATGCAAACGATTGATAAATCTTTTCCTTCTACAACCGTATCAAATTGGAAGTCACAAGAACGGAAACTCTTCACTGAAATTGCCTATTTTCTGAGTTCACAAGAACTCACTATACCGAATCATCAGATCAATATCAAGTAGTATCAAATCGGATAGGAGTTGTCATTTGAAATGTGCGAAACCCTGTGGCAGTGGAGCTATCTTGAAAATTCACTCAATAAAAAACGAAAAGATTCATATCGTATTAATTCCGAGCAAATGAGGCATCGTGGGAAGATTTGAGCTGATATCTATGATCATTTTTTATTTAAATTTTGAAAATTCGTTTAGCAAAATAAACCCCTTTCGAAACGCATCCGGTGCAGGCATCAAATTAAAACAAATTCGCACAGAAAATGAACTTCATTGTATCCCAAGTTTGGTAGCAATTTGGTTGAAAATTTTTGTCAGGGCTTCTATTTTTGGGATTTTTTTAATTTTTGTACTAAGAGATGCTTCCTATGATAGACATCTAAAATGGAAATAAGTAACAAATTCTTAGGTTTCTCAAGTTCTGAAAATTTCGCGAAGGATAACCTCAAAATCTTTCCATCCCTGTAACTTCCAATGGAGACTTAGGATAGTAACGAACATCACAGTGCTTGTTGATTATGACGTTGAATAGTTTGGTAAATTTTTAGTGAAGAAAAGTGTTTCCAGTACTGAACTTTATCATCATATATGACGTACAAGAGATGCTGCCATCAATGTTTTTAATTATTAGTATACTTTAGTGAAAACAAATAACACTTGTTTTCAGTGGCGGCTCGTGTCTTTAAGACTCGGGGAAGCAGATATATTTTTGCATAGTTTTCCAGAATAAACAAGTAGGAATTTCAGCGCAGCAAATACATCAAAAGTTGCATTCAATTTCCAATTGTTTGATTCAGTGACTTTTCTACTCATTATGATCACCATCAATCTCAGCAATATTTAAATGATGCAAGATTACAAATTACAATGCAACATATTGCAAATTAGAACTGTTTTTTTTAATAAAAAGTGAAAATTAGTGGTCCTGGTCACCACGAATCTATAAAGTACTTTTATCTATTCAAATAGTCTAAGAGAAAAATATACCGCAGTAGATGTTCTATGGTTAAATTCAATTTTCAAGACAAAATGAATTAAACCTTCGGCAAAAAACGTGAAAATAACTCCTCACCCATACAAGATGGGATTAGATTTACCTCATAAAGCATTTTATCTATTCTGTGTATACATATATTAAACAGAAAGTGCTCAAATATTTCTTTTATACTTTGTATAAACAAGTAATAATAAAACACAAAGCATTTATTTAAAAAAATACTTTCATCCCTCTTCCATAAAATCAGCTACATGTCTTTAAGATTTAGGGTTGAAATAACCTCACGTTGTATGCCGAACGTTAATACTCTTGTACTATTTAAGTAAAAAGCCACTATCTTTCTTTAATCATTACAACACTAACTTACGCACTCTCAGCACAAAGAAACAAACAGACAAATCAAAAGAATTTCAATCTGCAGCAAATATTTAACTCTTGAACTCAGTAATAAATCCATTACAGAAACGAAACATGCAAATAACATCTTGTATTAAACAACGAATTCATTACAGTATTCATACATACAAATAACATCCTAAATTCATTCACCCAAAGAATACCAGCTCCAAGTTCTGTAGCAAAATAGAAACCAAACAGAGTACGCTACATATCGTGCTGCGTCCATTCACAAATATTTCTGGGCTATTTAGCGGCTGAATAAGCGAGGGGTTTTTGATTTTCTCTACTCAGGAAGACGCGGTGAGCTGAGCAGCGTCCGCGCTGCTATTCGGGAACATTCACTGCGAAGTGTTTAAGACCATCGATTGCGTGATGCTTGCAATGGGGTGTATGCACACATCACGGTACGTGTATTGAGGCAAGATCACTTTAGTGTTCTGTGTAGCATATTTCAATACGCTGCAATGAACTGAGCGTTCTGGCTTAGAATGGTACCAGATGCTTGAGGTTTTCACTCAAACGCAAGATATCCTATTGCGTTGCTGTAAAACTACTTTTAAGGGACTTTTGTTGTGAGAACTATCTCGTGTGTGAGATAAATAGTGTTTTGAGTTTCGTAAATTTTATAATTATTGATGTTGGATGCTAATTCATATAAAATCAATTGATTTGCTTTGAATTTCAATATGTATTGCTAAGCTATTTTTCTTGTGTAGGGAATATTTAGCAAGGGAAGCACTGCTTCCTTTGCGTACAACGACGAGCCGCCCCTGCTTGTTTTATATTCAGCCATTTTAAAATTCAATCAAATTATTTTTCTGCTCTATGACTTTCGATGCACATCTTCGATCAAAGTCGTTCATAACTTTCGATACCGCTTTGTTGTAATGAAGAGCACGTTTGGTAGAACATGCGTTTAAATTCCACACGATTCCTCCAATTATCTTCGAAAATGAGAAAATCAGGCTATCCGTATTCCAGTAATGATCTTATGTTCCGAATCTACCTCTACCCTATTACTTATTTTATGTATTTCTAACATAATTCTACTTCATGTCAATATGGCTATACGATTTCTTAAAATTGACAATAAACCTTCGTCACAGTTTATTAGCGCTGATCTTAGTTAAACCTTCTAATCCGCAACAGTACCCGAAGGCACGCATTACAAAATTTGAGTTTATTTAAAAAGCAACATTGGTTTTTATTAAAACATAATAGTACCGTTAGTAATACATCTAGTGTCAACTTTCCCGGGAGTTTAATGTTTCATGTCATTCCGTATCGTTGCTGCCAAAGGCTATATGTGAAAGATCAAGCAAAGAGCACGTGAAATTTTGTGTGCTCAATTGTATTTTTCAAAACCAGAATATATCAACTTCTATTCGTCCGATTCGAGTGAAATAATTTTTTATTGAAAAGGTCCAAAATTCTTCTTTTCATTAGTGCAAAATTGAAAGTGAAGAAATTAATTAATCATGTGTTGCGGACCGAAAACTCGAAGAGTGCCTCAGGACACTCTTGCAGGTTTGAGCGGGAATTCATCGGTTTCCTCCATTTGATTATGTTTATTCCGTTACTATTTTATTACATTATTTTTTCGTTGTTTTCCTATGTGTTTACATTTCTTTCTTAGAAATGACAGATAGAGATCGTAAACGGTTCAGTTTATCCGCATTAACCGATGATCAGTTGATCGAATTTATGAATTCTGCTCATTCTTCTGAAGAAGATTTCAGTAGTGATTGTGAAGAGCTTGATCCTACCTATACTGCCGTCAGTATCAGCCCGGAACATGAACAATACACTTCACAATACATTAGGGACATGCAAAATGATGGTTCAATTATTTCCAAGACAGTGAATGTGTCATTCAACGTCAGTGAGCTTGACTTACCATCAGGATCATCAACGTTGAATGCAAACTCGGAAACTGAGAATGGTGTCGAGTCCAAAGTGTCTAAAGAAGCAACAGCTATAACAGATACAACATCTGCACCTGAAACTTCTGTTGCATCTACATGTAAGAATTGAAAACTACAAATTAATTTTGAAAATACTGTTACAGAAAAAAAAAATCTTTCAAAAACCAACAAAAAAACCTGATAAAAGAACCTGTTCTCCCTCACCTTCAATGGAAATTACTGGTCCAGCAAATTCTTCCGGTTGCTTCAATGAAGAAAGTCAGAATTGATTATTACCAACGAATTTTCAAAACACTTATGTTGGTTTTTTACAGGCGTTGAATCTATAACCAAAAGAAAGTTCGCAAAAATTACGTGGCGTCAAAGGCATTTAAAACTTCATGTTAATGAAATAACTTTCCAAGGAGACTCATCTTTACCAGGGTACATAATTGAACTAGATACTCCAATGAATATATTTTGTCATTTCTTTACAACCGAAATTATTCAAGGAATTGTCACCGAAACAAATCGAGCAAGCTTCGAGGAAAATATCAATGCTCATTTCAATATGGACGTCGATGAAATATATCGTTATATCGGAATTCTCTTATATATGTTGGTATACCGATATCCCAATTTGGAGAGTTACTGGGTTAGAAATGCGTTTGCACCTATTCAAAGCGACATGAGTCGCAATCGCTTTGAAATGATAAAAAAATATTTATCTCTCCGAGATGAAAGCGAAAGAGTCAAGAAAGGAGAACCTGGTTACGATTCTTTGTTTCGAATCAGGATTTTGGCCGATGAACGGAATAAACGTTTTGATTCTGTGCCAAAACAGGCTAGACTTTGTGTAGATGAGCAAATGTGCAGCACAAAAATGAAGCACCATTTCCGACAGTATACGTATGCCGAATAAGCCGCACAAATGGGGCGTGAAATTGTTTGTCCTGTCTGACTCTTACGGTTTTGCTTACCGGTTCGGAAATTCACACCCGATCTTGGTGCAACTTCTTATGTTGTTGTGGGTTTAACACAAACCGTGAACAATTTTGTTCACCATATAATTCAATAATTTTTACATTTCGCTGTCATTGATGGTTTATTTGCGAGCACGAGGAATATGTAGCCTAATTACGGTTAGAGTCTTCAGAATTCCGAATTGCAAGCTTCCTGCGGATAACGCTATCAAAGAGGTTTTTTTTTACTGAATTTTTAGGTTCTGCCTTTGATATTGAAATCAGCAATGTCTTGTGGAAAGATAACAAATGTGTACGTTTGGCTTCAACTTACGTTGGTAGTGAACCATTCATTAAAAAAAAACCTGACTTACAAATAGCAAAAGTACCACGATATGACCGAAAGGAAAAAAAAAATATGTGGAAGTCGATTGCCCACAAATTATAAAAGAGTATAACAGAAATATAGGTGGTGTCGATTTGATGGACACGGACTTATGGGCCGCTATCACATTCATGCAAAAACTCGAGATGTGATGACCCGTCTTTTTTTATCTGTTTATAGATTTGGCCACGACAAATGCCTACATTTTATATCGGCGCATACAATGAAAAATTGAACAACCACTGCAATTATCCAACTGAAAAACAACAGCTTCTTCAGTTACCCCAGTTTTGAGAAGAAGTAGCTGCTGTTCTTGTGACATTTAGTAAGAAACGTGTGGCTGGTCGCCCAAGCAATAGGTCGAATGTATCGCAGTCAACAGCACAAAGTCTAGGAACTCCAAACCAAAATCCCCAGCCAGGTAGCTTAAAAGTTGGAGAAAAAACAAAACACCCAGTCTTAGGCACTCTTTATTTTTTTAACATAACTCACGAACCAAATTTTTTTTGAGTTCATTGAGTCATAATTACTCTAAAAAAAATTATACACATCTTATTTTTCTATTTTTGAAACTTTGGGGGTTAGAGGGTTAAAGCGCATCTGATTTAATTTCTATCCCTACACCGAACCAACCCTACTTATTATAAAACATAAATTTGGTGTTTTATAAACATATTCCTTTAAATGTTTTCCCTCTAATTCGCCTCTTCTATCTCTGTTTTAGCTTAGAAAAGAGAAGGACGAAACAGAGTTAGATGACTGCGAAAAGAAAATAGAAGGTGATAAAAAGAAGGAAAGAACAGAGAGTAATTATTTACGGCAAGTGAGGTGCATAGAAGTGAAATATTCTGCGGTTTATCTCTACGCATGTATTTCTATTTGATATCTATATCTTGCTTTCCACTCTGTCGTCGATCTCTCGTGTCGTGCAGCGCAACTTTGTCAATACAAGACAGATAAATCTGCTCTGGCAAAAGCATTAAAATCAAAGATCGACTCTCGAACACACACTAACTTAAACGAACGTGTCATTGATGATTGTTTTCTGCATTTGATTGCCACAAACGTTCGAAAAAGTTTCTTAAATTATTATGCTGCAAAGTTGCACAACTACAGCAAAATAAATGTATATATTTATGGTCAACATTTTACACAGTCTAGCAAATACATGAAGTACCAAACTCGCAAAGTATTAAAGGGGGTTTTTAGATATGAGTCCATGCGCCCATGCGTTTTTAGATAACACGAGTCAAGTCAACTCAAATCCAGTTTTTTTAAGGCGGGACTAAAGCGAAAGTCGTCGGATACGCTGATTCATATACCACTGACTTAATTGCTTTCCTTTCGCTCTTTGTCATTTGTAGATGATTAGTAGATGGATAGATTGATAAGTGGAAGGATTTTACACGCTTTTAATGATGTTTTTTTTATTTTATTGACCATGAATCTATTGTACATGAATCAGCATACTCCAATTCTTTCGCTTTAGACCCGCCTACTTAAACAAAATTAAGTTGACTGGTGCAAAAAAAAAACACGCTAGATAGTATGGACGCGTGTCTAAAAACCCCTTAAGATATTCCGTACACAATCGTTGGACCAGACCTAGTAAGGCCGAATGATTTCATGAAGAGTTTACAGAATCGTAAATTCAAAGAGGTATGTATTAATAACTTTTTGTTTGACCAATGAGCTCAGAATTCTGTTGCGTCTTTTATTGACAGAAAGAAAGTTTATATCACTGTTAGCCTCCACTATTCTGAAGCAGCGACTGCCTTGCCTTTTCGTCTGTCTAATACAAAGGATGAGTAAATACTAATCCAAGAACCATGGGCTCAACAACCGGACTCATGGGTTGCCCACCAACGGTTAAATACTGATTACATCCGACAATCAGGAGAAACCACAATTTTGCAACTGCCAAATTGCAGCGGAAATCGGTCGGAGGATACTCTGATATGTTTCTTGCTACATGGCACACGATCATGACATCGTAAAGTATGCAGTCGTCGCAGTCGCTAGGATCTGTGCTCCTCTTATTCTGGGTGTTGACTCCAATGTTCATGATGAGTAGCTCGATCAAAAATGGTCGAGGTGGGGACTCTTTGACCCCTTCTTGGCCTACAATCTGTAAATTTTGAACATAGACAACAAGCTGACCATCATCACCCTAAACTGGGGACATATACCTGACATTAAATGACTGGAAGTACACACAGAAGTACACGTTCTCTGGCTACAGGCACATCTTTTATTGTGGGTGGCTGTAGCACTTCGGAATATGTAGCCTTTGTTAATAGCAAAAGAGCAGACTGGAGGAAGTTCCAATCACTGTTCCGATGTTCATTGAAACTTTCTTCAACTTTTTTGACAGGATTTGGATCAAGTGGCTAACACTCTTGCTAGTTCTATCAACTGTACTACCAGAGGCAGCGTGCAACCCACCCAAAAGCAGAATGACTTCTAAACCTTCATGGTGGAATGTGGAAGAAAAGAGTTAAACAACGCTAAAAGATCTAATGACTTGTCAATGCATAAAATGAAGCTGAAAGTTTTTAAATATGCCGTACGTAAGGCGAATATTAATTAGTGGAGAGCCATCGGTAGTAACATAGAGAGTACCAATGAGGCAAATTATCTTCGTAACGAATTAAGCTTAACACTAAAAACTGTAGGGTGTATTAAGCACCCTGACGGCAGAGAATTACAGTTCTACAACACACACGGCGCATTAAATGAAGCAAGCCGGTAGCTTTTCACTGTTCCAAGGATCTCAAATCCCCAAATGAGGTGGGTCAAAAACTCTCTCGAGCTGTTCAAATCTCCGGGCCTTAGTGGTGTTCTTTCGGCTGATATTTATCAGTCTAAAGGTTACGCTACTGTGGCTGGAAGGAGATATACAAAGCGTGCTTGCGCTTCTCATATGTTCCCGTCAACTGGCGCAAAGCAAGAGTTCTACTTAATCTGATTTGTCTAAGTTTTTTTTTGCTGAAGATTCTGGAAAGGATCATTGGTTATCATATCAAAAATCATTCAGACCATCGTTTATCTTGTAGTATGCCTACACCAAAGGCAAGTCTGTTGCAACTGCATTCCATGCTCTTTATTGAGAAAATTAATTTTCATGCTCAGATTATAATTTGACCCATATATACGACGGAAAAATTTTGGTCACCGAATCAAATTGATTTTTGCTTGCTAAAATTCAGATATCCTACTTGCTAAAATTCAGATATCCTAAACCTTTTGGCGGTGGCGAGCATTTTAGTGAATTTTGAGGTACTCCTATATTTAAAAGCAGCGTGAATTTTTGTTCAAAAAAAGTATTGGGAATGAAAACTTATTATGTTCTAAGCTTGTTCATGGTAAAGAATTGGAAATTTTGAGCCGTGTGTGGGTGCAGCGTGCCTTAAAGTAGGCAAGGATTTTTTTTTCAAATTTTGATTCGACATTACTTCTGACGAAAACATTGGATCATCGTGAAATTTGCAGAGCGTATTGATGCTGACTAAAGTTTAATACACATGGATTTCCAAGGTAGTGCGGGTAACCCTGTAGCTGCGGCAGGCTCTTGAAAAAAAATCCTTCAAATCATTGAACCTCCTGAAAATTTTTTGATTTTTGACAAAAAATTCAAATCATTGATAAATTTTAACGTTTGTGCATCATGTCAATTTGAAATTTTTAAAATTCCGATTTGCACAAGAACGGCAACCCATCACTAAATTACCTCTATTTTCAGCATTCGAAAGTTCTGTTCACGAGAACTGACGACCGGATTATCCGATCATAATGAAATTCACAGAACATGTTGATATCAACTAGGACTGAATGATTTTGAAATGCGGGCAATCCTGTGGCAGTGGTGCCATCTATAACTATCTTTGCCTATAACTTCCGATTCAGCCATCAGATTTAAACGAAATTCACACCATATCTGGATCTTACTTAAGGTAACATTTGGTGAAAATTTGGCTGAAAAATTAGAATAGGGTTGCCAGCTATGGTGATTTTTGTCTCCTAAATATTGCAAATTTGCTCAGCAAAATAAAGCTTTTTTCCCTATAACTTCCGGTGCAGTCGTGATATCAAAATGAAGTTACTGCAGTAAATAGATTTTGATGTGAGCCAAATGTCATAGGAATTTCGTACAAAAATCGTGAAAGGGCTGCCAGCTATGACCATTTTTGTAATTTTTTGGAATTTCTTTACTGCGCGATTATGTCATTAGATTTGCAAATGGGAACGATCCTGCAATGAAAATTAACAACAAATATTAACGCTTTAAAAATTTGAAAAGTTTTGAGGGTGGTAACCCTAAAATTTTTTTCACCCGTATAATCTAGCGCACTGATTCAATCGAAACGAAATTTATTGGTTGGGTTTAGTTTAACGTGAAGCAGATTTGGTTTATATTTTGCTTTGCTGCTGACACAGGGTAACGAGCTTTAGCCATTTTCGTAACTATTGCATCAACAGATGCTTCAAATTACATACTAGTGTACGTTAAACATCGATAGTACTATCGATAATATCGATAGTTCAGAACTATCGAAAACCTCGATGTTTTTTTTTGCAATCGATAGTTTTTGAAAACAGAACAAAATGCGTAAAGTAACATATCGATATCATCCCATTCACTGTGAGTATTTTACGTTTGCTTAGTTTTTCTCATTTAATAATATTTCTTTTACCTTGTTATTATAAATCAGCACAAACCAAAGATAGCAGACTACTCTTATATTTTGTTAGTTTTGCCACTTGCTATTTATTGTAGAATGAAATAACATGAAGAAGGAAAAAATGTAAAATTTAACTGCACGTGAAAATCATACGCGTAGAAAATTGAGACTGAGTGAGAAAGAATTCCAAACAGTGATTTTGCTAAGTGTAATATATGCAGCAATCAATACAAAACAAGGAAAAACACGAAAAATTAATCAGATCATTTAAAACGGAAGCATAAATCATAGTAGAAATTATTTTCTGTTGAACATATAGCAAAAACATGGTCCTAGTAACATCTTTGAGAGTAGTTCAACGAAATCTAGAACAATCATCAAAAATTATTTTGCAAGAGCGAAATTCTACGCAGATGATTCTGTACGAAAAAATATTTAGATGAACTATAATTCGTATGGTTGTTTTGGACATAGTACCTTTGCAGAAAGGAGAACATGAAGGCTTTCGGGATTTCATGGCTGATTTGGACGGAAAACATGCAATTACTGACATCAAAATGTTAAAACGCGAACTGAAGTCAATTCAGCAGTTCCGTTCTCGTTGGAGTAACGCATACGCCAAGATTAAATGTTTCTATGATATCAGGCAAGAATTGACTTTGGAATTAGCCAAATGTGTAAAGGCACCTGAAACGTTATTCGCTGAAGATTTGAATGTGCTGCCGAATACAATTCTGCGATTAGAACCATTTAATCTGGCTTCAACAACAATATCTGGTGCAAATTACATACTCTTTCTTATATAACTCCGTTATTACGAGGGCTGGCTCTACAATTATCGAAAGTGGGAATTAACATAAAAAACACTGCTGGAAAGAATATTTATAATACTTTATGCAAGTCAGTGCGGGAACGATTAATACCGTTTGAAAAAAGGGTCCTTGTGATGTTTGCCGCCATTCAGAATCCAAGGTTCAAAAAATAAATGAAGACGATGGAAACATAGCTGCCTTACCTCTTCAAATAGAATATACTTCTTTTCTGATGACACAAAAGCCCGAGTCAACTCAGAGAACTTATAAATATACAGGAGCTGCATCTACAAGCAACTGAACTGGTGAAACTGGGGAAATTTACTAACGAAGGAATAGTGGAAAATAAAAAAAATCCAAGGAGTTATTATTTCTGCCTGAAGATCTATTCAAAAACAAAGCTTATAGCTGCCTCAATAGATAAACACCAAAACCTGGAGAACCCTCCCAGTGGAAACGACAAATGTCCCATCGACTACTGGTTCGATTCAAATACTGAGACAAAGAAAATGTTTGCTCTCTAGCATTTATGTATACTTGCGTCTTCTATTCCGAGTGAACGAATTTTTTAGAAAATTGGTGTAATTCACAGTGATCGCAGAAACCTCTTAAAGTCTCAAAGCGTCTCAATGAATTGCTTTCCCTAAATCAAAATGCTCAGCATTTTGGAAATGAATAAAACTCTATATTTCTGTGTGTCTCTATAATAGTAATTGAATTCTCAGTTATTTTTAAAAAAATTAATGAATCCTGAGTGTTTATACTAATATCGCAAGGCACATATACACCATCGATAGTCTATCGATAGCCTATCGATAGTTTTAAGAAAAACATCGATATTATCGAAACATCCAACTATCGATGTTTAACGTACACTATTACATACACATTTGCAAAACATTTGCAATAAAACTAAGAAACCAATTTTTAAATTTTCCGAGTTTTGAACATTTTTTGGATGGCAGCTTCAAACAACGTTAACCGCTAAAGCTTTCGACGAAGTCCTCCGATGAGAACGAAATTCAAAGGATAAGTTGATTTAAGTATGAGCTTGTGAAGGTTAACTTATTGCTGATTCGTTGGGAAAATGTTGTCAGCACTGAACATTTTCATCATTTGTGTTATAGTTTATTTCTGTTGCTTTGAACGAGGAATGGTTGATATGATTCTACAAAAAAGTGTATTACGTCTTTCCACATTGTCACTCAAAGACAATTTCTTCGAAAATTAGTTTTCTAGCGGTTCAGGTGCGCTAGAGTTTTTTTTAAAATGTATTTCCTGTCATAGCATCCCAGCAGCATTCACACTGTAAGTCATCGCGAAGAAATATTAACTCTCCTTATAGCGTTTTAACCTGCATGAGTCTGCGGGAATATTCAAAATTATTTTTAACGTCTGTGACGAATATTTGAAGATACAATTCGGGGTTTACTTCTAGAGCAAGTTTTCGATATCTAAAAGACCAAATAACTTATCCGCCTTAAAATTTACACAATTCATTTTATTAATTTTCATTTGATCCGCCAAAAACGAAC
Organism: Nemotelus nigrinus; assembly: GCA_947369275.1. NCBI lineage: Eukaryota > Metazoa > Arthropoda > Insecta > Diptera > Stratiomyidae > Nemotelus > Nemotelus nigrinus. Next base: position 44,238,705 of record OX376374.1, read on the forward strand.
TTTGAATAATATCCTAACTATTTTAGCTAAAATAAAATATGGCACGTACTAAGCAGACCGCTCGTAAATCAACTGGAGGTAAAGCTCCTCGTAAACAATTGGCAACTAAGGCCGCCCGTAAAAGCGCCCCATCCACCGGAGGTGTAAAGAAACCGCATCGTTACCGTCCAGGTACTGTTGCTCTTCGAGAAATCCGTCGCTATCAGAAATCCACTGAGTTGTTGATTCGTAAATTGCCGTTCCAACGCTTGGTTCGTGAAATTGCGCAGGACTTCAAGACCGATCTTCGTTTTCAATCCGCTGCCATTGGTGCCCTGCAGGTTTGTAGTTCAATTCAAAGCCGGCGACTCAATTATGAAAACACAATGTTTTTTTGTTCAATTGCAGGAAGCCAGTGAAGCGTACTTGGTCGGCCTGTTCGAAGACACCAACTTGTGCGCTATCCATGCGAAGCGAGTAACAATTATGCCGAAAGACATCCAGTTAGCTCGTCGTATTCGAGGCGAACGTGCTTAAACATTTCGCTGTAACGTTTTATATATAAACCAATATGATCTTAATTATGTTCTACTTCTTATTAATATTAATGACTTAGGATTAGTGTTAGGATGTAATTCAAGATTACACTGTATTTTTTTCTTATATTCGTAGATTACCGTAGCTTTTAGGTGTAAGTAATCAATTTTGGTTATCCCTGATCAAGCAAGGGATGTACTATTAAGATTTCAAATGGTTAATGTAATAAGCACAGTTCTATTTCAATATAACTTAGTATGATTTCAATCAATTGTGTGTAGTTTGTGTATAAGTGTAGCTCATAAAATACCATTTACACTAATATAGTCTAAAGTAATAAAAAAAAAATTATAAAATTTACGGGGAATAAAACTTTAACCCCGTATTGATGCGTTTTTATGTTCTCATAAAATGTTCTCTCTTTATTTTTGGTAATACTATCCTTTTTCCGTAGTAGCCGAATTATTGCCCACTGTTGCTGAATGTCACATGACATTTCTCTGCCACACTACTTATTTTTTGTTGATCTAGCCCTGTAAACTAAAGGCGCGTTTTTTTGCTTCCCTTATCCATAACAGAACAATGCTCAGTGCAGACGCATCGGACAACAACTCCTGTTATGGAAAGGGGGAGTTGTCTTTGTTCCCAATGCGTCTGCATTGGATAGCATTGTTCTGTTATAGATAGGGGGAGCAAAAAAACACGCCTTAAGTTCCCCGCTAAACCGGTTGAGAGTTGAATATCATAAAGGTCTCATTTACAATCCAGTTTGTCGATTTGAGTGTAAAGTCGTAGATACTCAGAAGAGACAGATATAAGGAAATGAAAACAGCAGTGAAAATTGAAGCAATTGCCTGAATCTGAGCGTTAGTAGTAGTGAAGGAAAGAGACTATGGGCAAATTTGACAGTCTGCTCCTCCGCGAACAGAGAGATACAGATAGTAGGCCATGTGTAAATGAATTTGACAATCCAAAAGCTCGTAGTAGCGGAGAAACCAAAGGGAATATCTGAGGTAGTAGTAATTCTCTCGATTTGTTCTAGTTACAGATTTTATCTTTGTAATGAAATTGATTCACTATAATTTCGTATATGTATACGCTTGTTTCATTTCCTTAAATCTCTCTGTTTTGAGGGTAGATATATATTTGCAGCCAGGACAAGCTCAAAGCTAGGTTTGTGAACAAGTTGCATCCTACACGGCTGAATTCGAAGCAGGGACCACACGCTGGCAGCTGGTCATCTACGCAACATAAAAATAAATTAGTTTTTGGTAGCCATCTTGATTTTTGGCGAATTAAAATTGTGAAGTGGTAATTATTGTGTTTTATTAAGATAACTGAGTAAATTACATACATTTATAGTTTTGTTGATCAGCAAAAACGCAGATTATTTATTTTTGGGCTCATCTCCCTGGGTACAGTTCAGGAAAGTGTAAAGCTAGGATCTCACGTGTTTTAGATATTGATTATTGTTTTGATTAGTACATAATTAGGAAAGATTGAAAGGATATCAGAGTGTATCTCTCTGTCAAAGTAAACGCTCGAAAGGGCGAATCCTATAAATTTAAAGAAAACAAATCTCGGATAAAGAATATTCTTCAATTATTTATAAAGGTACGATGAAAGAGCTTCTGCTGGAGGAGTTCCTTGAGGTAGTATGTTCTGTGAGTCGCGAAGCTGAAATTAGTATTATGACTGGACAAGAAATTTCCAGCTCTAAAGTTTTCTTCAAAACAGAAGAAACAATTGGCATCATTGAAGACTTTTCAAAAGTTTTAGACAACTTTATAATTTTCTTTATAAAACTAAAAACTTTAACTTTATAAAATTCCGAAGTATTTTTCATTGTCGGTTTAGTACTTTGAAGGTAATCCGTTTCATAGTTAATTTATTTATTTATTTGCCAAACAAGGCATGATACAATATATAATACAAGAAATAAAATATAATATAAAAGTATTTTAAGTTGATATATATTTGTATTTAGGCAAATTAGGATGGGAAATAAATAGGTTAAGAAGTTAATAGGGCCTTTTTCAAGTTATTTTTGAAGATAGATTTGGTGATACCTGAACAGTAGTGATGACTTACACTGTTGAATGTTCTACAACACCTATTGATGGGTTCATTAAGTCTGTATTCGTACGAGGGAATATTACTAAAGTCGTATGAAGTATAGAGATGCCTCAAGGCGAAAAGTAAAAAGTAGTAAAGTAGGAATCCGATGCAATACACATGGCGAATACCTAAAAAACACAGGATAATGGATGTTTATAGAATAATACGTAAGAATAAAGAAAATTTAGATGTCTTAAATCTGCTATTTAATTAATTTTCTGAGGCTAAATGTTGAATATTTTATTCAGAAACCGAAACATTGATATAACTGTGGAAGACTGGGGCATTTTGCAAAACAAAAGAAGATATATCTTCTGAAGTATGTGATGGAGGGTGTAATACTGACAAGTGTATTTAACGATGCGAGAAACAGGGAGTGCTCGAAATTGATTCTTAAGCAAAGTACTCTTGAAGTAGTATTCAAGTTGAATGTTTATGCGGGGGAAGCGAGAAAGTCAACCAAAACTAAATATGATAGTATTGATGAAGTTTATCTTTGTGATGAAAAAGCCTTTCCGGTGTTGATTAAAAAATCCCAATAAAGATGTCCTTTTTTTCGCTAACACTAGTTAAGAAATATCATTGTGAGGCAAAATATCATTCCAAGCAAAATTTTTGCGGGAGTGAACCAGGTTCCTGGGCTATTTATTTATTTACAAAATTCATTACAATAAAATGCAAATTAAAATCTTGCAAATAAAATTTAAATAAGAAGATAAAAGTAATTCATATTTTACAAAAAAAAAAGAAACATGATTCAAAAATCCAACGCCTCAAACCTTAGGTTGAGTATAAATTGTTTCAAACGTCTTTCAAATGCAAAGAACGCTCAGGACCAAGTCCAAATTCATTATGACGTTTCAGGATTTTTACGAAGGGAGAAGAGGATTGAAGATTTGTATGCGTGAACGGAACAGTAAAGACTTCCTGATACCTGTTGCCACGTAACAAGTTGCACGGTCAGATAGAATCGGTGAAGCTGGATATAATTCCACGCCGAGATTTGAATAGGACACACTCGTCAAGCAACAGTCGGTGTGATTTCACGGAAGGAGTTTGTAGAAAGGAAAGGCGGGTAACATATGAGGAGTGAGGAATATCCAATGTAATGTATAAATAGTGTGTGAACCGTCGCAGCCCACACTCGATGGCCTCAAAAAGATATTGGAAACGTGGAGACCACACTTGACAAGCATATTCGAGGTCACATTGAAAAAAAAGTTTACGAAAAGTTCACATATGTACGTCCTACGGTGTTGAGGAAGCATGTAAGTATTTTTCCTCAGAGAACGAATGCATGACCAAACAGGTTTGGTGTTGTAAGAAGAAGTAGATGATTCCAAACTAGCAAAGTAATCGTAAATTCTTCGCTTCACTATTATTTTAGTCGAGGAAAGCAGGGTTCAAAACACGGTGAGATTAGAGGCAGAATTCGATCCTCGGAACTTTTTCCTAGCAACATTTTTCAGTTTGATTGCCCTCAAAACTCGTAAGGTAGCAACCTAATGAGGATCCGTCGATTCACGAGGGCGAATGGTGGATGTATAGATAGGGATAAGATCATTAAGGTAGGAACAAAATTTGGAAAAGGTTCATGAATTTGGTTCATGATTAATATTTAGCCCATGGTGAAGGTCTACCAAAACATAGGGCTGAAGCACAGCAGATACATATGTATATATCAGGAGAGGCAATATTAGAGAGGGTACGGTCGAGAATACAATCATTCACGTTACGCGTTGTGTTAAGCTAGGAAAGGGAGATAAGTCAAAAGAAGGATGAGAGTACTATGGAGAGCTGATTATAAGACCAGATGCAATTCGAAACTGGGTTTCATATTGAAATCACTACAGATTATTACTGGGACGATGGGAGAAAAATTATGAAGATACCTCAACAAAAAAAAATTTTCACAAGTAGCACAAGAACTGCTAAAAGGAAGATATACAGAAAAGATTATTAAGTTAATGTTATTAGGAAAACAAGTACGAACCATCACACATTCAACAGGAGGAGAAGGCTGAAAGTCACTACAAAGTACTCCATGAAGAGGCTTGCCTACGGCAATCAATACGACTCCGCCATGCAATTTGCATTTAGAACAGTTCCGATCTACTCGAAATGCCTAGTGCATAGGAAGAACTTCACTGAAGGAAGGCAGATAACGACATCTAGGGCAAGGGAAGAGATGAAGGATATATATTGGAGCTTCAACCTAAAGCCAGCTTTTTGGTAACATAAAGGTATTTTACAATTTTTAGAGTTTAGGTTGGAGCAGGTGCTTTCCTTTTTCGTTGAAAATTCAGACGAGGTCTTCTGATGAAAGGTTTGACAAGTAAACCAAGGGGTCAGTAACTGGCGTCCAGTAATTCCTTGCTATCAGCAGAGGCGTTAATTTTGCGGTTTCCAAATATTTTACGTTTACCCGAGATAAGCATTTTTTCATTTGCAATGTAATATATTAAAAAATAGCTCAGGGGAAGCAAGCTATTCGGGAGAAAGAGCTAGAGCATAGAGCATTGCACTTAGTTTAAAACGACATTTACAACGACACTATAACGCCGTATTTAAAATTATTGAGGACAAAGATGTCGCCAGCAAAAAGAAAACGTTGTTAAATTTGAATAATGTTCTATGAACATTTTTTTCAAAAGTGAAAATTAATACCAATGAAAGCTGAAAATTTCAAAATCGTTCTTTTCCACTCCAGCTCTTTTTTAATATTGGAGAAATGTCCCACGAACTTGATCTTACCTTAGAAAAGAGGACCATCTATGATCTTGTGCAGGAAGAAGATAAGATTCATAAAGAAGCACCTAAAACTCTACTCCAAGGACGATTTATATTCTTCAAAATGGATGGACGCACACCGCAGAGTGTGACGTTCGTAAGAGATACTGAGGTTCAACACTCAAGTTTCTTTCTCCAGGGTTTGATTATGAACATTATCAAAGAATTCAGTATAAATAAAGCGCAAGATTTATCATTTGTGGCTGAATATGCTAGCAACATGCTGAGCACAATTCACAAATTAAATATTGACGAAGTTTATATAATGATGAAGAAGCGATGCTATATTTAGCAACTCGAAGGGACATCACATATTTTATGATTCAGTATCTTCTTAAAATTGACATAGTTAATTCAGATGAAATAAAGGCAAGATGTGAAGAAACTAAGAAACTTACAGAGTTTCTTGTAAAATTGACATAGTTAATTCAGATGAAATAAAGAGTCTTCTTGTAAAATTGACATAGTTAATTCAGATGAAATAAAGGCAAGATGTGAAGAAACTAAGAAACTTACAGAGTTTCTATATCAAGTTTATATAATGACCAAAGATTTCAATTTCCAATTGGAAGGACTCAAATTGGATTTTTATACATCACTGAGGTGAAGTTGAGAAGTTTGAACGCAGTTCAGGTTAAGAACCAAATGAAGTCATTAAAATAGCGTCCATAAATTACGTTTGTTGGGGAGTTGGGAAGTACTGTTAATGTAAAATAAAATGGCAATAAAATTTGGTATCAAAATTATTGCGACTCGAAAAATTTGTCTCTATTTGAAGACAACCTCTACTTAAATTACTGTCATGCTGTTTGTGTTGCTTCTAATGATTAAACATCTTCAGTTATTTAATTGAATCATATTGAACAAATGGTATTTTACTGCTACTTACGTATTTATTGTTTCGTTTATACTGGTCACAGCACATTGGTTTACATCTTTAAAACAATTACATCCAATTTCTCCATTATTTATCTGCAATCCGAGTTTAAGTTGCATGTGCATATTGCCTGCTCTAATTAACAAAATGCTTTGAATATCACAATCAAGCTTGATTGAACTCTAGCAAGGCCTCCTAAGCCTGGCCGGATATGTATGTTTTGCAAAACAGCTGGTCTTCAGAAACATCAACGCGTATGCCTTTAGCTCCCACTGGTATCTGTAGAAAAAAGAGGTTGTGTGGACTAGTTAATTTATCCTGGCTGGTTTAGGGGGCCTTAATTATTTTTCTCGGAAGTTCCTGCGAAGTACACTTGCTGCGAGTACTGTACATACATTTGTACATATCCATTTGTGATTTCACAATCAGCTGTTATTGACTTATCGCTTCAAGAAACGTCACAAGATTTGTATACAAATAATAAAACCGCTTGGAATGGAAGAGTTAAGAGTTTTAGAACTTTTCAGTGGCATAGGCGGAATGCACAGTGCTTTAAAATGTACAGTTAGTATCCATACAAGTACACTAAATCGAATATGCTCAATTGTAGATAGTCGATTTCGTGGGGAAGTGGTTGCCGCTGTCGATATCAACACAGTGGCCAATGCTGTATATTCACATAACTTTCCAGAAACACAGCTCTTGAACAACAATATTCAGAGATTGACACCGAAAATGATTAACAAATTGAAAGTGAATACAATTTTGATGTCGCCTCCGTGTCAACCTTTCACACGTGTGGGAAATCAACGTGATGTTGACGACTATCGGTCCGATGCTTTGAAGCATATTTGCTTAATAATGGGCCAGCTAACTTCTATCGATAGAATTCTAATGGAAAATGTGAAAGGTTTCGAAACTTCTCGAGCTCGTGATCTATACACAGATCACCTAACAAGCTGTGGTTTCGATTTCCGGGAGTTTATCCTGTCGCCAACGCAGTTCGGTGTCCCTAACTCAAGACACCGATATTTTTGCATTGCAAGACGCTCCAAGCCATTTGACTTTCCACAATCAGAAACTATAAACACGAAAATGCCGGGAGATTATCAAGCACCGCCGACAATCCATTTAAAAGATGTTTTGATACCCGAAAGTGAAGAAATCGACGAATATTTACTTTCGGACGATATTCTCGTCAAACGAGCTTGGGTGCTGGATATTGTTACGCCGGAAGATTCGAACACAATGTGCTTTACCAAAGCTTATACGCACTATTGCGAAGGTACTGGATCGGTAATAACATCGAGAAATAGACATGAGGTCGACCAGGTCTTTAAAGACATCAAATCTTTAGAACATAATAGTCTCGAGTACCTGGAACAGTTGAAATCGTTAAGACTTCGATATTTCACTCCGAAGGAAGTTTCAAGATTAATGAGTTTTTCATCTGAATTTTCTTTTCCTGATGCAACAACCAATCGTCAAAGATATCGTTTGTTAGGCAATAGTATTAATGTTTTAGTTGTAGGCGAATTAATAAAAGTACTATGCAGTTACATGTGAGTCGATTCCTTGGGTTTAGGAGATGGTGAAATGACGGGCGGTACATGTGAGTGTCGTACTGGTTTGTATAACAGCTTGAGAAAACTTTTATACAATCCAGGCTCTGCTACGAATTTAGCAGAGACAAAAATGTGGTGAGTTAACTAAAGCTATGTCTGTATTTGGTGAAAAAAAGTGAAAGCTAGTGATGGCGGCGAATAGTCTTCTCCTTTTGTGGAAGAGTTTGTGAGTTAATAACTGTCGTTAAATATACAATTTTGGATTTTCCAAATTGTAAGGAAAGCAGGTATGTAAATATCCACAAAAATTTATATTGTATTAAAAGTGTAAATTCGTACTGACTATTCTTTTGACGCACGCATCTTGCGGTATCAGTAGAGTTTTACATGTTATCCCGGTCCTTTGATTATTATTGGAAGTCTGCTGCAAATTGGTCTTGATCCAAGTGATTATGTTATTTATTAGTTGCATGTTAGATCTAAGGTTAATTTCAGTCTATCATCATTTCACATTGATTTAAAATGCTAAATTCTGATTTGAAGGTTCCTTTAGAAATGTAGCCTAGATAATATTGCTTTCGTTGGAAGTAGTTTCATTACCTCTGTAGCATACTAAAGTAGTTGCACAATAATTTATCATATATCCAATTCGATAGTTTTAGAATTGTCAATGTAAATTGGATGAATTGAATTGTCAATATGTTCAAGAGATGTATGTCCTACTTCAAGCTTTTGTTCTATTCAGGATCATAGTAAAACATTTGGCTTGGGAAT